>OX578283.1:39392164-39947164 GCA_951217055.1 Gerris lacustris | reverse complement strand
TATCATGATAAACAAGGTGTTAAAGTTTTAAGTTTTTTTTTACAAAAATATGTCATGTGATGTGTTAAATTAAATGAGGACACCCTGATTACAAATATATATTTGAATTCATTTCATTGATTTCGTTTCAAGGTATGTTGCTAGTCTGATGCCTGAAACAGATTTTTTATGTAAAAAAAACATAGGTCCTGTATAATTCTTGTCAACAAAAGCAAAATCATAGTCATTCTTTGCAAGAATAAAAAACTTCTTGAATTGTAAACTGTTGTTTTATCCATGTTAAAATCTACTCTCTATAACCTCTAGGAAGATCAGATATGAATACATAATAATACTGGAATCTCCAATCTCTCTCCTGCAACTACTTTTCTTGTTTACTTAAATGTTTTTATTACCTTTCATGATCTGCTGAATTTCCATCTTAATGGTAGTGATTTCCCTGGCATGAGGATCATCCAGTGATCTCCTCAGTCTGTGAATACTCAGCAAACCTTCCTTTACTGCAGCAACATCATCATCCTGCCAAACAAAATAAATAGATTCAATAAGAATATAAACTCGTGTTCAATAAGAATTAGGCTCCAATTAAAAGGTAATTATCATATTCATGGACAGTCAGTTCAAAACAAAATTTGTTAGGAGCTATTGCGTTTTGTTTTATTGAAATTTTGGGGGGTTAAAAACCCAGAGACATACCCACATAGGTGGGTCTATTAAACAACAACAAACCCGGGCTAGATGAAGAATTCTCTCCCTTATCCTTCTTTACTCTGAGCAGACAGACTGACACACAAAAAGTCAATACTATTTTCAGAGGCAGTCCCTTAAAGAGTTCAAGGAACTTCCTCTGAAAATACTGCTAAGACCCCCAACACTGGGCAGCAGCTTAGTAGGTGAGTAGGAGTTTCATCTTCCTTTCTGCACAGCTGACAGGTAGGACTTTCATCCAAGCCTAGCAGCTGCTAGTATCTGTTGAGAAGACAAATCCAGTCATAAGACGACAAAGTAACTTTATGAGGGTTCCTGAAATAAACAACAGACAGACTGTCTCATTCTGGGAGCAAAATACAAGGTTCTCTGAAAATCTTTTAACAAAGCCTTCTTTAAAGCAGACCCCGCAATACAGCCAATATACCTGGCACATACAGCCTTTATATGAAACCAATAATATGTGGTCAGTTGTAAGCCATGCAGGGTGAGAACTATAATAGTGAACAGGACGATTGCCCATCAGGTTTTTTAGAGCCCTAGGAGTTTTGCTTTTACCAGCAATAACTGTTTTAAGCAAACGGCAACTACCTGCATTGACTGACACACTTTCCTAGCTCATTTTTCTGCCCAGCTTAGGTTCCTACACTTTTGAAACTTGCATATTGTCAGGAGATTGTCTCTTCAACCTGTACTTTTTAAATTTAAATATAGTGTCATCTGACGCAGCTGCATAAACCATATAATAGTTATTATTAACTGGATAGAAACTACTTCTCTTAAGTGACCAATCTATTAGGCATCAGTAAATTCATCGTCCTAGTGTGATTCGATTTCTAAACCAGAAAACATCCAAAAAGGGTGAGTCTATTGAGCAAATCTAGCAATTGTCCTGTATTGTGTGAGAGGGGACTGGTCACTTGACACATCCACTTTATATGATCATCAGTGTGAAACATAATATGTTTCCTCCCTGGCATAGGAACTATGGCAGTAACCTTGGTTAGAGGCAAGAGTTTTGCTAGTATGCAAACTGATCCCCTTATACTCGTGTTACAAAACTTGGCCATATTTAAGGCTCATGCAAATGTATACTAGTATTTATAGTTTTTCAAAATAATCTAGATAATTTTCGACAAATTACCTCAAGGAAAATGACTCTGTTGGTGTGCTCAATAATAGCTGAGGCATCGGAAGCAAAGAAATACTCAATTTCCTTATCTTCAATAGGCTTGAACTCCGATGTAGACTCAGACCTGGGCAGCATTGGCATCTCCTGTCTGCCATGAGGACGGTGATCTAAAAATACATGTATAATAGTAACAACAAATATACACTTATTTGCATAAATACCAAATGTATTGGAGTATAAGTTGAAAATAAAAGTAAGAGTCCAAGTTGATTATTTATGTGTTTTATTTATATTTATTTTTTTCATTTACATACAAGGAACCATACTTAAATTATTCCAGAAAGGGATTTTGTGTTAAGTTCACACACTTTCAATTTTGTTTTTATCAAATAACACTATTTCTTCGGGAGTTCTATCAATTTAGAAGTAACTTAAATATTGATATTATATATTTGTTAATTTAGTTTTTAAGAAAAAAGGAACAATAAATGCTGTTCCTCAGAGGTAAATTGATGAAAGTTATTTAATTAATAAGTTACCTAATTGATCAAATTCAGCAAAGTAATTCATAATATAATTATTGCATCCATTTTTTTTTTTAAATTGTCTTTTTGTGGTATATATACTGCATTAAGCTGGCAGATAATTTTGGTAAAGAAAATTGCATTTTTGCTCTTATGTATTTATGTCATATTTGTTTTCAATATGGCTACCAGGATTCATATTTCGGGGAAAAACTTACATATTCTTAATCTACCAAGAGCTTTAAAATTATATACGACATGTTATACAAGCATAACTTTTTTTAACACAAAATTTTGCCCACATTAGTTTTCAAAATGCCGGCAAAGAATTAATATTTTGAAATAATAGTTACATATTCTTTTCCTACTCTTCAATACCTTTGAAACGATGTATAATATGTCTTGTTGACAAAACCTTTTGTTTTCTTGAAAATATTAAGAATGCAATTTTCTAAAACTGTACAAATAGTTGTCACAAAAGCTGAGATGCACCAGTGTGCCAATTTCGTGAAAATCGGTCAATTTTAACACAAGTCTTTAAAATCCCCTCTCTCTGGAACTCCCTAGGTTTGTTCAATAACTCCTTCCTTAATAAATAAAGAGATAATCAATTTGAAAATTATTTATATTTTCTGAAGAAAGTAGGAAATTTTCCCTTTGTAGCAAGTAGAAAATTGCTCTCCTGTATTTGCTATTGTGACTAAATTTACAATTAAATTATTATAATAAATCATCTCTTAGATTCATTTATTTACTAGCATCAATGATAAACATTCATAACACTATTAATGATGACATCTTACAATTATCTTTGATTGTTAAATCATCCATTCTGGCTCTCACAATAATAAAATTATTAGAAAAAGCAATCTAAAAATTGAGTAACAATAGTAAATAAATAATATTTCAATAAGTTGTAATATTAAAATTTATTGGTAGTAAGTAGAGTGGTTGTTTCCTTGTATTGTTTACATTTGTTGCTTTTTGGTCTTAAGGAAAAAATAAAATGCTACCTTTTGCGATATTTCGACCCCTCCTTGGGTCATTCTCAAGCTGCCTGACTAGAAAATTACTCTACATTGAATTTTGTAAAGGTCAATTAGAACAATTGTAAACTTATTGAATCGTCTGATTCTCGTCAAACTTTTTGCATTTAGATAAAGTTTGTTTCACTTTAAGATAGTGTGTACGATTTTATTTCTTATTTATTCTATCAATTTTCCTTACTTTTTCCTTATTCTTTCACTGTCCACTACTCTTTGGGAGTAGTGGACAGTGCAGAAAGTTTGATGCGAATCAGACGATTCAATAAGTTCACAATTGTTCTAATTGACCTTAAAAAAATTCAATGTAGAGTAATTTTCTAGTCAGATAGCTTGAGAATGACCCAAGGGAGGGTCGAAATATCGCAAAAGGGAGCGTTTTATTTTTTCCTTAAGACCAAAAAGCAACAAATTAAAATTTATTGGTAACAAATTACTTATTATGGTACTAATTACTTGGTCTTTTATTATGAACCAACACTTAAAAAATAATTAGAACCAGAGAAATCAACTAATCTACCTTATACTACATAATTATGTTGATCACATATCTATCATCTAATTTATATTCTTCAAACAATTCTAAGCTAAAATTTTTTTCTAGTTTTTTACCTGTTTAGACAATCTGTGACATGATGATGCATTAGGAAAAAAATAATAATAATGTAAAAAAAAATTATAAATATATAGCTGTATGAACATTTAATGGTAAACAAAAATATATAAAAATAATGCAGCATGCATTTTTAAACACAAGAACACACGTGTACAAAACAAAATGTTTAAAAAAAATCATTCATAATTTTTTTTATAAAAAAAAGTGCATTAAAAAAATATCTTAACACTAAATATTAAAAACATTCCAATGATTACCCAAAATAAAATAATGATCATGAAAATAATCTTAAAGCTGAACACTTTGTGAAGATTTATTACAATCTCCTGGGTGTGGAAAAACTTTATGATTAAGGAGTATACAAGAGAAATAAATATTTCTTTTATAATAAAAAGAAAAAAATATTAATCGTTTATAGTACATTTTAAAATAACATTATATTTATGTAATGTAGACTAAAACCAATGTTCATTTTTAAAATTACACAAAACAAATAGGTGTCCTAACACTTTAGATGGTTCCTTGACAGGAAAAAATAAAGAGTATGTAAATTGGCTAAGTATTATTTACTGAAGGCGCTCAACATTAAGCATCCCTAGACCCCCTCCCCCCATATAAATGTAGACCTCAAATAGCCAGGGGCTTTGATCTTGATGCAGCAAGGTGACTGAAAATGAGGTGCAAATTGGGCAAATATATTATTTTAAATTTTACCAAGGATGTGCAGAGTAATTTAATAGAAGTGGTATGATTTTGAACATGTTCAGTGTACAGGGTGTGACAGAATGTACTCAAAAATTTAAAAGGTTAATGGAATAAAGATAATAACATTTTTGTTTCCAAAAATTATGGAATGCAATTTTATTTACCAAGGTTTTAAAAATTAAAATCATTTTAAAAGAGGAGTATGTTATTAAACCTCATCTTTGAGGTAGCACCACAAAAAAATTGCAGGGTTATAAATCAGGAGAGTGAGGTGGTCACTCAACATCAGCTTAACAAAATCAATTGTCCTGGAAACATTCCTTGCAAAATGGCCGGGAGAGATGTGCCAGAAGTCATCTGAATCATGTTTTTCTTGTAATTTTTTTCCTGATAAATCTAGGGCTGGAAGTCATAGTTACAGTGACTACCGACCACTATTAGCATGTTGCAGAACTTTTTCCACTAATTGTTGTTGAGTGGCCATCTCACTCCCCTAAATTAACCCCCTGAAATCAACACTCAAAGTCAAGAACAACTTAGAGAGATAATAGGATACATCTCCAGTAACAACTTCGGATGTGTATCGCTAACAAACCGCGGCCATTTGGAGGATGTAATTATAAAAACTAGATAACTAGAACTTTATTTCATGTAAATTTTAGATCTAAAATGGTATTTTTGGGTCCTTTTTATAATAACCTTTTAAATATGGAAGCCCATTCTGCCGCACCTGTATATTTCAAGTCATAAAGAAAGGAAAACATTTGACAAGAGTTTGAGATAGACGCCACTTAACTTAAGTAGCTACCCATTTATATTGTGATGGGCCATTTGATTTTTGTGGGTGAACATTGAGCGTGAACCTTTGCCGGAGTCGGGAAATGAACCCAGATCCCCTGCTTCCAAAGGATGAATAATAGTAATGAGCCACCAGGGACCCTCACCCTGGATTCAATTCTTTACATAATCCCTAAAATAGAAATCAAATGGTGTCAGATCAATCCAGAGACCTCCAGAAGACTCCAAAAATACCCTTGGATTTTAAACTTGATTATGAGCTGAACAAAAGGTAATTGTTTGCTTTTATTATTACTTGAAATATATATACTAAAAATTGTTTACTTCTATTTAATCAACTTGTATAATCAAATGTGGGTTGTCAACTAAATTTTACAAAAAGGATTTAACTTATTTAAAACATATGCAATATGACACAATGATGCCCTTTATATGATGCAAACACATGCAAAATGATGTGTACAAATGGTACATAACAAATCCCAATTGAACAAAACACATTAACAACCCCGAAAACACAAAAGCTAAAACAATGATAAGTTGTTACATTACCTGCAATGATGTGATAATGTATTGATGTACATTTTAAACAATTAAGCTTTTATTAGCTAGGTGGAGACCACATCTCAGTGGGTGTAGATCCAGATGTTTGTCCTCCAATGCTGGAAGTATATTCAAGTGTGTACATGTCGGTCTGATAAACGTGAGAACATGGACCAGATGATAAAGCATCAGTTCTAGGCTTGTTCTTCGAGTCCACATTGTCACATTCATCAGAACAACATGATGTACACCTGCAAAGATACTGGCAGCATAAGAGACAACCTATTACACCTACCAATTTGCACTTACCACCTCAAACACCTACTGCTTTGTAATTAATCTTCATTGCATTTAATATCATATGTCTCAACATTCTATCTTAATGCATTTTTTTTTTTTTTTTAATTATAAATAGTAATAATGTAAAGAATGTAGGTTTTCTAGAGAGCAGTGAAGTTTCATTAGGAATAAAGAAGGAAGTCTCTCCCCTAAATTAAGTTTATTGTCCATAGCCGGCTTTTAACCACAAGTGGTTATCTTTAGTAGCGATGAGATGAGTTAAAATTCATAAGAGAAAGAATCACTGTAGGAGTTGAGACAGAGGTTGAAATTTGGAACCAATCAGAACTTCTGTCGTAACTTCTACAATGATTCTTTCAATTACACCACCACTAAATATGACCACTAGAGGTTGAAAGCAGGAATTGTAATGTAAGCTTACATTTAGAGGAGAAAAGTCATTCTTAGTAGTAGTAGTCTAGTACTTTCTACTAGAACGGGTAGGACGAACCACTTGTTCGAACCTTGCAAATAAGCCATCACTTAGGCCCTTTTTACACCCCGCGGTAGAGAGTTCCAGCCACTTCACACATCATACCTCTGTACATAGTACTGCCGAAGCGAGTATGATGTAATCAATAGTGAGCCACATAAATCAGAGCGTCACGGCGAGGAATCGAACCCCGTCTCGTTCCACTTATGATTCAGTGATGGCCGAGCAGACGTGGTTTAACCCACTCGGCCACGCTGGCTCTCAAAGTCATTCTTAATTCCAAAGAAAATAATTTAATTGACAAATCATTCTTTAGAAGATGAGCCAATCAGATTCCATCATATTTAGATTGATGACCTCTCATTGGTTAATAATCTTCTAAATGTCAAGTAAATATAACTGTTTAACACCCTAGTAAAGTTATGAAACTTAACAAAATTCAATTTAATTGATAGAAACCTCTAAATTTCTTCACAAAGTGTTGCACATATTATGGTTACAAAATGTAAAATAATTAATTAAATTATGATTTGTTTTAATAATTAAGATGACTATGCCCCATAAAAATGATTATTAAATATAATTAATGTTATTGAATTAGAGTATTAATATTTATTTTTAAATGATATTATTTATAAAAAAAAGTATATAAAAAAGTACTTATTTTTATAAATTGAAAAAAAGGAAAAATCAAGAAAGAATTTTCATATTTCTAAAACAAAAAAGAGAGTAAAAGTCATTGAAATGAAAAAGCAATTATGATTGAGTGAAAAGAAAAAAAGAAGAATCATTTTAAAGTCATCATAGAAGAAAAATTTAAAGAAAATGAGAAAAAAGACAAAAGGTAATAAAATAATCATAGAATTATATGAGGAATCATTGAAATGAAAAAGTATAAAGTGTAATAAGAACAAGTAATGATTTGAGAGAGTGTAGCAAGGCAATGGTCAATGTTTCACATTTCTTATGGTCATCGAAAGCAATTTTTTTGCTGCAGGCTAAAAAAAAACACAACCATGTGGCGTTTCTACCAAAATTTTGTGTAATTTACTCATTAGTGCATAAAACTCAAAAAGAAAAATGAACAATTGAAATAATGAAACAAAATACACATTATATTATAGATCATATTTTGGGAAAATTACTTTAAAATTAAATTAGAATAATTATAAATGGGAAACAGATCAGAGAAAAATACAACTATTCATTGACTTTTATTTATCATAAGGACTTACTACTAATAACGTATTTTTATTATTATTGTTATATTATTTTAAAAAAAAGTTTATAATTTCAGGAAATAGCCTAATAAACCATTGTATTACTTGAATAATATGGTCACCTACTAAAATAAGCAAGAAAAGATTTAACCCAATGTTCTGGGCAGAGGGTTAAAATTAATGAAATATGTAAGCATTATTTTATAGGGATTGTAGAAAAATAAATAAACCAGCTATAATATAATTGCAATTAAGTTTGTATCCAAAATTAATTCTTGTGGCTCATTTACTTTATCAGTTCTAGTCATAATGACTCAATTACATTCCACAATCAAAATATATATTTTTTTATTTCATTATTTATACATTGGTTTAATCAAATCACATTTCTAAACTCTCTTAAATCAGGAATTGTTTAGTTTGTTAAACAAAAGAATTCCAACATCACAATGTTTCCAATAGTGGAAATTTTACATGATATTTTGTCACTGGAACACAGATGACATCATCTTAATGACACTGAAGAAAGATTGTCATGATGCCTTAAGACAGTGAAGAATGCCCATAAAATAATGAAGTTTTAAAATTGGTAGCTTTGTTTAACAAACTATACAAGTAAAGACGACAGAAAGCAGAGTTAAGACAAAGTAAAGTAAAGTAAAGAAAAGAAGAAGAGTGGTTTGAGGTACCTGTATGATTATGTTGCTCTGGGTCTACAAGTGTAACGGAACAGAGAACACACACACGTTCATAGAGAGGACACACACAGCACACACATAATTACTTAGCAACAATATAACTAGGTTATCACATTAACTTACCATCTAAATAGATAGATAATAGTCAACCAATAAAAAAAACTTATAATATTGAAAAAAAAAAAAAAAAATTAATGGAAATTCAAACAGATTTTAGAGAGAAAAAAATAAATAAATAACCAGCAGTTAACATACAATGTCTACATAGCTTCCACAAAATATTTTTACAAATCAATTTTCATTTTAGGATCCGTAGGCAAAACCAAGGGCCCTTATGATTTCTTGCATTTGTCTGTCAGTGTGCAATGCGTCTGTATCTCCGAAAAAGTACCCAACAAGCAGTTATGTTATGTGTAATAACTTAAACGCAGAAAAATTATAGGGAAGCCCTAAAAAAACCATCCCTTAAAATCAAGGGGTTGTATTTATTTATTTTTTTTATAAATGTAAGTATAAATAAATGTAAAATGTAAAAGAGAAGGAAGCGCTGAGTAAAAATATATTTTTTAGATTCCTTAAAGATAGGGCAGGGACTTCATTGCGAAGTAGATTGGTGGCATTTGTATGAAACAAATGCATTTAAAGTCGTTGGTCATCATTATAATAAACATTTTAAAAGTGATAGCTAAAGCAAACTTTTACATAGCCACCATCTTGAAATGACTGGGTCATTTATACTGTTAAACAAACTCCAATTTGTTAAATTACCAATAGATCCCTTTATGTGTACTGAAAGCACATACTTGGCCACATCATTTTTTAATCAAATTCTTTATTGGAATAAGTTTTACAAGCCATTGTCAAATATCATGGATTAATGGCAATTTTAATGGGGCTTAACAAAATTCTTATTACTGATCCATTTTAAAATACTTCAGTATAGTGGCATCTATCCAGTTGCCAATTAAAGGTATATTATAAATATGGTTGACTGAGTGACACCCACACCCCATGTCATCCATTACACATATATATGCAATTATTAACTCAATAAAATGAAAACTGAGGATAACGGGGGTCAGGAAAAAGGTATTTTCTTCTTCAAGGTAAAGAAAAATGGTGATGGATGGACTATTCATGTTCAAAGAAGTGGAAAATACATTTTTCAGTTAAAATCGGTAAATCCATAATTTTGATTTTCACTTTATAATTATGGACATTTAGTTGTATAAGACCTTACATAGGCCTAAGCTTAAACCAGTTATTGCCTTACAGATCATTATTATTATATTAGGCAGTTTTCTCCCAAATCTCTGGAAAATCACGAAAATTAAAATAAAAAGTTTGTACGATTTTGATAAAAAAAAAAAAAAATGTTTAAATTGTAGTTCATTTAATTACCAATTTAATCATGTAAGTAGTTTCCCCAGGACAAATGATATTGCCTATGTAATTAGAAAATCATTGTAAATGACAAGAGGTTGGTATTCAATTCCCTGCAGGGATGGGATTATTTTTACAGTAAATTTTAAAAAGGTTTAACCATAAAAAACCTATATGAACTAAACAATGGATCAACTAATTATTTATACAGAAGAGTCAATAAAGTAATGCTTTTTCAATATGATTAACACTACCTTTATCTAGCATATGGTAGAAAAAGGAAATTGTACACAAACTTAAATCTAATAACAAGACTAGATCTAGACACTATGATTATTGTAAAGCTATTAATATTATATTAATAGCTATTAACAATAGTTATATTATAATTAATGAAGAAAAATACTTTGAGGGAGCTTTTAGACAAGTAGTTATGTATATTATTAACTATTTTCATTTCCTTGCTGGGTCATGAACCTCTGGATCTTTACGTATATAAAATGTATCATTCCCAAAATATAAATTTCACCCATTTAGCAATACCTATTATTATTATTGTTATATTTAAAGCTACTTTATATTTTAAATCTATTAAGATTATTTAGAAAATTTGAATTCAATAGGGAAACTCTCATGTTTCATAGCTGTTTTATGCAATTGATTTTTGCAAATATTTTTACATGAATTAATTAGAGAATGATTTTAATGGAGGGCGAGATAGAGAAATATAAATTTTAGCAATAAATTTGCAGGCACCATCCCCCAAAAACTCTGGAACAACATGGAAAATAATTATTTCCCAAAAACGGTTCTGACTATTTTGATTAAAATAATTTAAAATTAATATGAATCTAAGCATAGACGTAGGATAAATCTAGTTTCTGCGATATTGATGAAAATAAATAAATCTGATTTTGTTGAAAATTTAAAACAAAAAGTAAACAAACACCTGTTGAACAATTTTTAAATTTCTTTAAAATTAAATAAATTAAATGAGATATTATGGGATTTTAATACAGTATCAGTATCATTATCTATATGAGAAAGGTTGGATCAATTTGTCAGACCGATTTTATATACTGATTATCATAACATTAGTTTGTTACAGGAAAAATATATTATCTACTTTGCATACGGTATAAAAACATGTCACCTTTCTGGGATTCAAACTGAGATGTGTTGGTGATTGCACATTGGTTTCATTTCAGTACAAGGACATTAACCACTTGACTAAGTGGATCCTATAAGTTATTATTTATGACAATGAAAAACCACAAATCTACAAATGTGAAGTCTTTTTATATACGATTATAATCTTCTATCTCCAATCCTCTAATCTTTTACTCTTTGATCAAAATAAAGATTCTTGGTTCGTGACCAAGCAATTGTTAATGAATTTATTATATGTAGTTTGAAATTTAAAAAAAAAAAAAAAAAAAAAAAAAAAAAAATGCAAAGCAAAACAAATAGAAAATGAAAACCAAAAAATTAATAATATTACACGAACACAATTTATACAAAAGAAAGCTTTTAAAAGCAAATAAGTGGGAATGCAAAGTAATATTTATAAGTATGTGGTAATTAGGAAAATTTAAATCATAAATAAAACAAGGGCATTACCAGAAATAGAAAATATAGATAATTAAAAAAATAAAGAAATAAAATTGAAGAAATAGATAAACAGAAATCATAAGTAATGTCAAAGAAAGTACATCTATTGATGCATATTACGAATTTTGATAAATTTAATAATTGGCAAATTTTAATTTACAGTAAAGTCTTGTTAATCCGGGTTTGATGGGACCGGACCCAGTCCGGATTACCGAGAGTCCGGATTAAACGGAATCAGTTTTAAAATATAATATAAAACAAGTTTTAGTTGAGAAAAACTATTAAAATCGATGTTATTATTGTAAAAGTTACTTCTACTAGTCTCAAAAACATACTTGTACAACGCATGTTCACTATTTTAAGACTGTTCTGTCACCAGTCCAAATATCAAATTAATTAAAATAAAATTACAATCTACTAAGCAGGTGCAGGTATAGAAGGGACTTCCAGGGAAACAAGCTGTGTTCCCATATGAAATTCGAGCACCGGGTAATCATTTCACAAAAAGTTTGGCGAAATTTCACGGAACTGCGTTAAGCCCCGCTACGTGTTTCTTAAAACTCTCTCACCTCGTATTTTATTGTATTTACTGGAATACACTACCTTTATATCTTCCGCCCTACATTTCTAAGGAACCAAAAGAGATTTGTGGATACATAACTATAGCTCAAAAAGCTATAATAGCTAAAAAGATGTTTCTTAAAAAAACTAATACGTTATTCTATTTAAAAAAAGACATAGATTGTAAAGTATAGTTGTTATTTTGTTTTTTATTCAAAAATATTAATTTTATAAATAGGATATGTTGAGTGGAAATAGAAATTTATAAAAGTTGGATTTATTCGTTTTTTAAGGATTAAGATCCTTGTAGTGAGGTGTTGAATTATTATAGCGTATGTAATATTTCAATAGAAAATTATGGAGAAAAATAAGATTTGAAAGTGAAAATTGGAAAAATGGAAGAAAATGTGAATGAAAATAAAAGAAACAAAAAAAAAGAAGGAAATAAAATTAATAAATTGAATCAAAGAAATTGTATTTAAAAATCATCGGTGGAAAACTGTAAGACAATTATAATGTCAAGAAACAACAAAAGAAATAGAACTAAGGAAGTTAATTATATAAACATAAAATAATTGAAAGTAAGTAGAAAATGAGAGAAATTATATTAAAAATGACAAGTGAAAAATTAGAATGGAAATTAAAAATTAAAAAAATAGAGCTAATATGTTAAATATAATTAATATAAATATAATTAATTAATTAATTAATTAAATATAATTAAATTAAGGGGGGAAAAATAATAATTTTAAATAAAAGAAAACATAAAAGTATAAAAATTAAAAATAAATATAAAATAAAAGACAATTCATGCCTTTAAATATAAATATAATAATATAATCAAATAAAAGAATAATAATAGAAATTAATCATTAAATTGACAAAAGAAGAAAGAATCAAACTACGGATAAAAATGCAGCTCTCACTTTTTATAGCATCATGTCCCCAGATTACGTTTTACAACTCTTTACTATTGAGCTACGTTCCCGCATGGCGTAAGAAGTAGTGGCTGTAGCCCCGCCATTCTAGTTCAGACTTGTTCACTAACTCAGATGGGATCCAGTTATGCTTGTAGGAAGGTTGTGCAATTTTTCCCAAAATGTGTGGGGGTTTGCTGTAAGAATCCTTATATCAGGTGGCACTTCGAATTTGGCAGGATTATATACAGCTGCACTCATTTTGAGATGCTACAGCAGGCAAAGGAACGACTGCACGACCTTCCTACAAGCAAGGCTGGATCCTGAATAAATTAGTTTACAAGTTGGTACAGGAATGGAAGCCCTACTGCCACTACTTCCCGCACCATGCAAGACAGAAGTTACTTTCCGGACGACCCTCATATAATAAAGCTATAACTGAATTGTTTGATTTAATAGCTGCAAGCTGCATTTTAATCTATATCTTCTCTTTAATAGTACTTTTATCATTTAATTTAAACATTTAAAAGAATGTTATAATCTAAATTTGGAAAAAAGAGAAGAAAAAATCATTAAAAGTCAAGAAATAAAAAGTAGAAAAAGAAGTTATAATAAAAATTAGAAAATACAGAGAAAGGCAAGAATAAAGTACCTGTATTATTTTGATCGTCCATAACACCATTCAACAGCTCTGTTAGAAGATAGAGAGTGAGTTAGCAACAGAAAACATTACACATGCAACATACAACATGAAATACAACAATACACTTCATCTTAGTGTTCAAATCAAACATAAGCTAGCACACTAACTTCATAATCATAAACAGCTTGAGATTTAAGATTAAAACTAACAAAGATAAAAGGAAAAACAATGCAACAATAAAATAAGGATTCTAATCAAAATACTTAGATAAATGGCAAGCAGTGCTTAGTGCTTGAATCTTTAAAATCCATTAGCGCCCTGTTATTGTTATTATTTTATTTTAACAGTACACAGACAATAATCAAAATTCCTCGATAATCTAAAATAGAATATGATTATCTGAAACATAATTAATTTTTATTTCACCAAATTCTAAACCCTTGGTAATCCAAATTAAACATTTATAAACTGTTTTATATTGATGGTCCCCAGGCAAAAGACCCTAAACCTCATCCAAAGAACTTTTCAGAAGGAAGAAAAACTGTATAGCTACCACAATAATTCAAAATAATTTGCCAGATCTATACCATTTTATTATCAAGAACCCATTTAATTTAAAAGAGGAATTAGTATTTGTTCAAATTTTTGAACACTTGAAACATTGGTGGAATCAAGGAAAATGAACACATGGTGACTTAGAGCCTTTGGCAGCATCATTTAAGGTAAAATAAAGAACCATGCCCTGCCAGAAAGCCGTTAAATAAAAACTTACTTTGAAATGTTGTAATGGTTGGACCTTTGGCAATTTGTTAAAATCTTGAAAGAAAGAGTACCCAAGTTTGAGGGTTAGGGCCTCATTATAATTTTAGTTTTGTATTACATCGAGGGTTAAGTAGTTTGGTTTATATTATTACAGTTGGATAGGGCTTTGTTGGGCTGACGTGACTGACTAACATTATAGATGAGTGTGGGTAAGGGCCTGTTAACTGAGGTTTAGGGCCATCTGCCTCAACCAACTTTAATGGTGCCAAAGGCCTTTTAATATTTTTTCTAAAAAAAATGTAGCTGAAGTATCAATATATGGAGGGAACAAAAATGCATGAAATAACTGATTGTAGCAATAGAATAGAAATATATAAATCAGAAACTAAAAGCCTTTGCCGGGAGACCATCACTATAGTATTCTAACCTCTTAGTAATTAAATAACAATAATATGAACACTTGGGAAACCTTAATACATGATGCTGTGATTTTTTGAGTGTAATAAATTTTCAAAAAACAATCTAGATACATGATACTCTAAGGTGAAGAATAAATGATAAAATTATTATTTAGTGAAAGACAGGCAAGCACACCAATGTGAGCTTCTGGTTAATGGACTTAATCTGGATCTGGAATTTAATTTTGTATGTTTAGCTGAGCCCTTGTCTCGTGAGTCTCTAGTAGTTTTAAAAAATTAAATTTTGCACTATACCCTTAAATGGGGCTTTACACTGATTATCCCCCTAATACAATACTTTATCCTCTGTTTACAATGTTAGGATCATGTAAATTAATTAATTAATTATCTCGGTATTTTTTAAATTATTAATTGTGGGCACTAATGGGTTAAATAGTTGCACTGTTTTTTTTTATTATTAATATTATTATTAATTTTTTTAAAAAAAAGAGTGTTTTAAGGTAATTAACTAAAACTGTGCAAATTAATTATTAAGTTTTAATTATTAAAAACATAAGCAAAGAAGTAAACTTACGATTTTTGAACTGATGATGCACAGATATTAATTATTATCAGCGGCATAAAATAAATACCACAAATAAAGAATGCTGATAAATGTATTCTAAATTTGTAATACCATTGTATATAGTTTATGAGTACACTTAACATTACAAACATATTAACGACTCAAATATGATGGAATTAAATAATCATATCTTAGTCGTTAAATATTTAAAACTATAAAACCATAAATAAAATAATTTAAAAAAATAAAGTAAAATTAGTTTTCTATATTTGTATACAGGTCAATTTTACCATGAAGTATATTATGTCTTATGACACAGTTTCAGATATGTAAAATCAGATATGTTTCAGATATGCTATATGCTGCATAGATATGAAAAAATGAAACAAATTACATTCAATAAAAAACTTTTTTAATTTTAATTAATTGTCAAAGAGTCATGCAATATTTAAAAATTTGAAAGACACCCAGAATACAAAAGAAAAAGAAGAAATAATTAATTTAAATTTTGAGAAAATTACAGAAGAAAGAATAAAAAAAAAGAAGTTGTGAAGAGAAATTCAAAAGTTCATCTGCCTACTGAAAGATTGGAATAAATAGTTAATAAAGGGTATTTGTAATAATTGAAGTGATACATATATTCATTTATTTGGTGATGATAATATAAAAGATTGTGAAATTTAATAAAGTATTATTAGATTGTAAAAGGAATAAAGACAGATACAATTTTTTTTTTTGTGGAAATATACCTCCATTGTATCAATTTTAGCAAAAATAAATAAAATAGTTTAGTTTTGGATAATTCTTATAAAAAAAAATTATAAATAAAAAAATGTCCCCTCTTTCAGATCTCACTCTCAAAGATAGGTGTAATTGATATAGTATGATTTGGTTTGTTTTCAATAAGAATATTTTTATAAAAAAAAAAATAATCATCATTGAAACTTTCTTTTGGCTCTCCTGAAAAATTTTAATTTTGAGATATTGAAGATATTTTCTCACGAGTAATAAAATGTAATATTCTATGTTTTGATAATATATTAAATACATAAATAATATAGATAATGATTTCAAATCGACTTGAATCATATTTATAGTAAAGATCATCCAATCTCTCCGAAGGCAGAGTCGATGAAAAAACAAGACAGGAAAAGAAGAAATGTTGCATGCAGCATTCTTTCCTTTCAAACTGATCAACAACCGTTTGTTCTCTTCATTTGCATAAATCCATGCTTTAAAACCCTCTTTAAAAAACACTGTCAGGTATACATAATAATCAATTTACTGTAGAACTTCATTGCAACGGACAGGAAAAAAATGTATGTATAATGCACATAATTATAATAAAGGATGCTAATTTTTATCTTGCTATATTATGAACACTTAAAGGAACCTCTGTCAGCTATAAACTGAAGAAATAAGAACCAAATAAACCCAGCAGAAAAATAAATTATTTTTTCAAACCAATGAATGTAAGTAATTAACATGAACCAGAACCTTCCTGTAATAAAAATTAATCTTGTGTATACAATACATACTACTCATACTCTTCAATTAAAATTATGTTTAAGGCTGTTTTTTGTTTATTTATAATAAAAACTTTTCATAGTTAATTACGGTACATTCATTGATGTTCACTCTTTTTCATTATTTTTTTTTTGAAATAATTATTTGTTATGAACTTGACTAATAATGAAGTTCTGCAGTAAAATTAAAAATATATTGCTTTAATATCTTAAATAGTTATATCAAATATTTAGTAGATAAATGTAGTGGCATAAAAATCAATTATACATACAGTAGAACAATGTTTTGCAAAAAGGGCTGTCCAAAGTAACATTAAACAAAAGTAAAAATACATTACATATTTTTTTGTTTCCAAACAATTCCCCCATATATAGATATTCTTAATACCAAGATAAAAAAAAAAATATATATATTGAATAAATTATTCATTACCCATTATGTTTGAGCACACACGTTGAAAGCTTTGTACACACATTGATTAAGGAAAAAACTGTACAGAGGTGTGAGAGAAAATCAAGTCTGTTTTGGACATAAGGTGCGGGTGCTTAGTTTGGAGTGGGACTTAGCATGCAGTACAGTACCTTTGCTGTAGAGGATGGGGATATGATCTGTAGCGAGTCTAGTCTTGGACTTGATTCCTACTAGCAGAGGAGAGCCTCGTCTTGCTGCTACGCACTCGCCTACAAAGTGCTTGCTCTTGAAACAAAGAGCAAATGCCCCTTCCTAAACAAACAAGCAATAAATAACCATTATTAATCAAAAATTAAAATCAAAGCACAAACTCTGAAATGTAGTTCTCCCTCAGATTCACAAGAGGTGTTCTAACATTTGTAGTGTCAGGTGTAATGAGCTTGGTGCACAAACTCCCATCATTTTTTAGGTTCCATAGGCAAAACTGAGGTCCCTTATAAGCGTTTGTCTGTCATTAAATGCAGTTGTATCTTCGAAGGTGCCAAACACAAACATTTGAAACTTTGCAGTAATATTATGTATCTCTATTATACTATGTATTATCATACTTAGTCTTAATTATTATAGGTAAGAGTATTATAAAAAAAAGTATCCCTCAAAAACAAAGGGTTGACATTTTTTACAAAAATGTGTAGCCCTCTTATAAAATTAAAACAGTATGATTAAGGATTAAGTAACTAGAAAATTGTGATCAGCTAAAACTTGATGAAATCTCTCGGTGGAATAGCAGTTATATTATTACATTCATGTTATGAACTTACATCAACACTTATATAATAGGGGAGAGTGGGGTTGGTTGGGACACTTTTTTTAGAGGCTTTTTCGCTTTTGTTTGATTATCATATATAGAGATCCTAACTAACATATTCCAGACTTATAGCGATTAACCCTAGAACGCTAACCATATTTTTTAACCTCTTAAGACTAACCTTGAGTCATATTGACTCCCAAATCTATTATACCCAGTTTTATTAAAATATAAAGGCCTAATATGTACAATATTTTTTTAACACGTTTTAGTGCTAGTTGAAGGGACACTTGGGTGGTTTGTTTCCCATAAAAAAACAATTTTTTCCTTTTAATTCCGGTTTTTCAATCTGGACTACTATTACATATCCGGTATTGTCATCTACTGGAGTGGTTTTGTTTACTTTTTTTTATGTAACTTTTTTCTTTCCTTTCCTTTGGTTTTTCTATTTCGTAAATTGTTTCAATTAATTTATCATTTTCCTCATCATCGCTGATGGGATAAAAAAAGGCATTTTCTATTTTCAAATCAGGGTCCAAATCACAAGCGTCACCATTATTGTCGAATACGCTCTTTTTCATAATCGGTTTAGAGTCAGTGACTAGGTGTCAATCAGGCAACCTCGTATGACTCACATTTTAATTTTTTCTGACGAATTAACTTTATAATGATTTAATTCTACTTATACTACTTTCAAGGTTTGAAGATGTTCCGAAATTAAGGGACGAAATATTACCTTATAAAGAAGTTTTTTTTATTTTTTACCCCTTTGGACACAAAAGAGATTAGTAATATTAAAAAATAAGGGGACAACATATATTTATATTATATATATATATAAAATGGAAGGCATTTTCTATTTTCAAATCAGGGTCCAAATCACAAGCGTCACCATTATTGTCGAATACGCTCTTTTTCATAATCGGTATCTGAATCGGTCATTTCCTTCATCAAGTGATAAATGTCGTTTAGATCATTGTATTTTTTCTCCATTATTTGACTATATTCATATTCTATTAACTTTATATAATTTAGACATATAACGAAAAAAAAAAAATATAACAATTTATACTTATAAATGAATAAATTACTATTATATTACCTTTAATTTGAAATAATTATTGAATTAAAAGTTATATAATATTAAATTTATAAGATTTAAAATGCCAAAATAAAGAATAACACGACATACTATTCTAAAAAATACTATTCTGCGTCAAAATGACCTACAAAAAATTTACGTGTAAGACTAAACAGGAGTCAAAATGACTCCGTGACTGCAGAAAAACAAACGATATGTCCTCTTTAGAATCTGAATGTGAAACTGATAGAAGTGTAGAAGGGTCATTCAAGGGTGGGAGATAGCATAGCTAAGATGTGGGAGTTCTGTGTTTTACAGACACCGTGCATTCGTAGTTGAAAAAAAAATGGGAGTCAGTTTGACTCCAGGTTAGCTTTCTAGGGTTAAAAAAAAACATTATCATACTATTTTTTATGTTTTTCCAAAACCTTCACTTTGTCCAATGTATCCCAATGGGTGGGATACATTGGACACTGGGAGGGGGGGATACTTTGGTCACACACCAAAACTCCTGATTTGGCAACTGAAATCATGAAAACAATTCATTTGAGTACTTAAATAGAAAAAATACTAAATAAGTAAGAAAGTAGGCAACCAAAAGAAGAAATAGGGATGATGTGTGTGTGATATGTGGGATGAGTGGGACAGTTTGGGATGAATGGTACTAACTGTCCAACTCATCCCTCGACGCCATTTTTTTTAAACAGCACTAACAACATTGGAACCCATTGTTCCACAGTAAGCAACCAAAGTGATTTGTCATCATAAATAAATCCACTTCCAGGTAAAAATAGTAGAGACTCCGAAGAATATTGCAGAGGGGCTGGAAGGATTCTGACGTGGGTCTCAAATTTTACATCAGCTTACCTCCAAATCGAAATTATTTTTTTAAAAATAAATGGTAATCAACAAGACGTCAGACCACTTGAGGGATTGAATAGCATTGAAGGGCTACTGACTGGTCCACCAGGGTTGCTAATCTCACCTTCTTTTCAACCAAAAACAACAGTGTCCAATTCATCCCACTGTCCCATTCAATCCAGCTCTCCCCTACATATTGGTCCGTTAAATCGAACAAAACTTCGTATAAATATTTATACTGTATTTTAATCCCATAATATCTCATTTGTTTGATTTATTTTTAAACATTTAAAAATTGTTCTGCAGGAGTTTACTTTTTGTTGGTAAATTTTCAACAAAATCAGGGGTTATTTTCAACAATATCTTGAAAGAAAAAAAAAAAAAAAAAAAGCCCCGCAAAGACTACAGATGATAGAAAGAAATTTTTTAAAAACCACTTTCTTAGAATCAGGGGACCTGAAAATGGGTAAATCCATCAAAATCTTAAAATCAAATTTTCGTACCATTACAATACTTTCTATTATATGTATTACGTATATGATAAAGTAAAAAAAGGATCCCAAAACTTAAAAGTTGAACCTAATTCATGTACAACAATTCAAATCATTGATATTATTTAAGAGGGACATATTAAATACAGGTAAAATTAGTAGCAAATTTAAAACAAGATCTTTCTGTATTGTATAAAATGTATTTTACTATATCTTCATAAAAATTTACAGACAACTCTGAACATTCCTGATAGTACGGTCTCAAAAAAACTGTGAATATTAAAATTGCTAAAAATGTCATTAAATGTACATGAAAATGGTGATTTTATATTATTATTTAATAATTTGGATTACATACCTAGTGCTATATAATAATAACTATAAAACTATAGAGAATCAGTCAAAAACACAGCATAGTCTACTTCTAAACGCTAAACTAAAATATATTTAATATTATCACCAAATTTTTATCATTTTTCATTCAACGACAAACATTAAAAAGTTGATAAGACCAGTTCAATAAATTTGACAACAAAAAGCCATCTAATATTTTTCAAGTTAATGATAACAATGTCAATTAGAAATGGGTTCTATAATTGTTGAAGGAATAATGATTGAGGTTGCTATATCAGGCTTATTTCAAATGATAAGAGAGAACTGATATGAACATCATTACTTGGTAATTGGTTAATAAAATTACATTTATTTTTTTGATCTTATTTTTTATATACTTTCAACAAAATTTTTGTAATAAAAAAATCTGCCTTTATGTAATTTACACTTATATAAGTTTAAGTTTTATCTCGTAAGTATAAAATATCTCGATTTTGCGGCATCGCTACTTTAATATTTATGTATAAACTCAACACATTTTATAATGCAGTTCTGGTCTTTATCCGATATCTTCTCTATTTCAAGAATGTAAATAAACATTGGGTTGCCACTAGTACAATTATTAAATAATGCTAAATATATTAACAAGTAAAAAACAGATTTTTCAATTTTGGAAAAGATACTGCTTAACTTAATTGACAGGACAGCCCACACTTCTATCCTAGCTGTCAATGCCCCCTGTTCATTTAAAGGGCATAGCTTGGCTATAACCTGTTAAACAGATGGGTGGAGAGAGGCCATGTCCCATTCATTTTGGCAGGCAAGGTTATATTCATGATCCTGAGTACAAAATTAGTCAGTACACCAACAATAAAGCTGATATTAGTTAATTACTCGATAGGTTAGTAAGTAAAAAATTTCACCAAATCAAAGAGGTTACCTATCAAATGAAAAACTAATATCAACTCAATGATGATTAGGTGATATTTACCAGCTGACTGATGACCTGCTCCACAAGTTCCCTGAAAGAGTAGTTGGGATGCTGAGAGTAGATATGATGTACCAGCTTGGCTATCACCTCAGTATCAGTCTCAGACTCAAACCTGTGTCCCTTCTTCATTAGGAACACCTTGATATCCTTGTAGTTTGTGATGATGCCATTGTGTACGACAACAAACTCCTAAAAACACAAAGTAAACACAATCAATCAATACATATAACAGTTTTTTACTTTAAATTATGGTATTTATAATATACTAGCTGAAGTTCCCGGCGCAGCCCGGGTTCCTATCTATCAGAACATAGATTTATTAACTCAGAAACCTTTCCAGGCATGAGTCCAAGCATTCCCCAAAGTTTCATCCCAATTGGATGAACGGTTTAGGCAGGCATAAGAGGCAGACAAACAAACATTCATTTTTATTTATATAGAAGATTTTTTAATCTGTAAATGTTTGTTTAAATTAAATAAAGTTAGAAAGTTTGTTTGATAATTACTTGATGTTCTATCTTCAATACCTGATTTTAAATGGGAATCTGACTATACATATCGACCTTAGTCCCAATTATTATGTGTTAATGAAGTTTTGGTTTACTAGAGGATACCTGGTGATAATATTGAACAGTTAATTTAAATTTAATTAGTAATCAACTTGTCTATTGTAAGAATTAAAGTAGTAATTCGAGATGGACTAAGCAGTTGATCACCTCATCAAGCGGGAGTTAATAAGAAAAAACCTGATTTACTGTTAATAAGATAATTATAATAAGATTCACTGTCAATAAGAAATTTTACTGTTCACAGTTCTTCACACGGCTACATATTACATCTATCTTTAAAAGTATATTCTACTTTCTTTCTTTATATTTTATCTTGATGCACACAAAGAGTACTCTCGTTTAGCGCACTACTTTTCAAGAATGCTTGACCAGTGTGATATTACAAACCTGATGACTACACAGCCATTCTTCAGTTTACTGATGACTGACCAAAAATAAGGTGTAGTCGAAACTGGCCTGTATTTATTAATTTCATTTATGGTTTATGACAGTAAATCAACTAATTGAAATAGTAATAATGCTTGTAATTCACTAACTTTATATATTTACCTTAATTATAAATAAATATTATAAAATCCCAATCAATACTATTATTATCTGCATAACAAACCTGGTTGGGATCAGATCTCTGAGGATGTGAGTTAAGTTCACTGGGAGATCCGTGAGTAGCCCACCTTGTGTGAGCAATTCCAACATGAAGATCGGTCGTTCCGTCAAAATCAAGCTTAGCTTCCCCTATACAAAAGTACATAATAATGAGTATACTTTAGATACAATTACAACTCTATTGTATCTGGTTGGTAGGGAATGTCTCAAGAAAGGTAATTTAAAGTTGAAGATATGAAAACTAATGGCTCTTAAAAGCTAAAAAGGAAATATATAATAAAAGCTAATAAATTAAATTGTTAATTTTTTGTCACAAAATGTCTCTAACTCACACTTAAAAATTCTTGTCAATAATTTAAACCTTTCAACACAAAATCCTCTACTCTTCATAAACTGTTTTGTATTATAACAAGAAATTTTCATGATAACCATGTGGATATTGACAGGTTAGACAAATATTAGATTTATTTTTAATTTAATTTTGTAAAAGTTTTTTTTCCTTTCAGTTAATTCTAAAGGTTAATTGCATTAGTTTTAAAATTTAGTAGAACATTTTTATTTCTTTGATAATTTAATTAATTTTACTCCTGAGCTTACTAAAGGTAATGGAAGCATTATGAACAAACTTTTTTTATGTCACCGATTTAAAAAAAATTCAAGGCAGAAATCTATTTAAGACATCAGGGAACAATTTTAGTCCTTTGTCTGTCTGTCATTCAAAAAATTTTCCAACATTTCTTAAAAATTGCTCGCACACTTTTAATCAAATTTGGATGGTACGTCATAATTAGCCCCCATAATTGTTGGTCCAATTATTGGTAATTGTTGGTCCAAGTTGGTAATTATGGTAATTGTTGGTCCCATATAATGTTCAACCTTCTGCACCCATTAATTTCTTTTCTATAGGCACACAAATTTACATTTATAAATACCCATATCTTTAAAAGTACACACCATCAAATGTTTTTAAAAAAATTCTGTTTTTAAGAATGGTGAGAGGAGGCTTGTTGAAAGTAGCTTACAGATGGTTCCATATTAATCTCAACCATCTGTGCGACTTAAATAATACTAAATTGAAACTTAAATTTAAATTGATATTTTTAAACTTGAAACTACTAAACTGAACTTGACTGAACTGAAACTTTCTTCATAAAAGTTTCTTTACCCCCCAAAAACTACATTGTAAAATTTCCACTCAAAGTTTTTCCTACCTCAAACCTCGTTTAAACTTGAAAATAAGCAAAGCAATTTTGTGGAAAATTAAATAGACTGGAAAACAATAGGTCCTAAAAGCAAAGCATTTCTATAGTACAGGATAGGACACAAGGAAGATATGTGCTACAATATTTTCTTTTATAATTTAATTTTTATATTTCTGAAACAGAATTTGAGGGAATAAAAATTTGATAGAATAAAAATCGAGAAATTAATTTTAGCACTAAAATTTTCTAAAAAACTAGGAAAATATTGTAATTATTTTTAAAAAATAACATATTATTTGATGTATACTAAGAAAAAGGATTCAATCCACAAAAGTAAAAGAAAAATGTAAGATTTCTTAAAAAAAATAAGTCAAACAAGTTTGAATCAAAATTTATAAATTTAATCAACATTAGCACCAAGAAAACTGTATAACTCGCTTTTATGAAAAAATCCAGTTCCCAAAATAATGGTAGACAAAGATGGAGAATGGGGACAATTACAATAAAAAAATAATATGTATATGTATGAAAAACTTTTCCGAGTTTTCTTGGACCAACTGAATGAGTTTGTTATTTTAGTTTGATTTCCTATGAGTAAGTAGGACAAAATCATAATTAATATTATTTGATTAAGTGCTAATTTGATTTAAATTCATCTTCACATATATCAACAAAGTTTTCAAAGATTTTCTACTTGAGAACAAGTGGCAGATGAGTCACACATAATTCATTCAAGTAAATTCCTCACATATTAATATACATTACAGCAAATTTTAAAACCACTAAAACAGTCCCGGTGAATTTTCCCGAAAGTTTACACTTTTTGTTCAAAGAGTCACATAAAAAAAAACCTATTCTGCTTGCTAGATTACAGTTAAAAACTTTGAATTTGGGAAAGTAAAACATGCTTAACACCAAAAAATCCTCCATAGGTTTTAGCAGACAAACAACTTCCACATAAATTTCCCTCCTAACTGAAACTTTCTTCATAAAACTTTCTTTACTCCCAAAAACTACTACATTGTAAAATTTCCACTCAAAGTTTTTCCCACCCCAAACCTCGTTTAAACTTGAAAATAAATTCTCACAATGTCTCAAGAGAAACTGAAAAATTAAAATTTATAAAAGAAAAAGGTTTTTTTTCTTCAGTTAACAAAGAAACTTAAATTTCCAAGTATGTACATAAAAACACCTTTGAACTATACAAATTTATAATTGAAATATAAATTATTTAGAGGAGAACAAAGTGTTCCAATCGTAGCCCGGGCAAGAAAGAATTAAAAATTCAATGCAAAGCTTTGATTTTTCTATCTCAAACAAGTACTTTTATTTTTAAAATTAATTTAAAAAGTTCTCATTCGAACATGATGAAGATCAAAAGCATAAAGGGCTGCTCCTGTCCAGAAAGAATCAAATTGCAAATTGCGCATAGCATACTTAATTGGGATTTAAAATTTGCACCCAATTCTTGCTCAATGCTAGACTAGAAACTGTGATTTCATTAAGAAAACGCTTTCGTAAGAAATAACATTGAATCCCAGAAAAGCCTTATAGACAATGGATTTTAAAACGGTGTTTAAAATCCAGATTGAGTTCTCAAAATGTTGTATTTTAATCCTACATGCAAAACATGAATGAATGAACCATTTATTAATCATTAATAATCAATCAATTTTACAATAATTAGTATTTGTCTTATTACATTAAGATTAAATCAGTCAAGACTGTGGTTAGTTTGAGTTTGCATGTATTATTTTTCTTATTAATATCGTTGTGTCTATAATGAAAAATGGCTAGTGTTAATAATCAAATAGCTCTAGATGTCCCACCATCAAAAAAAAAAAAAAAAAAAAAAAAAAAAAGCTGTGAAAGAATTAAATCAGCAGTTGTTGATCAATTCTTATAATTTACAAATTGCTATTGTAATCAGTTGCTCAAAATTAATGTTAAACTAGTGTTATTTAGTATTAAACAAAATAACATGAACAAACGAAGACAAAGAAAAAAAACCAATAATATTCTGCCAATTAGAATAGGAAATTTTAACCACAAAGCTTCCTCACACCCTATTATTGTACAAATGATCACACAACTATAAAATAATGTATCCCTCTCCTAAAATTAAAAGTATGGCTGTTGTATCCATCCCCAGTGGAATCACGTTTATTTTTATTCAATATTAAATGTGAACAGTTAACATTTAAATGGAACCATTTAATTTAAAAAAACAAAACAATTTCTTTCCTAAACCAAATGAATACTTTTAAAGATATATAGAGCGGAAGAGGAAGTAATAAGCACATATTGATATAGAATATGGTGTTTGAATATTGGTATTCTACCATCCAAATTACAATTTGAAAAGAACAAATAGTTTTAATGATATGGTTCTAAAGATATGGTGTTTCACAAAAATGTTGATGGGCAGACCGACAGAAGCTTGACAAACATTTTTCCTGACGCCTGATACCAATTTCTGCCTAGGAGACTTTTTAATTTGGAGACATAAAAAATAGTCGTTCTTCAGAAAGAGAACAATGCTTCCAATACCTTTAGCAGGCTCGGAAAGGAGACAAAAAGCGTAAATAAGTGTTATAATTAAGTAACTATTATATTGTACTTACTTGAGTTGATTTCATCCTCGAGTGCCTTGACTTTGCCTTGTTTCCTAATGATAGCAATATCCTTGCCATCGGCAGTGTCCAGGGCAAGTCCTACAACAGTAAAAAAATCATCAAACACTATAGTCACTACCTACAATATAGTCAGACCTTCAACATTTTTCTTTTCCCAATAAGTTTATACAATTAAAAAAAAAGAAGTTAATTAAACAGAATGAATGAAACAAGAATTCCTACAACTCCACATTCACTTTTATTTAAATTATTTGTAAATGTTTCATACTTTGACGTTAGTATTCTCTCATATGCAAATGAAGAATATTTTACATTCAATGCATATTGTTCTCTAAAATGTTGAAACAAGAATAAATATTTGATTAAAATGTATAGATTACATCTATACAAGCACAACAATGAGGGAATAGTAGAATCAGTGCAATGTGTGGTGGAGAGTTATAAGCCAGATAAAACGAAGTGGTGGTCCCACTAAATAATTTTAGTTCTCACCATTTATCGATTTCAACTCGCTTACATGAAACCTGACACGTCTTGGAACTTAATAAAAATAATTTAAAAATGGCAGCAGATATTATGTTTAAATATAGAGGAATTATTGATCTTATAAAAAGGAAAATTGTTACAAATTTCAGCTTAATCGGCAAAATAGTTCCGAATTGATTTACTATAAAAAATTAATCATTTAAAAATTACCAACAATTAAATTTTAGCGAAGTTGTTTAGCTGTGTGTCGTTCATTTTCCTTCATTCATAAACTCTATAATCTTCCCAAAATAATTCAAATAATTTGGTCAAGAGACGAGGTTGCACATAGAAGTGTATTTCAATAGAAATTTAGGAAATGACACGCCTCACTGAGTCTCTCAGACTATTTGTACACATAAGGAATTAAAAAATAATATTTTAATAATACAAATGTAAAAGGGCCATGACAAATGTTGTAAATGATTTGTAAAATATTGCTCGATGTTGCAGGCAACATTTTACGGCAATAATGGCCGGCCAATAATTGCTCAAAATCCAGAAATATTGCGAGCCATATGTTCCTACAGCCCAAGATGACCTACAGCAATATCTGTAGAGCCCAGCAAAAATTTTGGCAATGATTTGCCCGCATTATGCATTATTCTATACAGCATTATTCCCAGGCTAAGCAAAAATATTGTCGGGCTAAACAATAGTAATTTAACCATATTTTGTTGCTGTCTCCTTTAAATTCTAATGATGTTTTAAAAAAAGAGTGTCTTCAGGGGAGTTTTAAAACACACACTATTTTTTTGCAATATTTCGTCCCTCTTTTGGGACATTTTCAAGCCTGAAATATATTTAATTTTAGACTAGATCAGATCTTTTACATATGCATTATAAAAATGTATCTAACATAAATTTGAATTGTTTGAATAAATAATTTATAATTTCCATAATGGACACTCTTTTTATAAAATATCATAAGCAATTTAAGCACCAAGGGAGTAAAGTAAGCGATAGTACCCAGAGCGATGTTAGGGAACCATTATGTATGAACAAGATTTTATCTACAGAAATAATTAAAAAAGAATTTAATTTTATTAAACAATAAGTAAACATTTTTATATTTATTTTAAACACTAAAAATCGCTCCAAGACAACTCAGAAAAACTTTTTCATAAATGAGTTCATTATTTAACCCAGTGTTTTCCATTTATTAGTTTTCACGTTTTCGTAGGTACATTTAATTATTATTGAACATTTTATCAACACTTATCAAAAAAATAACAATGTATCATAGAAATAACTACCCCTCGGAAGTGGGGGGGGGGGGGGGGAATCAAACCCGGGCTCTCTCCGTCCGCGTTTAAAGCTATTTTCTCAGGAAAACAGCTTATTTCGGTTTCAGAATTTTTTAATTAAAATCGTCGGAACTGTTTTCGAATTTTTTTTTTCAAGTTATTTCAGAGCTTTTGGGGGTAGCGCCCCTAAATTTGGATCTAAAATTCATATCTCGATTTTGCCTCGAGGTATGATTTTTCTGAACATGTAACCTCAAACCGTGTAAATCCATCAAAATCTAAAAATCGAATTTTTGCACCACCACGGTACTTAAAGAGAAAATAATAATATAAAAATAATATTAACAATTCACTAAATAAGTTTAATCACGTTAAAATTGACGTTGAAAATTTAACTTAAAAAACTAAAGGATGAAATAGTAATCTTCTAGTCAGGTAGATATATAAGCATTTTTAATTATGTATTATGTTACAAAATATAACGACTGTATAAGAGTTACTAACAATAAATATGGTTTTCAGCCTGAAGATGACCCAAAGAGGGGTCGAAATATCGCAAAAGTGAGCTTCTAATTTTTTCCTTTTAGACCCTACTTACCAATTAAAATTGAATTATAGATAGTAATTATAAGAATTTCAATACTAAAATTAGATGAAAGTATCAGCTCAGCTGGTAGCTGAGTCATATATTGAAAAATGATGCCATCTGATGCATGTACATATGACATGAATTAGTTTATCTACATTTAGAAATTATTTCAACTTTAACCTGATTGTTTTACTGAGGAATCACCATGACAACCGTTGTGAAGGTTACAATTGTGAAGATGTCATTATAGATTTAGGTATTAAATAAAAGTTAATAAATGAAATTGTGTATTCAACACCAACCTTACTTACTTCTTCTTTATCTAGGATATCACTGGAGGGAATCGTGAGAGTTCACGATTCCCTTATTTCCCATTACTCTTTTCTCCCTGAATTTTTCCTCCCTGTAAACTAGGGAGAAAAGTTAAAATTGTCTCCCTTCTGGAGATAAAAATATTGCCGGCAATGTTTCTGGACTTTATGCAATGTAGCCCGACCATTATTGCCAGCCATACATTGCCGTAAAATGTTGATAGTTTACAAACATTTTTATGTTTATTGCGGTGACAATAATTGTTAATATGTATTTAAAATATCAGATTTAACGTGCAACTCCAATATACTCGTATTATCTCAGGGAATAATTTCATAATATTATGACTTAAGGCATACAATAGTACATTTACGCGTCTAGTGCGGAAAGTAGCATTTTGCATGCGAGTGTGGAGTTTGCACCCGAGCGATATTGCGAGGGTAGTAAAACCACGAGCAAAGCAAAATGCAGTTTTAGCACAAGTTGCGTACCGTAATTTATCTATGACTGCGTGGATTTTAATAATAAATATACAGAAAAAAATGTAATAAACTTCCTGTAGGTAAGTTCGTATTTATCTTTATCTACGATTGATACGAAATATAAACATTATATCTTTGTTTAGATGCGTAGAAAGTGATTATTTACGTACTTGTATTCATTGCGCATGCGCGTCTCATAGTTCTGAAGAATTCCTCTTCTTTACCGCACTAGTGCGGTAAAGAAGAGGAATTCTTCAGCTTTACGCACGATTAGTGAGTTTGTTTACATTTAACAAAACTAATTTGGTGTTCTTTTATTAAAGTAACTATTTATATCGAGTTTATAGTGAAAAACAATGAGTGAATCAAGTGACTTTGACGAAAATGTGGAGAATAATAATCCTCCAGAAATAATTAATTCGGCAAAAAATACAACTAATGAATTAATGCCATCTTTATCAAGAGAGAGATACGAACTTACATATAGCAAGTTTATTTGTTTCTGTATTTATTATTTAAATCTAACAATCGTAGATAAAGAACGGTACGCAACTCGTGCGAAAACGGCATTTTGATTTGCTCGTGTGGTTTTACCACCCTCGCTGTCGCTCGGGTGCAAACTCCACACTCGCATGCAAAATGCTACTTTCCGCACTCGACGCGTAATGTACTATTTGATAAATATGACATTAATTCATTAGTTGTATTTTGTGCCGAATTAATTATTTCGGGAGGTTTATTATTCTCCACATTTTCATCATAATCACTTAAATTACTCATTGTTTTTCACTAAAAATATAGAGGCCGGTGGTTCAAATCCCCGCGCTGGAGTCTATTTTTCTCTGTCTGTTTCCCGTAGTTAATAATAATTATAATTTGATTTAAATTAAAAACTCGATGTAAACAGTTACTTTAATTAAACAAACAGCAAATTAGTTTTTTCTACGATTGATACGAAATATAAACATTATATCTCAGTTTAGATGCATAGAAAGTGATTCTTTTCGTAACTATATTCATTGCGCATGCGCGTTCATAATTAGGTGAAGAATTCCTCTTTTTTTCCGACCTAAAAAGAGGAATTCTTCACCTTAACACACGATTAGCTAGTTTGTTTACATTCTAATTTGCTGTATGTTTAATTAAAGTAACTGTTACTAGAGAAACAATGAGTGATTTCAGTGGCGGATTAAAGGGGGGGGGGGGGCGGGGGTGGCGACCGCCCCCCCCCCCCCCTGAAAAATTGAAAATTTTCAAAATTTTCCGAGGGAGGACCCCCGGCCCCGCAATATATCCTCCCCCCTCCCCCCCAATAACAAACTTCTGACGACGCCAGGTGTCCCGGAGTTGTCCCGTTCTTGGACTTTAAATCCCGAACTTGTCTCCCGAAAACACTTTTCGGGTCGAAAAGTACGAGTATTTGCTTTGATTCGATGGTCTTCAAATAGATATAATAACTTATCTAAATTGATTTACTTAATTTAACTATTTTTTTCTAAATATAAAATTAGGTCCGTTGTCATGGGCTTAACGGCTCGTAGATGTATAAAACGAAAATATTAAAAATCCCCCTTTAGCTTCCGAGCTTACCGAAGGTAACAAACTGTGATAAATTTTCGTTCTCAAGAACGAAATTTTTTTTAGGTATTTTAGACAAAGGGAATGATTAGGTGCACAACTTTTATTGTGTTACAATAACTATACTTTTAAGTTCATATTATATTTTTTTTTAAAAATGTACTTGTGTCCATGTTCATACTTGTTTTCCAACAAACTACACCATATAATCGAGCCAAAAATTACCCTTTTGTGACTAAGTATTAAAATCAAATTTTACCTCAGAAATGCATTTAAGCGCTGTTTTGAGAGGTCATATTTTCAAATTTTTCCGGGGGAGGACCCCCGGACCCCCCGCTATATGCACCCTACAATAATTAACTGCTAACGACACCTATGACTTACGGTTAAGATATTTTACTACAGTCGTGGGAGGGAGGAATCCTGAGAACTCCCCCTCCCCCTTTCCTTAGGGCTTTCCATACTCCCGAAATCCCTTGGAGAGTCAGATCGCCACCCCCTAGATGACACCCTTAATCCGCCACTGTGATTTAAGTGATTATGAAGAAAATGAGGAGAATTATACGCCTTCCGAAATAATTAATTCGGCACAAAATACAACTAATGAATTAATATCATCTTAATCAAAAGAGAAATACGTACTTACATACAGGAAGTTTATTAATTTTTTTCTGTATTTATTATTAAAATCCACGTTCTTAGATAAAGTACGGTACGCAACTCGTGCGAAAACTGCATTTTGCTTTCTCGTGTGGTTTTACTACCCTCGCTATCGCTCTGGTGCAAACTCCACACTCGCATTTTTCCGCACTAGGGCATGCGCAATGAATACAGCTACGAAAAGAATCACTTTCTACGCATCTAAACAGTGATGAACCTCGAACAGTTCCTTTTCAACACCTTTTCTCAACTCTTTGTCTCACCCTTCTCGACTCTTGACTCCCTCCAGCCTTGCTGACTCCTGACTCCTCTTGAGTACAACTACAAACGATCACTTTTACCTCTTTATATAATAGTAAACACCGATTGTCAGTTACTACATTTTGAAAAACATCAAACCGCCCTGAAGAAATTAAAATGAGTTACCTAATGAATTATTTACTTAACATAGTCAGTGAGTTAGTCAGTTAAGGTTGTCAGCTTTTTAGTTTCAAACTAAGCTGAGTTTAACCGTTGCAATGTAGTTATAATTAAGTTTATAATTGTACGTTGCATGTGCTAGGAGGGTCGAAGAATGTGTAGAGTGGATGTTGCTCGTCTACACACACATACATAAATAATATATATATATAGAGTGGAGCAAAGTCGAGTTGGTTATGCAGAAGTCCTTGAGCAAACTGGTTAGTTTATCTGTAGGGGCTTAGCACAGTGCAACAAACTCTTACTTAGCTTAGTGTTAAGCCCTTCTACTTGACTGTGTACAACACATCACGCCGCTACATCGTGTACCAAACTGACTTGATTCCCTTTCAACCTATAAGTTGAGTACAATGAAAAAATAACCGACAGCGTTACTCCAACAATTATCGAGGCTTTAACTCTCAACCTTTACGAGATCGAGATACATGCAAATGATACTGACAACTTAGGACTTTCAATCATTTTATCGGTCGTTGTGCAATATAAAACATAATTTCACTCTTTAGTGGCTTGTAAAGTCATTGTTTACACGTCAGTCAAGAGTAAAGATTACAGGATTGTTCAAGCCCTCCTATTCGTTGCGTCCTTTACATCATCCCACGGATCATTCAGGAATCGTTTATAGGACAGATATTATGCGCAGGTGCTTATTTTGTACTGCTTTCAGGTTGGAAAGGCGCCGAATTAAAAATATTGAAGGAAACCTAAAAGGTAGGAAACCACTCTGTTGATATGTGTGACGAATTACATTACAGCGCATTTCGTACAAAACAAAAAAATAATAGACTACAATAGACAATAACAATAATGCTAACAGCCCGCAGTACTGCTGTAAAGTACCGCATCGCACAGACTACCTTGCATGAAGGTTATGTTTTTTAAGAATTCCCATGTTTCGATTTCTTTTCATTGGTTCAATTTGAAATGTCAAGCAACTTATACACATGCGTGATTTTGAGGAACACATGAGTGCATTTGGAGGAACATACATTTTAAGGAACAAATGAGGGCCTCTGGAGGAACACATAAATGATTTAGAGGAACACATGAGTGATTGGGTGGAACACATGAGTGATTTTGAGGAATACATGACTGCATTTATAGAGGAACAAGGAACATATATGAGTGTTAGGTCAGTTCATATACAATGACAATGCATAATTATTAGCACAAGGAAAGGAAAACACTTATTCCTCCCATCAGCTCCGCACGGAGCAAATTATTTTAATTTTCCAGTTTATATTGTTAGGTGCCAACAGCCGTCTAGAATAAATTATAAGTATCCAAGTTTTCATTTTTTTCGGGATATATTTGAGTTACCAAGATATTTTATAGATCTCGATATATATATATGAAGTTGAGTTTGAAGATAAAGATATTTCGGGGTGTAAAACTAGGCAACTTTATTGGATTGAACAATAAATCCCGCTCCACCTGGGGAAAATGTAATTTGAAAAACTAAAAGAAGGAAAATGAAAAATCCTCGGGAGAGAAAATCAAGTTTTGGGAAACTCAACTATCTCAAGAGTCAATATTAGAAATATTTTTACAACTTTTCTAACTCGAGAAAACATCTAAGGATTACTAAGCTTGATGTCATATAATATTTTAAAGGTCTTCAAGAATAGGAAAGCATGTGAAACAATTATTAAACACATCTTCATTTGTTTGAAAACAAATTTAAAAAGAACTTTATAATAATTAATTGCATTTTAAAGTTCGGTTGAACTAGCCTATACGGGGCATCATGTATAGAAATGAAAAAAACTGACACATATATAATTAAAGTCTTTTCTATATATTGATAAAAAATGCGTCAATTATGGATTCTTCTTCATTTCATAAGTTTTCTCTTAATACAATTTCCATCTTTAGTCATCTATTTTTAGACACAGCTGTAAACAGGTCGATTTTGGGAATCTTGGGCGTATGTATCTGTTGTAGATTACCTGGGCTTCGATGTAGCGTATCTGGTTTTCAAGAGAGTATGAAATGAAAAAGAATACATAAATAATGCAATTTATATCAATATACAAGAAACACTTTAATTATGTATGCATTATATTTGTTAGTTTTTGCATTTCTATACATGATGCCCTATATAGGCTAGTCGAACCGATAATTATTTATTATTATTGTCCAGTAAATCCCAAATTCGCGAGTTCGGAATGTAACGCATAACTAGTAATGAAATAAAATGAATTTATTTATTTAAATGAAATAATTTTAAGGTTACCTGCTGAGTCGTATCCCCTGTACTCCTGACGCTTGAGTCCATTGATAAGAAGCTCGATAACTTCACGCCTTGTCTTGGGCGTTAGGTAGTTCAAATAGGCGAAAATACCTGTCAAAACAAACAAACAAAAGTAGAAATTATAACATATTCCAACACTCGAAATTTTAAATAATTTTTGCAATGAAAACTCGTCGTCGTTTCCTTCATACATTCAAGATGAATACCTTTTACCATAAATGGATACTTTATAGCAATATATGGATACATTATACAATAACGGGTGTAGAATGATAATTATAATTAAATCAAATTTTCGCACCATTACATTATTTTCTCTTTATGAGAAAATTAATAAATTGGCAAAGTATGTTCTTTCACTACACACAAAGGGTCCATAGGCAATTTAACAAATAGGACGAGTTCGTTAACCAGCTTAGCCGTATCAAGATGGCGGCCATTTAAAAGATTGTTTTAGCTATAACGTTTGAACCATTTATTATAATGACGTTATACAAACGCTTATATATGAATTTGTATAGTCCAAACGCAATAAAACTACTCCGAAGTATCTATTCTTATCTGTTCCTAATATTATACACATATATTCGAATTAAAACAATTGCAACCCCTTTTATTTGAGGGATGAACCCTGAAAAAGGTTAAAATAAGAAATGGGTTATTATTTGCATTAACAAATACTAGCAACCAAAGCTTATTTATCAATCAACTAAGGGATTTTTCTTGTGAGCGCATTTCATATATTAAACAGTCAATTTCATATATTAAACCCAAGGTTTATCCTCTTTTCTTGTACCAGAAGCAATCAATTATTTACTCTATAATAAAAAATACTACTAAGTCGATCTCTATTATAAGGGGAAAGTGATTGAGGTACGGTACATTAGTACAATGTCAAGATCAATATTGTAGCGGGTTGAGTGAACTGGTTCGCCTTGGTACCGCACTCTCGGCTCCTTATCCTTATTCCCTGGTTCCACGTACCCAGTACTTCCTGGCACTACAATGTTCACACCAACTGTACAACTATGCCAGATATTTAATACCATTAACGGTGTTTTAAAAAACTTGAAAATTAATATCAAACCAGAACACTCCTTAATATCTTTCCTGTAACTTTTAACATCAATTATACCTTTAAGTGAGTATATATCTGTGGGTGTAATACTGCATGATTGGGCTATAAATCCTAAGGGAAGTTTGAATGTTATGATAATATGGAACCAAGAATGTTTTCACATCGGAACAAAGTAGAAGAAGATACTATTATTGTATTGTGTGAAAAAAATTAGGGCGAGTAATATCGGACAAATTTATTATTTATAAAATCCAAAATTAGATGTGTTCATTAAGTAAGGGTGCAAGACATTGAGGACTGAGATATAATAATGCATTATGCATAACTCTGTTCTTATGAATGCATAATTTTGTTTAAATGTAATTCGTACTTGAATTTAATTTTGATATTTACAGTCTCATAATTGTTCTCTTAAATACTACCTTGTTCCGGGTTATGCTTTTTATAAATATATAGAAGAGTTTTCCTTTTATAAATACAAATAAATATATATAAGAGTTTGTGATTTTATAAATATATTGTAAAAAGGAAGGCGCCTTTATTATAAAAAAATAATAATTTATAATAAATAATACATTACATTTAATATGAATAAAGAACAGGACAGCTAATAATTAGCAATTTTAATAATAGACCAACACGATTATGGTAGTATCAGTATCAGATAGAATAAATAATTAGAATATAATATTAAACTAAAACTAGCTTAGTGTTGCCTATGCTAATATCATAAAAGATAATAATAGGCTTCTTGTTGCAGAAATTTGTCTGTTTTGTTGAGTAAAGAAAAAGGAGATAGCGTGCATAAAAGTGATTTACTAACATCAAGCTAGAATTATTTAGTGTATAAGTTCGTTTTTGGTATCGTCCTAGAATATGTGCGGTCGGCAAAGTTCGTCTGCGGGCCTAGCTTGAACTAAAGCTGTTAAAAATATAAACCGGTGGAGAGCGGGCATGTCCCATTTATGTTGGTAGACAACGTGATTCTGATTACAAAATTAGTAGACCAATAAATATCAAGTTGATTTTAGTTTGTCACTTGATAGGACTTTGATTAGGAGAAATATTTAACTAATTAACCTGTCGCGTAACAAAATACATATCATCAACTTAATTTTTTCTAACAACTAATATTGAACTCATCAGGATTATGAAAATCATATTGTCCACCAACGTGGGTGAGACATGGCCGCTGATTAATCTGTTGTTTTTACAAGCTTAAGGCCAAGCTATGTCCCGCAGACGAACTTTGCCAACCAAATATTATTAGAGGACACAAAAAAATCAACTCATACACAAAATTCTAGTTTTGTGTCGAAAAATCACTTTTATGAACGCTATATCTCCTGGACTATAAGAAATACTGGTTATTTATAGTTTAGATCTAAATTGGATTGACGTTGGCCGCAGGCCCGCCCAAACGAATCCCGGGCCCCTAGGCAAATATTTTGTGAGGGCCCCTTTCGGTCTCAACAATACCCCCCCCCCCCCCCCCCCCCCGTCAAGCCCAATTATGAGTGTTTGCCTTAACCATATCACCTTAATAATAAATAAATAAATACAAGTAGACTGCTGTCGTTAAACATATACAGTGTGTCCCAAGATAGAGTATCCGAAAGGAAAAATTTTCTTATATTTGGGTTTTCGAAAAAAGTCATTCTTTATAAAAAAAAAAAAAAACTCCTGCTTATTCTTAAACCTATTAAAATGACAAAATTTTCTTGATTATTTGTACAGGATGTTCTGTTTTTTTAAAAAATTTAAAATACGACCAAGAGCAAACAACTAATAATTTATTTTAAGAATTATTAAATCGCTCTTGTTTTTACTCTGAGCTACTGTTCTGATAGTCATATTCATCAGAAGTCTCTTGGTGAAAACGTTTTCTTGACGTCTTCCACTTCTCAGAAAACTCTGTATTTGTTGGCATTTTACAAGTTTAGCTTCTTCAATTATGGAACTAAATTTGTTTGTTTAACTAATCATTTCTTCCATGAGGTTGTCAATATAAGAAACTTCCTTGTCTAGAGTCACTTCTCTTACTTGCAATACTTTGTTACGGTGGCCTGAGTTTTTGGCCTGAGCCGGGCCCCCGAGGGGCCCGGGCCCCTGGGCATTTGCCCCCCTTGCCCCCCCCCCCCCCCCCCCTCTGGGCGGGCCTGGTTGGCCGAGTTTTGGTCCGAAGTATAACCCATTTATATAAATTTGAACAAATCAAATTGAAAATTAGTTGTTTCTAAAAAGATATTGAGCAGCTCACTACTCAATTATTTAATGATGATTAACTTATGATGAATATATACCTTCAAAATGCCAAATTAACGCGTTAATTTGCAATTTCACTTAGTGAAATAAGATGACTCTAAGTCAAAATAACAAAGGAAATAATATGAAACAGTGCTACACTATAAAATTATAAGTAGGTTGTTTTTTTTTTTATTTTGATTTGACGTTTTAGGTCGAATGAAAGTCAATTATATTGTGGTTTCTATTTTCCTATTGCAAATTATAATTTTAATTTTTACTATTTCATACACGTAGAATATATAGAGCGGGATGGCGCATAAAAGTTGGATTTACATATTTTGAGGTCCCTCGGATGTAATAGAAAGGCCGATTTCGATGATATTTGGCATGCATGTCCAGAAAAAGCATACCCCGAGGCGAAATCGAGAATTTTTTTTTTTTTTTCCTCTACAACTCAAATAATTTCTGGAAAACAGTTTGCACGATTTTAACGTGAGATCGATTTGAATTTGATGTGTGAGAGAGAGAGAATTCACTCTTTATGTATAAAACTCATTATGTATAAAACTCATTATGTATAAAACTCATTATGTATAAAACTCATTATGTATAATAAAACTCTTTATGTATAATTACGTCAAATATAACAAATTCTTAATTTATTAACTAATTTGAAAAAAAGATAAAATAAGGAGGCACATGTATTGCAGACACCGAGTATATTTAGATAAAAATACATTTTGATGAGCTAAGTGAAAATAATTATCTTCATGGTAATATTAATAAGTATTATTCTTGTTAAATGGGTAGTTAACATATCTTTTAATTAAAACTTCTAAATTTTAAAAAAATAACTATATAATTACTATAATAGTTAATGTTATTCTCGTTTAACTAAATGAACCGCACGCAATGAGAACAGTGTTTTTCTCTTGTGAAACTGAAAAAAAATAGTCTGCCAATTTATGTGGCATATAGCTTCCTCGCTACTATTTCATATACTTCAATGATTTTATGCTTTTTCAACCTATTATTGTCAATTTTTTTTTGTAATTTTCCCCCGCTTTTTCAATCTGTCAAAATTGTTTTGATTTTTTTACCCGAATTAAAGAATCAAAATTTATAGTCCAGGAGTCTAACATCAACTTGATTTTTCTACTAACTAATTTGGTACTCAGGAACATGAAAATCACAGTGTCCATTATAATTGGCGGGACATGGCCGTTCTCCACCGGTTTGTTCTTTTCAGATGCCTTTTTGCCCATTGCCAAAGCTATGTCCCTCAGACGAACTTAGCCGACCACATATTCTTAAAAGGCACCAAAAGATTAAGTTATCCACAAAATTCTAGCTTGACGTTAGTCAGACATTTTTTTGCACGCTATCTCCTGGAATATTAGCAAAAATTAAAGAGCGCAGACGGCTGAAATTTGGACTAATGAAATCTGGGACTATCTGCGGACTACGTTTAATAAACCATATAAATTTCATAAAAGATGAGTAGGTACTTTTGAAGATATAGGTGTATATCAATGTATGTTTGTGTGCATGTGGTATACACAAACAAATGGGCGCAGAAGTTTGAAACTTATATGGCACCAACAATGGGCTAACTATGACCTCTAATAAGTTAATAATCAAATTTAGTTTTATTCGCAGGGGCGTATTATAAAGAATGGGTCATCCCATTCTAATTTCAGATATTAAAATCGATTGAAATTTACGAATTGATTTCCGAATATACTCAATTAATCGAAGCTTATTACAGAATTACTCTAAGAATGATTCTTAACTGCTTCCTGATTCAGATAACCCGTTTTACGAAATATTATGGGATAGCCGAGGCAGGCTCTACACACCTTATTTAATGTAGGCAGAGTGGAGTAAGAAATTCATTTATTTGAATTTTAAATGTGTATATTTGAATTTAAATTTAACACACAAAGTTAGTACAGGGTGATTTAGTGAATAGGAACAATTTCAGTTATTCAAACAATTGGCAGGCAGTTTCTTTTTTAAGAAATGTATTCCAAAGAGCTTTAATGCATGATGATTAAGCTTACATAATTCAAATAAAAATTATCTGAAAATTAAGAAATGTTTTCGGCTTCAGATAGTAATTTTTTTTATTTTTTTTTTATTATGTTATTTTCATTCAAAAAGATTGTTATTTGCAATACATTGCATAAAATAACTGTCAGTCTTATTTTTCCCGGATCATCCTGTACATCTAATCTCCAAACGCAGCCACTGGCGGCATAAAGGGTAGCCATCTGATAGTGCAGTGGGGTAAAGCTGGTGGTAACATAAAATGTTCATTTTTAAAACTCAATACATACAAAAATTGATGTTATAGAGCAAATTGTAATCCTAAATTAAAATTATATCGCCTCAAACTAACAGGCTAATAACCAAGTAGTATAAAAGCGCACGTTCCTCAGCCGCGGGTCGAGGAGGGATACTGTAATTAATTTAACTTAAGCTGTGGAATATTAGATGGTCATTATGTTAATTACTCTCAATTCTAGATGGTCGTTCTGTTAATTACTCTCAATTCTAGATAGTCATTCTGTTAATTACTCTTAATTCTAGATGGTCGTTCTGTTAATTACTTTCAATTCTATAAAGTCGTTCTGTTAACTACTCTCGATTCTAGGTTGAGTTGTATTGTTATTATTTGAAAGGCTTGGTTTAGATATAAAAATTCGCTATCATATTATCCTCTATTGTAGTTAATATCAGTTTACTAAAAAACAACAATTAAATGTATTTCTCTTTATATTATTTGTTTTTCAATTGAGAATTGGATTATTTTTGTTTTTGTTTTGTTTAATTTGCGTATATGAATGGGACAACATATGTTTAACAACGAGATAGAAGTTATTGGATCCAGGTGAGGAGTGTTGGATTCCAAACATGGTCTCTATTGTCAGTGTCTTCAGATCTAAAGTGTAAAGATGTAACAATGCATTTTTGCTTCATACAATTGAAGACGGATTGTTTGTACACTGACGTTGGACTGGAGAAGCGATCGGAACTGCAAGCGATATAATAAGACTGTTGTTTGCATAACGACAGTGCGACATACACCTGTATGTCTGGCAGGTATTCATTACTTATTCATTCTTGTGTATTGACCGTGGCTTCTCTGGCGACAAACCAAAGGATCCGATGCTACTTTGTACTTTTGTCTATTACACTATTCAGCGGTCATCGACACTTTGCAGGTCTCTAGCGCCGCGTATTTCTTCATAACCTCTCAGTAGCATGGTCGATGTAGCGTTTCTAGGGCCACATGTATAGAAATACAAAAACTTTATTATTAAACATGGTTATTAACTATAACCTCCTTAAACCCCTTCTTTATACCCCAGGTGATCTCAGGTGAAAAAGACAAGACTCAGTAAAATGCTAATTTAAGAATTATTTAAAACCATAAAAATAAAATGTTTAACTTGAGAATGGCCAAAAGAGGGGTTCGAATTATCGCAAGAGTGAAGTATTTTAATTCCATAATATATCCAACCACTCTTTGTTGTGAATTTATTTTGAGTAAAACTATTTTATAACGAGGGGCCTCTGCCCGGAATCTATTTTTAGACTGAAGAAACTGGAAAGATAATACACAATTTGGACTAAAGGATATTATCACTTCTGAACACAGGAGAGGTAATGCTCAATTTAAACTATGGGATATTATCACTTCTGGACACAGGAGAGATAATGCTCAATTTAGACTATGGGATAATATCACTTCTGAACACGCAGGAGAGATAATGCTCAATTTAGACTATGGGATATTATCACTTCTGAACATAACATAGGAGAGATAATGCTCAATTTAGATATGGGATATTATAACTTCTGAGCACAGGAGAGATAATGCTCAATTTAGACTATGCGATATTATCACTATTCTGAACACAGGAAAGATAATACTCTATTTTTATTAAGGGATATTATCACTACTATACATACGGGAGAGATAATATGAGATAACTTTTTGACAAAGTAATATCACTTGTGAGAAAACACTCATAAAAGGGGCTCAATATTCTACATTTCAGCCTATTATTGAATTTAATATTAAGTTGTAGCAGTTAAGTAGTTAGACATTTAAATTAATTTTTAAATAATGTTTCCTTCACGATTTTAAATAAATGCGTGTAACTGCGTAATTTATTAGTTTTTTTGAGATGCAAGATAACCTGGAGTTGCGTCTTAAATCATAAAAATATCTGGCGGGAAGGAGGCGCCATCAGCTGTGGTAAGGCAAGCTGCACCAAAAGTGAAAGTACTCCAGAGTCCGAAGGAGGGTGTTATACGTTGATTTCCCAACATCGTCTGGGCCAACCCGGGTCAACCCAGAACCATCGTCATCTAACTTTACCTTCGTATAACCACTTTGGGATATTAATCGCTTCCTATATACACTTGAGAAACAAGAATCAGCAGCTGATCCACATTTCCAACACTCCACAGACTCCAGCGGAGTAAAGCAACTCCTTTAATACGAGATTATTAAAGAAATCACTGAAGTCGTTTTAAAAAAATATACGTAAAAAACACGACAAAAATCAACCTGTTTTTTTTAATTTTAAATTTTAATCAGATCATTTTAATTCAGAGTATCCAGTAGATCATTAGGTCAGTTCAGAAACGTATTAACGTTCTCAACTTGACCCATAAATGTTTATAATGTTTATAATAACCAGTTTATATATATATATATATATATATATATATATATATATATATATATATATATATATATATATATATATTTAAAAATATTTTAAATTTAATAAAATACTAAGATATCAACAGATACAACAATGTTACTTGAATGTATACGTACAATGTCATTTAAAATAGGCTTAAACTTGATATTAATATTAATATTTTTTTAAAAGTCAAGTATATTTACTTACTTAATTTAAATATTCCAAACGAATATTTTTTTTATTTATAAAAAAAGTTAGGTCAGAATCGTTCATTGACCTTATTTTTACATCATTTGACACTTTTAAAAACTATAGGAACTTATATAAAATAGTCTTCCATAAGTGTGGCACATTGCTTCCTCCCTTCCTATCGTGTACTTTCATATTATACAACCCTTAATATCTAATTTATTTACGAACATTCACCATACAACAAATAAAATTATACCGACTATTTTTAAAATGTTAAGCATCAACAAAAATAGTCGCCAATTAGTGTGCACACAGCTTCCCCTCGTACTGTAGGATATTTTAATGGTGTTATTCTTTTACAACCTATAGTTGTCTAATCTATTTAATCCCACCCTTTTTTTCTTCTGAGCTGATGTACGGATGGTGACGGAAGATTTGTGATCATTCCTAAATTCTATGTCCCTGAAATCCGAAATTCCGACAGAAATTCGTTTCAGACACCAGTCAGTCCAACTTTTTTATGAACCAATACATCTTAAAAACTATTCGTCTGATTTTAACTTTGTTGGTCCCATATAATTATTATTGTCTTCACCAATTGGTTTCTCTTCCACATTCACAAAAACTTTTATTTATTAAAACCTCTATCTTTAAAAGAACTTATTCGATTTTTAGGAAATATGGATGGTTTGACGGAAGTAGCTCATAGATGGTCCTATATATTAACTTCAACCATCTGTGCACAATAAATATTGTTGAATTGATACTTTAATTGTTGTAAAAAAAAAAAAAAAAAAAAAAAAAAAAACAATTGAAAAGATTTAAAAAAAAAAATCGGTACGAAACACAGAAAAAACTTTCTCATGTAGACATTTGTACATTTGAAAACCATGATATCTCATTTAATTTGTTTATTTTAGAAAGTGTTCAACAGGTGGTTGCTTACGATTTTCAATAAAATCAGTTTTATTTTAATCAATTTCTCGGGGACTAGATTTTTCCCGGAAAAACAACATAAATATGGTATGTTTTGTATCATTTGGTGGTAACATCATGTTTATACGTATTATTTGGTATCGTGGATTTAGAGAATTTTTTAAAACATCTTTTGGTGAAGATTTGGGGGAGCAGCATCCCCATGGCATGGAGTTAAAATTCATTTCTATATGCCACCTTTGGGTATGATTTTTCTGAACCAGTAAGCCAAATTTCATCGAAAGCATCCCATCAGTTTTTTAGGCTCGACGTGTCTGAATAGGCGGCAGACATTTTTAAATCCCTAATTTTCGCACCATCACAATACTTTGTCTTCGTATATACTACGTATATGAGAAAGTAAACAATAAATAAATTAGACAAATGCGAAAGCATAAGCGATAAGACGCAAGAAAGCTATGTGCCACACTAATTGGCAGAAAATTTCATATTTGTTCAAAGAATCGCTGATATCTAAAGTGCATTGTTATATTTCAAATGTTTATACAAATGACCTGGAACCTGTACAGGGTGACTGGCGATATATGTGAAAAAATTAAGTAGGATGTTCTACGCCTCGGGGGCTTCTACGCTATATAAACCATGGTTACCATAGATCAAATCTAAGATCCATGGTTACCATGGATCTTAGCCGTTCTCCCACAAGGTCAAATTTTATGATTGTTTTGAGATCGCATATCTTTGATCATAAAAACACTGATTGCACTGATGCTGTCGTTGTAAATCTGACAAAACTTCCTAAAATAAAAGTGTAATTTTAATTTTCATGCTTTCAAATTAATGACAAAAAATGTATACAAATTTTATTTTTAGGAAAAAATAAAAAAATCAATATCTTTGTTCTTCCATAACTTGGAAAAGAACCGAGCTAAGGTACGTTTTCCAAGACGCGACTCCAGCGATAGTCGCTGAGCGATAATCGCTCAGCGACTATCGCTGAGGACTCCTCTTCTGAGTTTACGTGTAACTGTTTTCCTAGGCAAGCGACTCTAACGATAGTCGCTAGAGACGCTAGCGTCGATCGCTGAGCGATTGCAGCCGTCTGCTCCAGGAGCAGTCATAATTGCAGTCGCTGGCGATCCTAGCAATGCAGTGGTAGAGAAACCAGGCTGTGGCGGTCAAACTGGGAGGATAAATTAACGAACCAATTCAAAGTTAAAAATTACTTGAATAAATTAGTATTATAAATACTATATCATAATTAAATTTAATTAATAATATATTATGTAAAATAAATATATATAATATAAATATATTAATTATTAAATTACTCAAATGGAACCAAAAAAAACAGAATATTTATTGTTTCATTTAAATAGATATTTCACTTGCCTTTATTCGATATGAATCCTGCAGAATTATAAATTTAAAGAAAACCACGAGAAGTGAGAATTGTTTCTCGCCGTTTAGAACAATGCGTATTCTGGCTTGCTTGCTTGTAAAAACAGAATATCCGTAGGGAAAGGACAATTACTCGCGCTAAAACACCCTCGATTTCATTGGTCCCCGCCCTTTATTTCCCGCCGGTTTCTTCAAATAAGAGAAATGCCCGCTCTACAGAAGGGGGAGAAGAAGGTTTGTAACTACTCGCGCTAAAAATCATAAATTTTCATTGGCTCCCGCTGTTTTTTGCCCGCCGTTTTCTTCAAATGGAAGAAATATAAATAAAAGGATTTTCTTCATAGTTTTAAAAGGGCGGATAAAGACAATCTTGCCGCGAAAGAAAAAACAGTGCCGCTTCTGCTTTTGTGGTGATTTGTTATTTAGTGAACATGTCTTCCAATAAGCTGTATTTTTCCTCTGAGGAAAATGAAAAGCTCATCAGTACGGTAACATGGAGCTATTTTCGATTTACAGCATTCGATGTACCGAGATACACGAGTTAAGGACAATATTTGGAAAGAGGTTGCAGAGTGTGTGGAAAGATCGGTAAGTTTAATAATAAATAACCAATAGTTCTTGTTAATTTTATAATAATAGTTTATATAATATTTTCATAGTTATAAAAGTAGTTTTTATTATACAGTTTTTAAAACATCGGTTTTAAAAACGTCTTGCTCCAAATGATTTTTAATCAATTGCACGAAACAACCCTCCTCGTTTCTTGTTTTAAAAATTTGATGTGCTCCTTTTCGAGAAGAACTCATAATTTCCTCGGCAATAATATCATCATCTTCTTCTTCCAATAGTTAATATGTAATTAGTTTTTTCTTAGAACTCATAATTAAATTAAAAACTACCGTGTTCGCATCTACTGCTAGTTACCTACTGATATGTTGCAATAGTCGCTGGAGACGCGTGTAGGAAAACACCTATTATAATTTTGTGCCAGCAACTATCGCTGGGCGACTATCGCTCAGCGTCTATCGCTGGAGTCGCGTCTTGGAAAACGTCTACCTTTTAAACTTTTCGGACTTTAGGAAAAACTTCCTTATTTACTTAAGTTTCGATTAATATTAATATTATTTTGCATTCATAACGCGAAATTGTTAGTAAACTTCGCTAAAAGTAAAAAGAAATATGTTTATTGTTTCTATTAGTGACTTACAGATGAGAATACTAAACCAATCTCGCATTTTTTAAATAATTTACTTTTTAAATAATTTACATGCCTTAAGATAATTATAAGATAACAAAAGCCACATTTAGGGATTTGAATTTAACTCACTCTACCCTTACACTGACTTGAATTTGAAATTATTATATTTATTGTTGAGCGTTAACATTCATAACTTAACCCAAATTCCTATACCATGATCTCAAAAACCAAGTTCCTGCACCAAATACCTACACCATGTTCCTTTACCATGTTCATATACTTTGTTCCTATAACTTGTATTCCTAACCTTGTTTATTCACCCATTGCTTCTCTACAATTCATATTTAAGTACCCGCAACCATATTTTCGTCACAATGACTAATTAGCAATTTTTGCGCGCAATTACCCAAAGGGCAACAATTTAAAGTAGTTATTCTCAATGAAATATTGTGCAGTAAAAATCCTTTCTTAGCCTATATAATTAAAAAAACACATGAAGGTAGAAAAAAGAAAAAAGCAATTAAAAGTCAATTAAGTATTAAAGAAATGCAGGAGTGTTGGGACCACAGGAAGCTAATTATTGCTCTGCAGACGCTACTTGTCCCTCAGATTTGTTTTACCTCTGGCCTTTAAAATAAAATTTCAGGGTTGAAAATACGGTTTCACAGATTTTAAATCTTGTTGCCGCCTTGTTTCTAAATTACATCGACCTTCATCAATCTTGGTTTAGTTTCTCTTTTGTTCCGTAGTGGTAAACTACGATTTGTGTAAAAACTCAGTTGGTTTAAGAATACGCGGAAAAACCTCATATTATACGTACATTTATATTTAATTAAAATACACTAAATTAATTAAACAATAATAATTAATTTTAGTTTTTCACTGTGGGGACGCGGATGTCCCCAAGAGCTGGAATGCTGTTTAAGAATGAGTAAGGTAATGAGAGGGAGGGGGGGGGGGTATATTTACAGCGAAAGGTGTGCGAAAAGTGGCTCCGCGTTATCCAAAAGCTTTTCGCATATCAAGCTTTTAAGCTTTTCGTCCTTCAGGATGTACATACATGCATACATTACAGGATGTACATTGTACATACATATAGATTAAAAACTCTGCATCTCTTTTTCCCAAATTATAATTTCCAAATAATTGTCTTATTTGTATTTTTAGGGTTTTGTAGATTCTTCTCAAAACCCTTATGCCGAGGGTGATGTGTCCGTCTGTCCGTCGCTCTTTGGTTCATAGGGCCCGAACCGATTAAGCTATAGAGCTGAAATTTGAAATACTGGTGTAACTTTTTGACCCAACCACAGGAAAAATATACAGAAGTTCAAAATTAAATTTGCGCATGCGCAATTCGCAAAAATGTTGTAAACTCAAAAATTTATATTTTTTTAAATTTTTGAGTGGGGTATCAAATAAAAGCTGCTGAAGAGTAGGACGCAAATATATATAAGCTTTTGTAAATTTTGCATTCCTTATTGGGTAAAAAAATCAAAATATACCCAAAAAAATTCCCCCCCCCCCCCCCAACCACTATACTTCGGCTGGTCCTAAAATTTCGAAATAATTCATGCTAATGCCTTATTGTAGGGCGATGAAAATTCCGGGAGTTCATCCCAAATTTTAAAAAATTGCAAATTTTGGGCGTGAAAATTTAAAGTGCGCCAAAAATTTTATTTTTTTAAAATTTTGAGTTGGGTATCATATGAAAGCTGGTGGAGAGTAGGATTCAAATATATATTTGCTTTTTTAAATGTTTCATTCTTTATTAATTTTATAAGTCAAAATATACCCCAAAAACTTCCCCCCTCCCCAACCACTATATAACGGGTGGTCCTAAAATTTCGAAATAATTCATGGTTATACCTTATGGTGAGGCGATGGAAATGGTCTGAAAAAATGAATTTTTCTAGTCGTTTATTACCGATGAAAAACATTGTGACCCCCCGGGGGATCGAACCCGGACCCTTGAGATCGAAGAATAAAATCATAATTACATAACGGGCATGCTTAATCTTCTACAAAACCCTAAAAAGTACTTGGACGCAAGTACTTCCCTGTGATTTTTAAACATATATAAAAGGTCTTCAACAGGTGGTTGTTTACTTTTAGGTTTCTGCACGAAGTACGAAAAGAAACCTTATATAAGTAACGGCTCTGTCTGTCTGTCTGTCCGTTGGCATGTTTTACTTCATAAACTACTATAGCTTGGAACATAAATTCGGCACACATCTCGGTGCATCTCGGCAATCGTGATAAAAGTACACTTTTTGGAGTTTTCACACTTAATATTTCCAAGATGGCAGCCAATATGCGACTAAAAAAAGTTTTATGTCACCATGACATATTATACATCAATTTAAAGGTCTTGAAGTGTAGAAAAATAATATGCAACTATTACAATTTTACACTTAATAATTTTAACTTAATCGTACAGAAACCGGCGATTATCTCCTCCACGTACTTACGTGAAGCGCGCCTCACTTGTTTGATTTTGATTTTCAACAAAATCAGATTTATTTTCATCAATATCTCGGGAACTAGATTTTTCTCGGGAAAACGACTTATATGGTTAGATTTGTATTTAAATGGACAAAATTTTAGTAATGACCTATAAGCTGTTGAACGGGACTAAAACTGCAAAGAAAAAAAAAAAAAAAAAAAAAAAAATGGACAAAATTTTAGAATCCTCAGAACCGTTTTCATAAATAGTTTAGTCTCGAAGTTTTTTGGAGTAAGGCCTTTAAATTTGGAGTTAAAATTTATTTATCGATTCAGCTTCAGGTTATGATTTTTTAAAGTAAAATTTCATCAAAATCGACCCAATAGTTTGTAGGCGCCATGCGTCTGCTCCGACTAAACACTGGCGTCACACACTGGACACTTTTTGCACTCAAGGGTCCCCAAAACGTGTAAATCTATCAAAATACAAAATCAAATTTTCGAGCAATCACAATACTTTCACTTTATAAATACTACTAATATGAGAAAGTAAAAAAAATATAAATAAAAATAAAGGGGGAGACAAATACGTAAGTTCAAATATTACAGATTCAGGAGTATTGTAAGTTAAGTTGATTAAATTGGTAATTAGAAAACCATATTATAGAGGAGCTATGAAAAAAGGCAAGGAAGTTTAACGTTGAGAAGGGTGTAGCTATAAAGTTGTGGTTATAAGGCAATATACTTGTGGCTGGGCTACGTATACGAGTCATATATTTGGGCAGAGTTGGTGTCCTTGTATAAGTTAACTGGTCCTTTGAGTCAAGGTCATTTCACTTCCCTTACACAATGATAAAAACTAATCACACTAAATCGCTTACTTACAGTGTTACAGCAACCTAAATAGTACCTAAATTGTTTTGCTGACAAAAATTTACAAAAAAAAAACACAATACATATATATTGTATTTGCTTTATAGGGCAATGCGATGCCCGGACACAAAACCCCGGATTTATTCCGTTTTAAAATCTGTACAAACGTAATATAAACTATTTAGACTCCAAGTATCATTCTCACGTTTTAATTAATAAAAATCGATGCCTAATAAAAACATATGTCTAGTCTTCATTCAGATAAATGTGCTTATTGCAATAACCTAAAGGCAATGTAAAAATCCCATCAGTTGCAAAGATTTTATGTGGTGCGAGTACTGTGACTAAATAAATCGCTGGCTTGATTGAGTTTCCACAATAGATTTTATTGAAACCACTTTAGTGATCGCTCTTTGGTTCTCTTTTGTTCTCTTTGGAAAGCAAAACGACACAACAGCTAAAAATAGACTGCCAATTGGTGTGGCACATAGCTTCCTCGCATCCTATGACGTGCTTTTTTACTTTTTACGTATTGATTTTATACTTTTACAAGCCATTATTCTTTAATTTGTCTAATTGTTTCCCCCGTTTTTTTAATCTGTCAAAATTGTTTGGATTTTTTACATACATTAAAGTATCAATTTAGCAAAAGTTAAAGAGCGCAGACGGTTCAAATTAATCTAGGGCTATCTGCGGGTTACTTTCAATAAACTATAAAAGTTTCATACAAATCAGATAAGTACTTTTGAAGCTATAGGTGTAAATAAATGTATGTTTGTGTGTATGTGAAAGAGAAACAAATTAGCGCAGAAGGTTGAAACTTATATGGGACCAACAATGAGCTAATTATGACCTATTATCCATTTCATTAAAATCGGACCAGTCGTTTTTAAGATATGTTGGTTCGCAAAAATTGAACGACAGACCGACGGACCGACAGACCGACAGAGAGACACGGAACCAAAAATGACCCCTCTGATGTCTGAAACGGATTTCTGTATTGGAATTTTTGAAATCGGAGACCTAAAATTTTTTTGTTCTTCAGAACGCTTACATAGCTTCCGTTACCTACGGTAAGCTCGGAAGTAAAAATCGCTACTGGGTTCATCCTCTTTCAAACCGAAGATTAATGAAGGGACAATCCTACAAGTTACACTAAGACCACATTATATGTGAGTAGTGAGCAGCCACGTGAACTTATTAAGTATTGCAGAACGAGTAAAAATAGTTTTGAATTTTTACTTTATGTGATAGGATCAAACACTACCTATCAAAATAAAAGATGAAGAAACTTAATACTATCTAAAAAGCGTTTATCAGTAACCTTTCTTTTCGAATAATTATTATTTCGGATGACTCTGAAACAAACTTCTCCTCAAAGCCTTTTCTTTCAGACTGCGATCACTGTATACTTATTCGATTCTTTAATATGTATGTATAGCACGTCTTTTTTCAATTTCTAAAATCAATCTATCCATCGTCAGTTGGATTGTCTAACATTGTATTTTACGATAAAATGAAAAGAGGAAGAAACAGCACTACTTTACTTGCAATTTTTTAGTCGCATATACGTGCATTCCAATTTACAATAAGTAATGTGTTGTATTTCGGCGGGTAAACAATCGCGCAATTACAAATTACAAGTGGGCGCCTAACCTTACCTTGAGATTAAGATTACTTATTTTATTATATTTATTTCGATCTTCGAGACTTAAACTGTGAGGATCTACCAAGATATCAAACTCCAACAAAAAACAATCGTTTCAACCAAATCAAAAAATTGTCTACGCTCCTTCCTGTGCTACCGAGCACATAATCCACGACCCACATCGCCTTAAAATGTGCCTCCCCCAAAGTCTTGCTAAAAAAAATTCATTACAAAGCTTTGTTAGGTAAAAAATTATAAGTACTCGCTATCCTTTCCAGATGGGTAATTTAATCATTTTAACACAAATTAGTTCTCAGAGAGATATTCTCAAAAGAAAATATAAAGTCGAATATTTTCATACGTTATATTATTTGATAAACACGTTACACAAGTTAATAGTAAAATTGAAGAATTATTTGCTTTTAGCTAATAGAAGAAATCATATCCTTAGGACAAATAATATCAGCGGATGGAAAAGAAGAGATAGAGGTAAAAAGGTGAATAAAGCTTGCTTATTCAACATTCAACAAATACTGTAAAATTATCTTGTCAGAATTAGAAGCAGAAATAAAAGCAAAATTATGGAATATGGCTGCTAGACATGGGTATTCAGTGCTGATATGTTAGTAAAACTAAGAGTAACACTCACAAAGCAGAATAACTAGGAGTCTTCTGAAAATACCAGAAAAGACAGAAAGAACATAGAATGGATATTGGACCAATCTAAACTAGTAGACATTGAAAAATATCTTAAAAGGAAATGGAACTAGACCGGTCACATTTGCTAAAAGAATGTGACCGGTCACATAACAAAAGACAATAGATGGTTAAAGAAATTATGAAAAAATAATTGTGCAATAAAAGGTCGATTGATTAATTGATTTTTCATTTGCTAAGTATTAATTCAAGTTGTCTAGGTGTTGTGAATGAAGACTAGTCTGATGGTTAAGATGAGCTTGATCCGAGGAGTGTATGGAGACATGAAGAAGTCGAAACCAAGAAGGAGACATGTTACTCTTGGTCTGCTTGAGGAGATAGTTTTGATTTTAAGCCTAGGAAAGAATGGAAACATGAATAAGTTGAAGGCAAGGAAGAGACTTGTTACTGTTGGTCTAATCGAGGAGATAGTTTTGATTGTTAAACCTAGGAATGTGTGGAGACATGAATAAGTTGAAGGCAAGGAAGAGACATTTTATACTCTTGGTCTGCTCGAGGAGATAGTTTCGCTTACAAGGTTGTCTACTTGGTTCAACTATTCCAGAAGAAAGAGAAGTAAAAGAAACAAGAGATTGTGGCTGTTAGCCAAGACATTGTTCGCCCTTGATTCCTCGCTTCCACGTACACTGTACACTCACCAAGCATTCTGCTCTTAATTACCTACATGCCATCCACGTAACAATCCATTTAAACACTCATAACTACTTTTATCACTTCCTAAATACTATTATTGATATTGATGGAGTAAACTTCAAAGTATATAGTGACAATTAAAGCACCAAAGGCAGAGGATACGTTCGCTCATTTCCATAGATTAAAAAAAAACTATGATTACTTATTTTCGGTTTTAACTTTTCTTCACTTTCTCCGAAGGTATATAGGAAAAACATTTTTTTCTTCCTGTTTACATTTTCGAGGGTTCATTCAAAACGACGTTTTTAGGATTTTTTGCATTTTTATCAGCAAATTACGTGCTTTTTTTTTTTTCGTAAATAAGTCCGTTTTTGTATGTACTCTCGACAATGCGTAGAGGAGAGATAGAGGTGGTTAGACCCGTGCAAACTAGGATTTAATTTCTTCCGTCTTGTTTTTGTATCAGATTCTGTGTAGATGAATTTTTAGATCAGGTTGTATTGCAGCGATGTAGTATTGTTATGTTATATTACTCTTAAGATAAAACAAAATGCATATTCAAACCGTTTCGTAATTATTTGATTTATATTAGTTGAAAGGGCGAGACCGACGGTCATACTCATTATACACTTAGTGTTTACTCTGACAGCTCAGATTGGCCAACCTATACGAGGAAAAAATAAAGCCACTAGGCCTGCGGGAAAAGTGGGGCCAGAGACTTTTTTTTGCCAAGTTGAACCATCAAGAATTCAAAATCTCGTGCTCTCATTGGCATTGGCATCCCTTCCCATTATTTTCGATTTTCCCGCGCTGTAAGAATAAATACTAATTGTAAAACGAGTATAGTTGAATCTTAGGATTTTCTTTTGTAAAGCATGGTCATTATTGTGATAATTCCATTGTCTGGAAATACCTCGGAAACTAGATTTGTCCGGAAAAAACAACTAAATATACACAACATTCGTGTTTGTTTTAAAAAAAAACGACGATTCTAATTCATTAATAAAACTAAACTTATTGTTAAACTATAATAATCGACATATATTTTGGGTAGAAAAAGTTTTAGAGTAGTTTCTTTTCTCCTACGAAACATTTTTTACGAGTTTTGTACGAGGAGAGACTTTGCTTTCAACATTGCACGATGACCTCCACTGACACTTTATGTTTTAACTGATAAAGCAGGGATGTACACATAAAAAAACGATGCCAAAAAACCGTATTCTTAAACATTTGTTATCATTTTATTTTATAGCAATTAAAAATTGTTAATCGCAGTTTTCAATTCTTACGTAGACGGGTATTTAAAGAAAGAAATTAATGTTAGGAATTAAAAAGCAATAAGGAAAACTGGGATTATTCAGATGAAAACAACTCGAGATTTAAATCCCACATTAAACTGTATAAAACTTTTTTTTTATTAAAAAACATTTTAATTTTAATTGACCATTTTTTTTTTTAAAAAAAATTAAAAAAGTTTACCGAAAGTAACGGAAGCTATGTGATCGTTCTGTCGAACGAAAAAATTGTAGGTATCCGATTTCAAAAATTCCAAGACCGTTTTTCCAAGATCCGTTTCAGACATCAGGGAACGTTTTTGGTTCCGTGTCTGTCTGTCGGTCTGTTGGTCTGTCGGTCTGTAGTAGGTCTGTCGGTCTGTATCTTAAAAACTGCACGTCCAATTTTAATGAAATTTCGATGGTGGGTCATAATTAGCTCATTGTTGGTCCCATATAAGTATCAAACTTCTGCTCTAATTTGTTTCTCTTCCACATGCGCACAATAGTACATTACGCGTCGAGTGCGGAAAGTAGCATTTTGCATGCGAGTGTGGAGTTTGCACTCGAGCGACAGCGAGGGTAGTAAAACCACGCGAGCAATGCAAAATGCCGTTTTCGCACGAGTTGCGTACCGTACTTTATCTACGATTGTTAGATTTAAATAATAAATACAGAAAAAATAAACTTGCTGTATGTAAGTTCGTATCTCTCTCTTGATAAAGATGGCATTAATTCTTGAGTTGTATTTTTTGCCGAATTAATTATTTCTTGAGGAGTATTATTCTCTACATTTTCGTCAAAGTCACTTGATTCACTTATTGTTTTTCACTAAAAACTCGATGTAAACAGTTATTTTAATAAAAAGAACTGCAAATTAGTTTTGTTAAATGTAAACAAACTTGCTAATCGTGCGTAAAGCTGAAGAATTACCACGCTAGCGCGGTAAAGAAGAGGATTTATTCAGAACTATGAGACGCGCATGCGCAATGAATACAAGTACGTAAATAATCACTTTCTACGCATCTAAACAAAGATATAATGTTTATATTTCGTATCAATCGTAGATAAACATATATTTCTTTACACCTATAGCTTCAAAAGTACTTATCTGATTTGTATGAAACTTTTATAGTTTATTGAAAGTAGCCCGCAGATAGCCCTAGATTAATTTGAACCGTCTGCGCTCTTTAACTTTTGCTTAATTGATACTTTAATTTATGTAAAAAATCAAAAAAATTTTAACAGATTAATAAAACGGGGGAAACAATTAGACAACAATGGCTTGTAAAAGTATAAAATCAATAAAGTACGTGATAAGATGCGAGGAAGCTATGTGCCACACCAATTGGCAGTCTATTTGTTATATATATGTAAACGTGTGATCACAAGAATATTAATGACCATAACTCTTCTACGAGATTCTTTAACATAATTAAATTTATACATGGACATTGCTAACAAGCTGTTATTTTAATCATCATATCTATGATAAAGATACATACCGTCGATACTTGCTTCATCTGAGATCACTGGACCGGTTACTGAAGAATATGTAGAACGTGAATCACAGAACAAATATAATTCTGAAAGTCTACACATGGAGAGAACACGTAGTCTATTATGAGAGAGTAGAACTGCCAAAGATCCATATTCTTCTGCAATTCATGTTCTAAATTGTTCTGACAGAAACCGGTCCAGTGAACCCCAATCCAGTATCATAATATAGATCAAGCCAGTACCTCTTCATGTAATATCTTTTATAAAATAATCCTCAATTTGTTTTTGTGTTTATATTTTGGATGGTTAATCGAATTGCCCACAAATGGTCCCATACTAATTTCAACTGTTTGCCCACATTAAATATTGCTAAATTAATACTTTTATTCATGTAAAAAACAAAACAGTTATGAAAGATTTTGATGAAAGGAGGGAAAACATTTTAAAATATTAGACATTAATGGGTGGTAAAAGCAAAACATAAGTAAAAGACTCGAAGAAGCTATGAATTTCACTAATTGATAGACTACTTTTATAATATTAATTAAGAGACTAGTTTGAATCACGTTCACTTTAATTGATGGTCTATAAAGATGATGTGCAACTAAGTAGTTCAAAGTGGTCAGTATTAAACATTAGCTATTGTGGTTTAATGTCTTTATAAGCTCACAAAGTATGTTGTTTTCGTTGAATTCTAAAATCTATAACTGGGAAAAATTTGTGTTAATTTTGAAGCGAAGCGAAACGGATACGCTCTATAAACTGACCACCTTCCTTCATTCCTTAAATGTATAATGACAAGGAAACCATCAAATATAAATCGGTGCGATAAATCGAACATATGTACTTAAATTCCATAAAAACTCATACAATTAATTTATTTTTAAGCATATTATAAAAAGTCTTCAAAAGGTGGTTGTCTACTTTTTGTAGTTGATTTTCAAGAAAAAGTTTTTGGGGGATAGAGCTAAATTTTTTCTCGATTTCGCCACTGGCTATGATTTTCTGAACCAGTATACCAAATGTCAACAAAATCGGCCCAGTTATCTACTGGGCCGACGTCTAATTAACCAAATAGAAAATAGCAATAAGTACAAATTTGTTAAAATAAATAGTATAATATGTTATTGTTATTTTTAGGCCTGAAGATGCCCAGGTTTGGGCGAAATATAGCCGTTGGCCGTTGATGTCTTTGCAGAGGCTCAATGCTTCTGCAAAGACATCAGACAACTGACGATAGAACTCAGGAGACCTCAAAACGAGTAAATCCACATCAAAATCTCAAAATAGAATTTTCACGTCATCACAATAATTTCTCACACATAGCTTCCTCGAGTCCTATTATACGAAGAATGGTCACATGTGTATTGAAAGTATTGCTGTTTGGTCCTGTTTCAATTCCTAGTGGGGTCACATTCTTTTTAATCTATAATAAATTTGCGTCGTCGTTTGAAATTAATATTTTTAAATTCAATCAGCCAAATTGAAAAGCAACATTGGCATTATAATGTTTTTAGTAACAATAAATAGACAATGCAAAAACATGCAGTTGATAATAAATAATAGGAGTAGATTAATATATCGTTTATGATAAACGGAAATTGTAAAAACAAAAAATGTTTTAAAATATTATTGGTATTTTGAGTTTGAAACATAACGACAAAAATGCAATAATAATACTCACTGAACATCATTATTGAACGTGAAAATTTAACAATGTCAAGATAACATATAATATGGACACAGAGTCTGATGCAATGTATATTCATCTCCATGACCCGCAGTTCCATTTCAACCCAATCTTCTCACTATTCGATTCGTTAATGAGTCTTAAATTACCGTCAATATATGGCGGAAAAAATAAAGCCACTATGTAGTTGCCCAGTGACTTTTTTGTTTCCCTAGTTGGTTCTACTTACGAGACGCCAAAATCTCAAGCTCTCATTGGCTCCCCACCCCAATTGATGTTCAATTCGGGCAAAGCAAATAAATGCAGTTTTCGCACGAGTTGCGTACCGTACTTTATCTACTGATGTTGGATGTTAATAATAAATAAAGAAAAAAATATTTAATAAACTTCCTGTATGTAAGTTCGCATTTCTCTTTTGATAAAGATGACATTAATTCATTATTAGTTGTATTTTTTGCCGAATTAATTATTTCGGGAGCCGTATTATTCTCCTCATTTTGGTCATAATGACATAAATCACTCATTGTTTTTCACTAAAAACTTGATAATATAAACATTTACTTTAATTAAACAAACAGCAAATTAGTTTTGTTAAGTGTAAATAAACTCGCTAATCGTGCGTTAAGGTGAAGAATTCTTCTTTTTTACCGCACTAGGGCGGGAAAAAAGAGAGATTATGAAACGCGCATGCGCAATGAATTGTTTAGTAACAATTAAGATTTTTTTTTTTTTAATTTGCAACTACAACGATTGTCAACGTCGGAAATAAAATAAATAAACAAAATATGTAAGAGTAATAAATAAATAAAATATGTTTTGGCGTAAAATTTTGGAGAAATAGAATCACCCATTAGAAAAAAAGAATCATATTCTAAAAAAAAAATCTGTAATTTACATAATTCAAAAACTACAATAAACTTTTTCTTAGGAAAATAAATGTAAAAATTGGTTTAAATTACTCTAATTAATAAACTGATAACAAACACTTGTGTAACCGGTTCGTAATATACATTTGTAATTTAAATTTTATTTAGATTTTTTTTTTTCATCAAGAATCTCGCCTTTGAAAAATATCAATAAAAACAAGTAAAAGGCTTTATATCATTTAAATTAATATTGTAATGGTCTGCAATTAATTTATTAATTAATTATTAATTTAATACTTTATTTTGTTTATTATTAGATTTATATGATTATGATCTAATTTACACGTCAAGTAAATTTTACCATGAAAACATTATGTATATAAATATGTATGTCATCATTAACTAATTTAGCTGCAATATTCAAATAAATGAAAACAATAAATAAAATAAAATAAAAACAATAGAAAATAATATGTAATTTGAATCTTTTACTTTCATAAGAATCAGTGAACCAAAATTAACTGATTTAATAACACATAATGATGAATTCAAATATAATCATCCAAAATAATCAATAATCACGATTTATAACTAGCAAAAACTATTCATTACAGCTAATAAAATTCAATTTAGCAAACGATCAGTTAATTTCGAAAAACCGCAATAGCAAGCGAAGACCTGTTTCGACATTTTAAAAGACTTGTTGATAAGATAAACTCATCAATTTGGCTTTTTAATTCTGATTCATTATGAATAAGTTCCTCATAATTTCTGTACTAACACTTTGTTTTCAAAAGTTAATTCAACTTTTTTAACTATAGAATACTTTATGGCGGCAAAGAAATTAAAATATGAATAAACAACATCACATTTTATAAAAATATACATATATCAGTTTTTTGCATTATATAATTTACTTATACACAAATATATTGATATTGTTTATTTGTATTAGGAACTTCCTAATTTTTATTAGGAATTAACACCTAATCAGACTTTTAAAGGCAATACATATATATTAATTATATGCCTAGAGAATTCATATTATCAAAAACTAGGTATTTTCTAAACCATATAGTATAATTATAAGTCATTTAATGATAATTTTAGACATCCAAAATTTGTGAACAATAATTAAGTAGTATTAAAGTTATTTGAACATTTTTCAAAATAAATTTGATAATTTTTGCAGGTTTTTTCAATTGCAGTCGAAACAGTAAAATGTTTATGAATAAAGAAGTTTATAAGTATTCTGATGTGAGGGGATTAAAAATTGTAATTAATGTAATAAACGTATTTTGGGTATAAACGTATTTGCGAAAAGTTGAATAGGCGCTCTTTTAAAAATGTCAGTTTATATTTAAAAATAATGTTTTTGCAACTTCTACCATCGATTTTTTTAAAAAAAACATGGATTAGGATTTTTTCTGATGTAAGAGGTTTTTCTCTTATATTGAAGTTAGGTATTATACCAAGGGTACTTACCACACATGACGAAGTCGTAGGGGGTTACGTGTACGAAGTATCAAGTACCGGACTTGGTTATGAAGCAGAGGCGACGTGTCGCTACTGACTGTAGGCCCAACAATGAAGTAGCAACAACTTTACATGTTGCTCCGGTGTCCTTACCCCACTCTAGTCCGGCCTTTCCCCGCGGATAGACTCGCCACAATCTCTCGCCGGCCACTCTCAGAACATGACCCGCAACGCACACGTTCTTTCGCGTCAAAACGACACACGAAGCTACGGCAAAACAACACACACGATAACAGTCCGTAAAAACACGGTTTTGACACTGTAAACACGTCCGAACCTACCCATCATAACAAAGACCCCGAGAAAAAAACACAATCGAATGTGTGATAAGAGTTATCAGTCGGAGTAGGTTGGCAGACAGTGTTACCAACTGCAGAGGGGGAAATGTCGCTAGAGAGACGGGTCGATTGACCACGCCCTCTATACCGTAACGTTTCCTATACATAGATTTATAATTCGGGAGCCTTCACCGACTGGGGAATTAATTAAGGGGCCGCGGCCGTCCCTCTACATTCTATTTATATCCACATAATCATAAGCTTTTCTTTCTTTTTAATTTTTTAATCTTTGATTCTTGTTTCAGTTAAGTAAATAAAATATTTAAATAAATAAATAATAATAATAATAATAGATAAATAAATAAATATAATAAAAAATGTAATATATATATTATATATATATATATATATATATATATATATATATATATATATATATATATATATATATATATATATATATATATATATAATATATATATATTATATATATATATATATATATATATATATATATATATATATATATATATATATATATATATGTGTGTGTGTGTGTGTGTGTGTGTATATATATATACGTCATTAGAGGAAAGGTTCTCTAAGCACTAAAACCATCACAGCGTATCCAGTTTTATTTGTAACGAGCCGTTGAGCCCGTGGCAACGGGCAAATAAAGTAAAAAATAAGCGATTAAGTGATTAAATCTATTTGAAGACCGACATACCAAAACAAAAATTTATGCTTATTGGAATAAATGTGCTTGCCTTTGCTTAGCAATAACAAATCATTTCGAGGTGTATCCTTGGAGGGACTTATTAAAAAAACCGATATTATAGAGATCATAAAGACAGGTGGTTTCTGTTAAGTCAAGATTTATTTGTTATATTGTTTATTATCTCCAAAGAAAATTTAAGAAAACCAATGGTTATTTTAACTTCCATATAACATTGAATGATCTAATACAAAATTTCCCCAATGTACAAGTAGCTATCAGCATGTAGGTGTAGGTACGGTACTCGTAACACTCCTCGTGACCGTTGCACCGGGAGAAACAAGTTCCTCTATGCTTAAAAATAATCGTTATCTAAGTGCAGCCATCATCATTCAAGAAAGAGTAGTTAGTATATTTCATTAATCAATTAAGATTTTTTTTTTTTTTATTTACTAAAAAATATATCTCCTTATTAATGATCCTTATTATCTTAATTTTAGTTTGTTTTTTGCCATAAAATTATTTGTTATTTTGAACGCCATTTTGAAACAAAAAGGCGGACCAATTCGAATTCTTATTAAAATAGTTTTTGAACATAGTTGATCAATTAGGTGTCTGTTTTGTTTTTCTATGTTAATCAGAGCCGACGTAATATGGTTATTAACTGATCAATTACCACACACAGTTGCTTAGGCAGAGTTCACTGGCGCCAGCAACTAAAGGTCAACAACTATGATGCTTCAGGCAATTAAAATGTGCTTTGTAAATTATTATTATATTATTTAAATTTAAAATTGTCCTTTAAAATTAGTTTATTTTTTAAAGTCAAGTGTAGGTAATATATTATTATCCTTGACTTGTTAAGCTAATTGAAGGGCGTTGCGGTGTAAATTACAAATCTCTGTTGACCGGAAACTATTTCCTATATTAATACTTCCTTAACTGTTTTAGGCCAAAAATATACGGAGACGCCTTTCTTCTCTAAATGTCTACTATATTTCGCCTTAACGTAAGGCTTCTTCAGGATAATTTTGATTTTTTTTTTTGGTTCTTTTATAAAAACCAAAAGGATAAAAACCGGATTATGCCCTACCAATAATTAATACCAAGTATTTATTTAAATTTAATTTTAATTTTAGTAAATTATTGAAAATTGAAAGAAAATTGTAAAACATTATTGCATATTAATATTGTTTTTAATTATTGTAGCCTTAAGAAGGCTTAAGGATAACCCCCGTCCTGTAATAACCCTGGCAGTTGATCGGGACTAAAACCCAAAAGAAAAAAAAAAAAAAAAAAAAAAAAAAAAAAAGAAGGCCCAAGTTAACCGTTCAAAGGTTGTAGAATGTGTGACAGACTGACGGACACAATAAAGGGGTTATAATATTCCTTGCTTGAGAGTGCTAACACAAAAGTTGTTTTTCTACACTTTACTTGTTAAATTTAGTTTTTAGTTCAGGTTTTTAAGATAGTTTTTTTTTCATATAAAAGAACTAGATTTGAGTAGATACAGATATATTTTTTTTTATTTGTCTCGAGTGGGTCATAAATCAAAGATTGGCGAAGTAAACCAACTCAAGGGTTGTAGGTGTAGAAACTGTTCGCTGGAAGCGCTGGTGTTGCGAAGCTCTCCTCCCGGCAATCAATACCCTGAACTTCCAAGCCCCTAACAACTTGCAAGCCCTTCGCAAGCCCTTAAAGCATTTTCTCTCACCTTCAATCCAAGTTTTTCCCATTTAAAATATAACAAACCGATTATCGAAACGTTGATTATCGTTCTGCGAATCAATCTATTAATAAATAATTAAAATATCATACGCTAAATTAAAATCTTGTTATTATACTGGGTTATTTTAAAGTTTACTTTGTTATTGTTCTCTCGGGTGAGGAAATAAGTGATACGAAAACTGTTTAATTTTTTTTTTATATATTTTGACGTACATACTATTTAGTTATATATAATTTTCTTTCGTAACGACATGATACCGCTATGAGTAATACGGCATCCAATTTTGTCTGGAAACACATTGTTCTTAAAGGTATTTAGAAATTTATTAAATTGTGCAATTTTATTGATTTCTGTTTTTTTAGTGTAATTGAAACCTCTGACTATGATCAAAGTTTGATTTATTTTGAGAAAATGTAAATTAATAAATTTGCTCTTTGTGATTTGTTTTGCGCTACAATTAACGATTAATCTCGATTCGTCATTAATTCAGTGACAATTCAATTTTAGGTAATATGCATTTTAAAATTAACTAAAATTAAGTCGGGTGTAAACAGGCGAAGGAAGTTAAAAAGTAAACACAATTTTTGAATAAAATACTAGCCGGTGATTAATCGAAACCGGTCATTATTTTATATATTATTAATGACAATATACTTAATAATTGAACCAGTAATAGTGTTTGCTATTTACTACCTTTACTATGAATAAATACCGTAAAATCTCAATCCATGCTATTAAATGCAATATAAAGAAGTTGCAAAATTTAATTTAAATTATTAAAAAAAAAAAATAATAAGAAATATTAAATACAATGTATATATGTAAATGTAATAGATAATAATAATAATAATATAAGTGTATCAATAAAATTATCACTGCTCCAATTTGTTTTACGATTCTACAAACAAATTACAAATTCTATACCATCCATTTATTAACAAATAAAAAAAAATGTTAAATAATATATTATTTTCTTTATATACCTTATCAATAGTAAAACTGAATAAAGATTTAAGTTAATAGTATTCTCAAAAATGATCTTTACCAGGAAATATAATTATGTTTTTCTATTGATAATGTAATATAAATTATAATTGGAAATACCACACATAAAATTAATTACATATTCAATAGTATTTGTTGTGTGATCTATGTAAAAATATGAAATGTAATAATATACTTTTAAATTAGAATCGTTGATACTAATAGAGTATGGACATTTATATATAATTCATTCATAAGGGGATAAGAACAATACCGTTAAATTTAAAAATAATAAAAATACAATGACTTGCATTTTTGATTGCACTTATAACTAACACATATAAATTATATGAATAATTGAACAATTTGTTATTAAAAAAATAAATGAAACTGTACTATTGTATATCTACAGTATGTCCCCAGTTCGAGTTGCCTACACTGAGAGAAAAAACATGTAAAAAAAGCAGGATTTTTAAAGATTATACGCGTACTTTCCTGCGATATCAGCCTCAGGATGACGGTCGTTCTTTTTTCCATTTTAGAGAATGGCTTTTTCATTCATACATTTTTCCAACCTAAACTCAGGGGAAGAAGCAATGCCGTACTGTCTTTATGCAATTAAAGCTTATGCTGGATTTACTTTAGGCCATATCCTTCCCCCTGTTCTTTTGCTAGGAGTCTCGCACTGCTTCTTGCCAATCCTATTAGGATATATTCCCATTCCGTCACGGCTTTTTTACAATACCCCCTATTTTTTTTACTAGTAGACTCACTGCTTCTTGCCAGTCCCATTAGGATATATTCCCATGCCGTCACGGATTTGTACAGTACCCTCCTGTTTATTTGATAGTATCCTCACTGCTTCTTGCCAGTCCCATTAGGATATATTCCCATGCCATCCCGGCTTTTTTTACAGTACCCTACTGATTATTTGCATGTAGACTCATTGCTTCTTGCCAGTCCCATTAGGATATATTCCCATGCCATCCCGGCTTTTTTTACAGTACCCTCCTGTTTATTTGATAGTAGCCTCACTGCTTCTTGCCAGTCCCATTAGGAAATATTCCCATGCCGTCCCGGCTTTTTTACAGTAACCCCCTGTTTTATTGCAACTAGTCTCACTGCTTCTTGCCAGTCCCATTAGGATATATTCCCATGCCGTCCCGGCTTTTTTACAGTAACCCCCTGTTTTATTGCAACTAGTCTCACTGCTTCTTGCCAGTCCCATTAGGATATATTCCCATGCCATCCAGGCTTTTTTTTACAGTACCCTCCTGTTTATTTGATAGTAGCCTCACTGCTTCTTGCCAGTCCCATTAGGGTATATTCCCACGCCGTCACGGCTTATTCCCAGGTACTCCTTCCTTGGTTTTGCCAATGCTATACTGGCTAAATGTATGAACATCTAAATCAGTAATTTAGATTGGTGTAAGACAGGTTGTCTTTCACCAATCTGAAGTGGCGTAAGTAACATTAGAATGTATACATCTAGCCAATGTGCATAGCTAGATTATGATTAGGTAATGAACAATGCAAGCAAAAAAAAAAAAATACATTAAATATTTTCTATATTAAATCATTTGTGTACAAAAAACTTACTGCTAAGTATACAAATTATATTTATTGTTTTGTTATACATGATATGGTTCTGTATCAAAATCTATTAACAAATTAAGGCCTAATGTATTAAAAAACAGATTTTAAAATTAACATTGTTTTGTTTTATGATATGTAGTCCAGTCAAATGGTGCACAAAAAGGGCTCGAAGTGGAAAGTTCTGGTGTAATTGTTTTTAGTGGTTTATGTTATGTTTTTTTGTGGTGCTCAACACGAATCTGAAGTTGTCCAACAAAATTTCCCCCGGCAAATATGAGAAATCATCAAAAAAGAATATGTATTAGTGGTTATATCTTGCAAAGCAATCTATTCACACAAAAAGTGGTCCAGTAGTAAAATAAAAAAGAGAAAATAACTTTCAATTTATGTCTTCAACATTTTTTTGTACGTTATATGGTTTTCACGCAATTGGGAGTTGAAATATCGGGAATATCGGTAATTTTTGAAAAAAGACCAGTCATCCACCATGACTTAATGAGCGAATTTTCAAAAAAATCGACGTATTATTGGCTTATGATTATATACGAAAATTTTGTTTTAAAATTTGGATAGGTGAAAAAAAAATTGGTACACAGGGGTATGGGGTACAAAAGTCAAAATAGTATATACCCTTCAAGATGCATGTCGTTGGAAAGCTCTTTAAGAGTACAGTAATTGTTGTTATGTACACTTTTGTCATATTTTCATATAAGGGGGGGGGGATAAAGTGGAAAAAACATGTTTTTATGCTATTTTTATGTGTTATTTGTTTTACCTCCCTCTTATATGAAGATATGACAAAAGTGTACAAAACAACAATTACTGTACTCTTAAAGAGCTTTCCAGCGGCATGCATCTTGAAGGGTATATACTATTTTGACTTTTGTACCCCGTACCCTATATACAATTTTTTTTTTCACCTATCCAAATTTTAAATCAAAATTTTCGTATATTATCATAAGCCAATAATACGTAGATTTCATTAAAGTCATGGTGCATGACTGGACTTTTTTCAAAAATTCCCGATATTTCAACTCCCATTTGCGTGAAAACCATATGACGTACAAAAAAATGTTAAAGACATAAATTGAAGGTTATTTTCTCTTTTTTATTTTACTACTGAACCACTTTTTGCGTGAATAGATTGCTTTGCAAGTTATAAGCTGAAAACCACAAATAAATATTATTTTTTGATGATTTCTCATATTTACCGGGGGAAATTTTGTTGGACAAATTCAGATTCGTGTTCAGCACCCCAAGAAACATCAAATAAACCACTAAAATCAATTACACCAGAACTTTCCTCTTCAAACTACCATTTGACTGGACTAATGGTTCTTAAACAAAAACTATTAAAAAATTAAAGCATAAAGTATAAAATAAAAAAAGAATACAGTCTATATTTACATTAATAGTAATAATACAATTTATTGTTTTGTTTTATGATATTGTTCATTGTCGAAAACTATTTACAAATTAAGGCCTAATGAATGAAAAAAAATAATATTTTAAAATTAATATTGTCTATATTAAACTTTTTTTATAAATAAAACTTCTTGTTAAGTACAAATTACTACTAACAATGTTTTGTTTTATGATTCTTCTTAGGTTCTTTAACAAAAACTATTAAAAAATTAAAGCATAAAGTATAAAATTACTACTAACAAATAAAGTACAAATTACTACTAACAATGTTTTGTTTTATGATTCTTCTTAGGTTCTTTAACAAAAACTATTAAAAAATTAAAGCATAAAGTATAAAATAAATAAAAAATTAATATAGTCTATATTTACATTAATTGTAATAATAAAATTTATTGTTTTGTTTTATGATATGGTTCATTATCAAAAACTATTAGCAAATTAAGGCCTAATGAATGAAAAAAAAAAAAAAAAAAAAAAAAAATGACATTATTTTAAAATTAATATTGTCTATATTAAAAAAATTTTTGTACATAAAACTTCTTGCTAAGTACAAATTACATCAAACATTGTTTTGTTTAATGATATGGTTCTTTATCAAAACTATGAAAAAATTAAAGCATAAAGTATAAAATAAAAAAAAAATAAAAAATTAATATAGTCTATATTTACATTAATTGTAATAATAAAATTTATTGTTTTGTTTTATGATATGGTTCATTATCAAAAACTTTTAACTAATTAAGGCCTAATAAATGAAAAAAACAAAAATTAATATTGTCTATATTAAAAATTTTTGTGTACTTAAAACTTACACTTTTCTCCGGGATATGAGTTTGTAAATTTGAATAAATGTCATTATTGTTATTGTCATTTAAAGTAGAGTCTGATGCAACAAAATTACTGGTGTAACTTTCGTTTAAAGCCTCTAATGCCCGGAACCCGAAATCATCCCTGTCATCATTAACCGGCTCAGTAGGAGTTGCTGATGTCGTCGCACCCTGCAACATTATTGAAATCAAGTATTAACAAATTATAATAAGCAAACAATAAACAATCGAGGGAAAGCTAAGTAGGGAAGAAATATATTTAGATATCAATAAATAATGTACAAGCAATAACATAACAATAAAAAATAATCAAAGAATTTAAATATACCAAAATTATAACATATTAAACATTATTAATTACAACATATTAAAAAATAACACATTTTTGTTCTATTCTTTTGATTTTTTAAGTTTATGTACTTAGTAAGTTGTAAAAATTCTTTGTTACAATTTCGGTATATTTATATTACAAATTAACTCCATGTCGGATTTAAACTTAAATCCAGCTATTAATAATCTTTAATGAACTAATACTTTTAGCTAAAAGTGAAAAATTGCCTCTGTTTTAACGATTCTTTTCCTTTTTCCTATTATGGGTAAAAAAAAAAAAAAATTCACTTTGTAACTTCGTACTGACAAAACATTATTTAGTGGTTTATATTTTTGTTACTATTCCGATGATAAACAAAACAGCGTTAATTGTAGAATACGAATATGGAATAAGAAAAAAACAAAAAAACATTTACTTACAGGAAATCTATTTTCAATAGCGTGGTCTTGGTCGAGTTTCCACGGTTCCCAGTTTTTCATAAATGTCAACCTTGGCCCAACTTTCGGAATTAAGCACGCTAGCAAATCTGGAGTTAAAGACTTGAGAGTGTGGAAGTTCACTTCGTTATCTGCACTAAAAAAAAAAAAAAAAGATACTGAATACATTTAACTGGTGAAATAATGGGCTGGGAGGCACTAGGAGCTATGTATTAAACTTATTACAAATTCACAACAAGGTGAATCCTTGTTCGGGTAAAAAATAATAATAATTTACATTAGTTTCCTTCTAGGCCAGTGGTTCTTAACCGGGGGGGGGGGGGGGGCCGCGGCCCCCCAGGGGTTCTTGGAAGGTATTTAGGTACAATATGTATTATATTAGGAGATTTTATGGGGGCCGTGGTTACCAAAAGGTTAAGAACCACTGTTCTAGGCAACGTATGTATACTACTACTAGAAATGTATACTACTTTAAGACTAACTATACGTAATATTTACGTGGTGACTTAATGAAAAATAATTGTCAATCCTCACTAACGCATCGGGTAAAACTGAATTGAGTCTGTAATCGGGAAGGTATAGACGAAGCACTGCTAGAGGGTGGAGATTGTGTGGTTTACAGTTTTTCTGTGATTCACATTTAACTAAAACTGTACGTAATTTATACGTACATTTAGCTTTCTAAGGTTATGAGTAGAATTATTTCTATTATACTCCCTCTCTCCAAGAAGTCTCCTCGCGTGTATGCATGTAAATGTACCTTATACGGTACTTCCTTACATTGCAAATCTTAAATTTAAATTAAAATTAGGTATTTATTTAATTTGTCTAAATATTAAATTATTTTCATAACCGTTGATTTATTTTATAATTAAATTTAACTTAATTAACATGTTACATAAGAGGCTTCTTGAAGTTAATAAAGATAGAATAAATTATTAAATGAACAAGCAGAAAATAAAAGTTGTACTTACCAATAAATAATTGGACGTATTCTTGAAGGCCCCATGAAATTAATAACCTAGAGACGTATGCATCTCCACAACTTGCATCGCTACTCGATGTCATGTTGTACATTTTTAACACTCACTTTTTCAATATATAACGATAGTATTATGAACAACTCAATTTGAAAAAAATATAAAAAAAAGACTGAAAAACTTTCATAGATAATTATAGAAGAGAGAGATGTACACTTCGCCACAGCTACACCGGTATTGTTGTAAGATTAAGATGGCGAGGGCAAGGGTACTGTGTAGAGGGTACTGAGAGGTGAGGGAAAAAAGCTTGGAAACCTCCCCACCCTCGAAAAAAAGGCTAGTACAAACTGTTCTAACCCCCTTCTCTAACGTGATTGTACCCTTCGACTCCTGCTTCAAAAACGTGATTATGTTTTTTCCTTGTATTCAGGTACAAAACCGCGATGAAATACAAAACAGACATGACACTTGTTAGGGTTGTACTTTTCACAATAGACCTGCTATTTTAACAGAAACAACTTTCTTCTTAACACTAAATACTTTTTATACAAGAATTTTACCTGGTACCCGGGCTTCTTTTCAGACATCACAACTTCTTTACACAACTTAACCGGATATATTACAAATAATGCAAGGAAATACTGGCATCAATGCGTCCCCAAGCTACACGAGGAATCTACGTTTTGCTGTGTGTGGGCACTTAAAAAGCGAAATACACTAATTTTCAAGGGCCCCTTCTGAACTTAAAACGAAATTTAAAAATAAAAAGACGGAGGTTTCTTGTAAATTTAATTCTGCACAAGTTAATCCCAATTTGTACACTCTACGACGATTATTGACGGCACAATGTAGGAAATAAAATTTTAAGATCTTAATATATTTTCACCACATTGAGCCTTACTTATTAGCCATGTGAAGAATAAATTGGTTTCAAACTGTACAGAATTAAATGTGTAAGAGACCTGAAGTGTTAGATTTTTGTCATTTTGCTTAGAACCAATTATTTTTACATGTTAGTTGCTTCTTAACCGTTATTATTGGAACGAAGTTCCTTATGGCACGTTCTGGAGCCCGGGAGTGAATCCAAAAAAAACTACCAAAATCACCGTCACATAAATAACCGTCACAAAATCACCGTCACGCAAAAACCGTCACGAAATCTACCGATGACGATAAATTGAGTAAAAGATCACTGAGTTAGTTGAAATTTGGTACAAATGTTCATTTTACCAATGCCCAGGCTGAGTTCGTTGAAAAATGTTATCCGCCCAAGCGTTCACGCGCCACGCTCGCGTGAACGTAAGCTTCAAAAAGACGGGAAAAAATGTTATTATGGAAGCCTGTTACTTGACTTGTTTATTTTGTTATATGTCAAAATGTCACTTGTTTTTGTAAACATCGAAAATATAATCACGGTCTTATTAAAAGTAAAATTGATCTGTGCTCACGCTTATTTCAATATATTAGGTATATTATTATAATACTGCGTATTTAATGCAAGAAAAAATTCTAACTTCATCTATTTAATAAAATATTTTAACTTCATCTAGACCAAAACCTTTTTTAATTTTTTTTTTTTAGTGAAACGAACACCGACACTATTATGAAGTGATATAGATCGCTAAATTTATTAAAGTGGACCCAAACGTTTAGCAAAGAAAACAACGTTCTTACCGATATCTAACGTTCTAACGTATAACGATTTTTATAAAACTTTTTACACATTGTCTAAAGTACAGTTGAAACAGGCATGAAACATTTCAACCGGATTCAAGCAGAAGCTTTAGAGTAGGGAAGAGATATATTTAATAATATTTTAAATTAATAGGCCGGGTAGGTAGAAAACAGTCGTATTTCAATCCAACATTCCTTTAACAAACATACTCCTTAACTATAAACTCATCATGATCAACTTTTTTCTTATATTCAATATATATTTATAGTAAGACGCTTGCTTTAATTATACAAATAATGATTTTCTTTTAATTTTACCTTAACTCTGCTAGGTACAAACAGTTCGTTACTTTTAATTTTGTCTCTTTTCTAACTCCGCCATGTATAAGTAGTTAGCAATGTGTACGTACTTAGCAGTGTTATTTTATAATTTATATTTAATGAAAAATGTAAGGAACTTCGTTCCTACCGGGTGTCCCGCGACACCACACGTATTTTTTTCATATGGTGAAGAATCAAGTTTGCAAGTGACAAAAACTTTTATATCTTTCATATACTTTCTTTAAATCCAATCACATTTCCACTTTTTAAATGTACAGATTAGAAAGAAAGTATTCCCAGTGGACTTAAATATGCTATCACTTGAATTCTTGAGAAGAAGAACTTGGTATCATTTCCATACTTAATTTGTAAGTACAAACTTTATGAGTTTGTTTGTTTGTCAAGCCCTTCTTTTTGTTAAGTCGAAGGAATTGAAGAAATAAGATCCTAAAATCACAATGTAGAGCACATTTTTCCTTAAAACGTAAAAGAGTGTCCCTTTTATCGTTTCATTTTAATTTGATGTTTGTTATTATTATTATTGTTACTTTGTTCTTGATTCAATTGTATTTTGTTTGAAATTTTACCAGGTTCTAGAGGCGTTTCCAATAACTTTTGTTAATAGAAACGCCACAAAAAATACGCCTTACAAATTTAAAATTACAGTAAAAATATCATAACAAATCTATCTTTATATGTGTACTAAATTATGACACGTTATAGGAACAATATTCCTATAAGTTACTGTGGTTATATAAGACAAATATGGTAATTCACATTATACAAATAATCAGATTTACTATAGCGACCGTTGCTTATTAGGAAACGCTCATTCTAAGGAAAAGAAAATAATTATAAAAATAGTCTGCCAATTAGTGTGGCAGCTTCGTCGCATTCTACAACGTACTTAAATAATGTTTTATGCTTTTACAACCTTAAATTAAACTAGGCATCGCGTGGCTCTATCATTGAAGCGAGCGTATAGTGATAAATATGTATTGAATATTGAAAAAATAGATAATCATGAATCATGATGAGTTGATAGATAATGGGTATAGTAGTAGTACAGCGGCTAGTAGTAAGGGAACCACCCTACATTCTTACTATTCCTCTAACCACACTCCTTTTCAATTATTATAAAATGTATCTCTTTGCTACAAAAAAACTACTGCATGTATAAAATTGAAATTTTGCATGCCTGTTCCAATTGTGCATTAGATGGTGTATATGAAGTTTTATTAAAATCGTTACGTTAGAACGTAAGATATCGGTAAAAAGGTTGTTTTATCTATTTTAAACGTTTAGGTCCGCTTTAATAGTTTTAGCGATCTTTATTAATTCATAGCGGTGTCGCTGTTGGTTTTACTAAAAAATGTTATTTCAAAAAAATGTTCGTCTCATCGAATAAGTGATGATAGAATTTTTTCCCGTCCTGAAATTCCAATTTTAAATTTGAAGCTCACGTTTACGCGAGCATTGCGCACGAACTCTTGGACGGATCACGCTGTCCAACGAACTTAGCCTGAGTATTAGTAAAAGGAACATGTATACCAAATTTCAACTAAATCGGTCAACTTTTACTCAAGTTATCGTCGGACACGTAAACGTTACTCACAGACAGACAGACAGACAAGATGCATATTTCGTTGAATGTAAGAAGCTCGCTTACGCTCGCTTCAATTAAAACCTTTGTTATAAATCTGGGGCTATCTGCGGGCCACTTCCGACTAACCACCCAAATATCATTCAAATCAGAAGAGTAGTTTTGAAGATATAGGTGTAAATAAATTTATATGTTTGTGCGTATGTGGACGAGAAACAAATGAGAGCTGGAGGTTGAAACCTATATTGGACCAGGACCCACAATGGACCAGTTATGACTTACTATCCAAATTTCATTTTAATCGGACGAGTAGTTTTTAAGATATGGCAGTTCGCAATAATTGAGTGACAGACACGGAACTACAAATGTTCCCTGATGTCAGAAACAGATTTGTGTCATGGAATTATTTAAATCGGAGATATAACAATAATTATTCGTTCTTCAGAACAATCTCATATAGCTTCCGTTACCTTCGGCAAGCTTGGAAGCAATAAATTGTTTACATTTTTGTAACATTTATATATTGTAATTATGTTACAATAAAAAATGATTATTATTAAAATCAATTTGTGAAAAAGTTATTTTTAGGAAAATAACTAACTTTCAATTAATGTCTAATTTCACTGTCATTATTTTTACTGCAATAAGTTAGTCTAAAACTTATATCAATACAAGCTTTCTAATGCTATTTCTGTTTCTAAAAAGAGGCCTCAGATTCAAATCCATCAGGACTTTACTTTTAATATGCTTTTATAAACAGCCAGCCCTATTTATGCTATAAAACAGAACTTATAACGGGGCCCTTACACTCTTAAACATGTTTGTCAATCCTTTAAATTCGCTAAAACCGAAACATAAAGATATCAAAAATCCTCCGAATTTTAGCACACTAACACCCCCCCCCCCCCCCCCCCCCCAAAAAAAAAAAAACAACATGTTGTTGGTCTCTATAACTGCGTACGTTTTACCTTATTATTCTTACTTTTCCTCAACTATGGTGGGAAAAGTATTATTTTAAATAAAGTGTTGCTTAAATTAAAGTATTATTTTAAATTATAAGTGTGTGCAAAAAAGGCATCCTATACTTATGTCAGTAAAAGGTAATAAATTCAATGCAGTATTACAGATTGCTTGGTTCTCATGGTGTCTCAGGTGTAAGCAGTGTAAACTACGTTACTAAAAGTGAAAGTTAATACGTCTCAAGTTAATATCTAAAACCCTCTTTAACTATTTTAAGAGATATTTTTGGAATTATTTTTACATTTCTTTGAAATAAAAAATAATATAATCCTTCTTTTCTGTAGTGTATTTATAAAAAAAAGGGAAAAGAAATTTAGAATTATTCCCCTAGTGCCCTAGATTAAACTTTTACTACTAAAGCAAGGATTAAGTCAAGGGTTTGTCTCCCCTGGGTACAGTAGATTTGGTTTTACCCTTACAGGTAAAACGTTGATTTCTTCACTCATGAAGATCTTTGAAAAACACATCAGGTCTAAAGTAATAAGTATACCATTATGAATTACTTAAAAAATATTTAACGGAAATTTACAATAATATAATTATTATGAAACCTTACAAAAAAAATAAAAATAATAATAATAATGAGTCCTGTAAAGGGAGAAAATTGGTTATTGATTGTAGGTGTCTTACATGGAGAAAACCCAAAATGGTTGAAATTTGAAATAATGGATAATAAGATTGAGAAAAATTTTGAAGTTAACACACTGGCTGAGCTTACAAAATTACAGGAGGGAGAAGGATTATTCAGTTTCTAAACATGAAATATTTCCCTACCAGATACGAGCAATCTTGAAAAGCCTGAAAGAAATAGAAAAAGAAGTGACGGGATGAGTTTTTTACATTACATCCGGCGTCCTAAGCTTTCCCGTGATTTGCCAGGGCAATATTTCATGCTACATCACTGAATAATACTTCTCCCTTCTGGTAAATTTGCAAATCAATACCTTACGGGCTAATTAATATTCAAGAACAGCAATTTTACAAACTCGTATTGCTCTTACCACGGACATACTGATTTTTCACTATTTCTAGTCAACCTGGCTTTACCAAATTGCAGGGAAACTTGCTGTTTGTACTACCATACCAGACTTGTGCTTATAAGTACCGACATATTTCTTATAAGTACCACCAGAGTTCATGTCTCCAGGCTTTTTAGGAAAGCAATTCTCCAAATTGTAATTAAACCGGCCGGAAGGTTGAAATATTACCAATCTCATGCTATTTTTTTAAAAAATCCTTGATTTATGAACTAATTTGAGGCTTTTTGAAAATGCCATTCCATTACGTGCTCTCTCCAAAAAAAAATTTCTCTCAGTGTATAGGTGTAAATGACAAAAAATTCATTTTCCGAGAAAAAGTTACTCTTTATAATAATTTTTGCTTTTGAAATGAAGAATTATAATATTAAAAATGTTGTGCTATGTAAACTACACCCAAAAATTACAATTTAAAAAAATAGTATCAAGAGTGAAGTGGGGTTATTTTTGATTGTACGAGAAAATTTTACTCTTTATAAAATTGTTTATTTAATATCCAAAGGTAATTTATACGTCATAAAAAAGTGAAAAATGTATGTCAGAAATTACCCCCTCCCTGCTGTCCCCTGTTCAGGTTGCCTATACGTGTTTTCGAACAAGCATACATTTTTATAAAGAGTAATTTTTTTCGAAAAATGATTTTTTTTTTGAATTCACACTTAGTAGCTTCATGTGAGGCAATCCGCAATACCCCTGGTAGTACCATGGTATTTTTGAACGTTTACGCCACTCTATGAGAAGAAGAGCAAAAGCATGTATTATGGCCGCCGATGGTGGTCATTTTCAGCAATTACTTTGATTTTTTTAATTAATTAATTTTACTGTTTTATCAATTTGTGATTTTATCTGTAACTTGATTTTTGCATTATTTGTCCTATGCGTTCGACTTTTTTTGTATTATTTTGCGCGAAAACGTATGCAATTTTGGCTAGCAATTAATAAACTGTTTTCAAAAAATCAAAAAACCAGTGGTGTATAATTTTTTTCCTCTAAAAACCCGACCGTGATAACCCCACGTACGCCCCTGGTGCTACTAAAAACTTTTAATTGAAGACAAAAATTAGTCCTTCAAGTATTACAAATTTCAATAAAATACCTTAAAGCGTTATCGCAATAAAAACAAAAATTTTTTAAAAAAATGAGAAACTCGAACAGAACACCTTTCATATGAACTTTTCTTCATAAAATAATCCAAGCAATCATATCCCTATTTTTCGGAACGTATACTTAGGACCACCCTGTATAATTATTACTAGTATATATTATGGAATCCCAATAAATTCTCCGTTTCAAAAGTAATGAATTTTGAATTCATTTTTAAAGCTATATCTGGATTTGAAGAATTATGTGTACTAAACCAAACATATGATCTTATACTTAAAATAGACGATATCTCGGTCCAGGCACTGAGTTGAAAAACACTGATTAGGCTCTAAAGTTCTGTTTACTATTTTTGGGACAACCTTTATAATATGTAATTATTATAGTGAGTATGAAAAATAAAATTATTTTTGAAGTTTGTGGTGTGTGATAAATAATACAAACACAATTATAATGCATAAACACCATTGGATTCAATAAATTTATGCAATGTATATTAATTTAATTATTTTTAGAGTAATTCACAAATTATACTAAACATAGTTAGAGATTTAGGGAACTTGTCTTGATTATATTCTTAAACTGAAAGGTTATGTTTGAAATAAATAAATAAAGAAAAAAAAAAACCGTAAGTAAGAATAAAATAAATTTAATAAAAACAATTAGCTCTGGGGGATCCTGAGCATTATCGGTGATCATTAACACACAAGCAAAATATAACAGAGTTAGTTGGATTTACATTGAATTTAGTATGCTTAAAAAATCTAAATAGAATAATACACAGTGAAATTGCACAAAATCATTCTCTCGTAATGTCCACGTTTCAAAGGCGAGGTGTGTCAATCAAGATTGCATTCCGATCTAATCTTTACTGTATTCCAATAATTGTGAGAAATTCAAAAATAAGAAACAAAACATTTCACTGATAATAAATTAATTTTTAGTGAGTTAGTGATAAATAGATTTCAAATTGTTTCTATTCTTAGCTGTCATCGTACCAATAAGTCAAAAAAAAAAAAAAATATATATATATATATATATATATATATATATATATATATATATATATATATATATATAATTAAATTTTTTTCTGTTGGTACATTGATCATAATTGGAATTTGTTGTTTGATACTTATTTATTTTATGCATTGCAAACCCCAAATCTGGTTTTAACTTTTTTACTTCTTCATATAAAGAGAAAGTATTGTGATGGCGCGAAAATTCACGCACGTTGTGATGAATTTACACGTTTCGAGGTCCCCTTATTTATTCGTTATTAAACCGTTTCGACGATTTTCATTAGAAGTTCTAAACTGTAGTCCACTTAAATACGAATCTAACGATATAAGCCCAGGGCCGGCCCGAGGGCCGTGCAAGCCGTGCAACCGCACAGGGCGCTGGATTGGCAGGGGCGCCAATGTGGCAAAAAGCAAAAAATATAGCCCTTAGTTTTTTAATAGAACTAAAAAAAAAAACATATCACAACTCAAACATTATTGAATAAAAGAATTCGTCAGTAATCACAACAGGTCTTATTAGAATAAATGAAAATAATGAATTACTTATACTTTATAACTCTATACGATATACATATTAGATTAGTATAAACTGTTTAAGACGGAACCACTAAGTCATTTTGTTGTTTTCGAGTTTGAAATAAAACGAATAAAAAAAAAAAAAAAAAATAGGAGGGGTGTGTGGTAAGGGAGATAAGAGGGATGAATATGCAGAATGCAGATCTATACATGAGTGAGAGAATAGAAGTTAATATAAGTAAGGAGGAAAGAGTGCAGTAGGACTTCTACTAGATAGAGAGTGATAGAAATACTTTGTCTAAATATAGTAAGGACACCTGGATTTGTTATCTACTTAAGATAAGCATCAGGTAAGATTAAATCAAACCCTTTTAAAATCTTTTTAATTTTTATTCAGTTTTATTTAACTATAGCCCTCCCTGCTTTTTAGTGTCATACTTCTTATCATATTACGCAGAAAGTGAACCTCCGAAGTGGACCTTTTTCCCCTCTTTCCTCATCCAAAATCTCGGACAAAAAACCTTGTGCAAGCCGAGTTATATCGAAATAAGATGGTTGTGCGTGATGTCTCACGTAGAAAGGGTTTCTTTTGTATTCTGAACACGAAATTACATTTATCGGCAGAATTTAAATAAAATTAGGGGTCCCTGGTTCGATCCCCAGGGGGTGAAAATGTTTTTCGTCGGTTATAACGACAAGGTAATTTAAATTTTATACATTTTTTGCAATCTACTCTTTAATACCTTTCATTTGATATCGTGACCGAAATGTATTATGAATTATCCGCCATTTTGGATTCCCAGTTAACCAGATCAAATTGCTATATACTTAGTTTTTCTTTGGCCCAGCAGACTGCATATTTTTTTAGTAAACGTAACTGCAGAAATGTGTTTTTTTTGGGGGGGGGGACACACAAATTTAATGTTTTTTGACAAAATGGCGCAAAAAATTAAACAATTTTCCTAAGTGCTATATAGTTTTAAAATCTACTCTTTAATACCTTTCATTTGATATCCCACTCAAAATTTAAAAAAAAATGTTCAAGGGACTTGAATTATCCGCCATTTTGGATTTGAACGGCTTAAGATTTTGAGTTCGCTATATTTTTCCTGTATGCGCGTCAAAAAAAATATTGAATACGGCGAAAGTTTTATGTTCTTATCTCTTTTGATTCAAAAGTTATTGGAACAGTAGGTACAGAGTGACAGACAGACCGACAGACATAGTTAACCATGAAATGTTGTCTGAACGAATTCTATTTAATCCCAGGTAGAGATTAGTAATAGTACAGGAAAGAAAACTAACCCTCCCTTTTTACAATGTTGGTTTAGGTACGGTGATTGGTCCGGGATGGTTGTTGGGGGGGGGGGGCGCCAAAATGGCAACTCGCACGGGTGAAAATTTACCCTCGGGCCGGCCCTGTATAAGCCGTTTTACCGGGAAAAATCTGGTTCCTGAGAAAATTAACGCTTAATTAAGTTAGCTTTAAACGCGGACGGAGAGGGGGCGGGTTCGATTCCCTGCCTAAGAGAATTTATTTTTATGATATATTTTGATAAAATGTTCAATAATAATTAAATGTACTTACGAAAACTAATAAATGGAAAGCACTGGGCTAAGTATAATTATGAACTCGTAAAGGAGAAAGTTTGTCTGACTTGTCTCGGATAGAATTTTCCTGTCTGTATGTATGCATGTCTGTGGCCACTACCTATAGTAGGAAAAGTATTGTTTTCACCAAACATTTTTTTTCCGAGATTTCAACGGAATTATCCGTTTTGGGTGTTTTAAGACCTCCTGAGTGGTTTTCAGCATAACGTATGTATGTATGAGTGTGCGTGTGTGTGTTATCATCGTAGCGCCCAAGGTATTTAACCTTGAGAGTTGAAACTTGGCAGAAAAATCAGTCCTTACCTGTAGTGGTGCCGCCCGGAAAATCAACTTTTTCCGCCATCTTAAACCCAGTTTGCTGAGTAAGCACAACTTTAAAAAAATCGTAATAAATCAAAAATGGACCTGATCGAGGTGAAATTTGGACGAATGTACCTCTCTGTATGACAAACAAGCCACCAAATTTCATTTTTTTTGTATATTGGCGCCATTTTGAAGTTATCAATTTTTGATTTTTTTAAACTTCGACGGTTAATAATACCGAAAGTATAAATAGGTTTTTGACGTATAGCATATTGTTGGAACCGGAAAAAATTAAGGAACAAATATAAAAAAAACCCCGATGAAATTCCATTAATTAGTTTGAAAGTATAATTTATATTTAAGTTATAATTATATTTTAGTATAATTTATATTTAATGAAAAATGTAAGGAACTTCGTTCCTACCGGGTGTCCCGCGACACCACAAGTATTTTTTTACAATTAGTATTAACTTTTGACACTCAGATTGACCAAACTGTATGATGAAAAATAACACAACCAGAATTGTGGGAGGGGTGGAGTCAGTTACATTTTTATTTGTTTACTTGGCCCGACCTTTTCGAATTCAAAATCCGGTGCTCTCATTAGTGCCCTTCCACATTTTTTAGATTTTCCCCCGCTGTAAAAAATTAAATACAAAAAATTGTAAAAAGAGGATAGGGACCATTTTGGCATCGTGTCTGTCTGTCAGTCTGTCAACATTTTTGTGAACCACCATATATCTCAAATGCTACTCGTGTGATTTTGATGGGATTTGGGTGGTTTGTCAAATGGAGCCTGCACAGAAGTTTCCCGATTTATTTCAAAAGTCTGTGATTATTTAATATACCTAAATTAATAATTACATTCCATTCAAGTAAAAAATCAAAACAAGTTTGTGATTAAAAAAGGGGTAAAATTAAATAAATTATACAATAATGGATCGTACCTGTAAAACATAATTAATGTACGCGAGATATGATGGGAGGAAACTTTGTGCCGAGTTTCAATGGTATTACGTTTTACAAACATATTTAAAAAGGGTTTACCAGGTGATTCTTTACATTTCGCAAGTTTTTAAACTGGACCAAATAAAACAAAATGTTTTTATGTAACATAGGTAATTTGTGTTATATATATATATATATATATATATATATATATATATATATATATATATATATATATATATATATATATATATATATATATATATATATATATATATATATATATATATATATATATATATATATATATAACATGTATTTATATCAACATACTTGCTATGTTGATGGTCCTCACACATTTACCCTTAGAACACAAATATTCAGTTGAAATAACTGATTTTGAATTTTTTTGCACATGAAGTTGAACACAATGAACTAGGTGAATATGATCAATTGTCCAGCACTCTTCAAAAACAAATAAATATACATAATGAATAAATGTGAAGAAATATTATGTTTTGAAAACATAATATTATACAGGTATAAATGACTCGCCTGACGGCCCACTGATCAAGGGTGTATCACATTGTTAAAAATGTTCATATTGTATTTAATTTTTATAGGTTAAAAAAAAAATGATAAACGATTATTATTATTATCAGAGATAAATGACGCAAAATATGAAATAGGGTGGCTGGAAGAAAAGGAGGGAGGGGGAAAGGGCTATTAAAATTTAACCCCTTGCTCGTATGATTTAGAAAGCTGCATACTCAAGGTCGCCCCCCCACCCCCACCCCCTAAATTCCCTGCTAACCTGGTCCTAGAATTTAGTTTGCGGTTGTCAGAGTCAGTAGCATGTACTTAGTATTTTTTATAATCATTATCTTTTAATTGTCTTATAAACCACCATGCTACTTAATACTGATAGGTAACTATATTTTAATTGTTATTTTCATTAATTCTTATAAATAAAAATTATGCCTTTATAAATACTTAAATAAAATGTATTTATTTAAATAGTCTGCCAATTAGTGCGGCACATAGCTTCCTCGCTTTTAGGACAAATGGTCACATGGTCATGTCCTATTGCTACATATAAATAGCCAACATCTTGATCAATATGGCGGATTGTAAAAATATGCTTTAGCAGACACCAAAAGCAAAGAGGAACCTACCTGACAAAATGTCAATGTGTGCAATTAGTTCCAGAAATATCACTATGACGAATTTAGCATAAAAATTGCCGCCATCTTGAATCAAAACGACCGATTAGAAAACCCTTTTACAAAAGTTGTTTTTGGCATAAAATACAGCCTTCTAAATTTTTAGGTTCTATTTCTAGTGCAATTAGTTCAGGAGATATGTTGGATTGTTAAAAGACTTCTAAGTAAGCACCTAAGGGCTACGAGGAACCTACCAAAAAATTTCCTTTCCTTTAGCCCAGTGGTTCCAGAGATATAGTGATGAGTCAGTCAGTCAATCAGTCGTACCAATTCGGATTTTATGGTATAGATTCTTACTGTCATAATCCCTTTTAGCGAATGTTCGAAGAAAATTAAGCTATTGCAATGGCTTCAACATTTTTGTAATGCGAATTTTTGAACATTTTCTCCATGGAAATCCGTTTTAGACCATCCTTAATTGATTCCTGAAATTTAGCACTTATTTTATGTATGTATGTATATATATGTACGAGTATATATTATGTATGTGTCACTCCAGACGATATCTCACCCAAGGATGCATTAAAAAATCCAAAATAAAATTAAAATGTCATAATATCAAAAGAAAGGATTAATTCTTTAACCAGCATTTTTGGAGTCCATTTAAGGGTCACATTTTGACAATTTAGGGTCAAAAATAGCATAAAAACGTGTTTTTTCCATTTTACCCCCCCTCTTATATGAATATATGCCAAAAGTGTTCATAACAACAACTACTGTACTCTTTAAGAGCTTTCCAACGACATGCATCTTGAAGGGTATATATTATTTTGACTTTTATCATTAGCAAATAATACGCAGATTTCTTTGAAAATTCGCTCATTAAGTCATGGTGCATGATTGGTCTTTTTTTATCTTTGTGCGCATAATTGGAAATTGCAATTGCAATATTCCCGACAGTAAGATTTGTAAGCTTTAGTTGGTATTTATATAACTTATTATTATTGTTATTTTTTTTGTTCAGAGCCTAAGAAGGTTACGGAAAGCATTATTATCATTCAAAAGAAGATTTTATTATGCCTGCAAAGTCAAAGTGTTCCCTAAAGCGGAATGCATTTCGGAGTTAAGGAAAAACAATTATAGCCAGGCTTTCAGGCTAATGTTTATAATGTAAACAAATTAAATTGCTTTCCACTGCATTGGCCCTAATCGACTGTAGCAGTTACTGGGAAAATATAAAAAAGAAATATTTATGTCATTATTTCAATGGGAATCTCCATGCTAACCCTCATAATAGACTTTATATATTACATTAAACTGAGATAAATAGTTTTAAAAATCTAAATCAGACGGTTGTAGACATATTGGTGGGCAGACCTAGAAATAAACACAGATCAAAATTGTTTATCTACTCACGGCAGCAAAATTAGGCATTGTTGTACTGTTTTCAATCGGCAAAATGTCATTTTTCTTGATTCTTTTGTAACATGTCAAAACAACACGCAGCATAATAATAAAGTGTCAGCAAAATAACAAACAGGCTGCCAAATTTTAAGTAAAAGTTACTACATCTCAGGTTATGAACTCTCCCACATTGTTCATTTTTGAATATTTTATTTAAGCGTAATATTCTGCTAATTATTTATATGTTTTTTGAAAATACCTTTAAAAATTATAATAATAACACTAATTTTATTGTTTTACAGTGATTATTTTTAAAAAAATCGCTAAAAATTGAGATAAAAAACAGCTGTTAATAAAAGAAAGTGGCAACACTGATTGTTTTGTATTTGTTTTGTTTTAACTTTCGAGTCATCACACTTACTCAAACTTTCGAGTCATCAACTCGATTTTTACAACTTTCATTGCTTTAAATCTTTTATCTATCAAAAAAGATTATAATAATTTAATAGTTTTCTGTTATTATTAATTAGGTTTTTGAAGTTTGAATAAAAATATGGATGATAATGTTGTGAAAGAAGTTGAAGACTTGTTTGATATCACGCCACCCGAAATTGCTAATATTGCAACATCATCCAAGGAGAGTTCATTGCCCTCTGAATCAGGTACTAAATATCTAAAAGCTTATGACAACTTTAAAATCTGGTGCAATACACAAAAAAATTAAAAAAATTAGTGAAAATGTACTATTAGCATACATGACTGAATTATCACAGACCAAGGCAGGTGTTACCCTTTGGCTGATATATTCTACGTTGAAGTCGACACTGCTATTGAAAGATAACGTTAATATTAAACAGTTCAGCCACGTAATATCATTTTTAAAAAGAAAATCAGAGAGTCATAGACCGATAAAGTCTAAAGTATTGTCCAAAAATGATATTGAACGCTTCTTATTAGAAGCTGTGGACTCGGATTTTTTACTAATCAAGGTAGCCTTAATATTTGGCATTTGTGGTGCTTGTAGATGCGATGAACTAGTTACTTACTTACTTACTTATTCCTGGCCTCTTCTACCTTTCGGTGAAGAGGCTGAACAAAGTTTTTGCCACCGTACTCTGTCTGCGGCCATTGTTTTGGCGTTTCTTGGTTCTACTCCCCTCTTTTGGAATGCGGGGATCAAGGTGTCGGTCCATTTTGTTTGTGGTCTGCCTCTTGGTCGTCTTCCCTCAGTCCTTGCTTCTAACATCTGTTTTGGGACCCTATGCTCCTGCATTCTGACCACATGGCCAAACCACCTCAGCTTGTTTCTGTCAATTCTTTCGGCTAGTGGTTCGACCTGTAGATTTTCCTGACACGATCTCTTCGGGTCTTGCCAGCTGCCCTTCTCAGGTATCGCATCTCTGTTGCCTGCACTCTGCTGCCAGTGCCCAGGATTCAGACCCATAGGTAAGTGTTGGCACGTAGGTGGAGTTATAGACCGCCATCTTAGTTCTGGTGATGAACTAGTCAATAGAACACATTGTTGTTAGTGAAGATGTCATAATTGTTAATATTATTGAATCCAAAACAAAAAAGCCACGTACTTTTACAATTGTTAACCCTCCAGATGCTCGTATTAATTATTTATCTTTAATTAAAAAATACATTCAACTTCGTCCAAAGGGAATTACGCATGGACGGTTTTTTATATTATATAAAAATGCACGAAGCAACCAGTTGGTGTGCATAAGTTAGCTGAAACCAGCAAAACAGTGGCCACTTAGGCCTGGCGGATATTGAATCCACGCCACGCACAGCCCAGACCCAACCCATTCGTGGAGGGTTTTGTAAACTATAGGTTCCTAACATTGTCGCATATTGAACCCAATCCATGGCTAGCCCACTCAGTCGTCACCCATGCGTGGACAGGTTTGTGCTAGTCGCACAGATTTCGTGGGTCGTGGGCCAGACTTTTTCCATGGATATCAAGGAACTAATTTGCCTTGTACTAAGATTACATGTGAATCAAGCTTAAAGATGAAATAAATTAATTTATTTTTATTATAAAATACTGTATTTCTATAAATATTATTCATGGAGTTAAGTTAGGTAAATAATACAATTAATTTAACATGATTATATAATTAATCAAACAATTAAATAAAAACAAAACTAACCAAATAATAAAAATAAATAAACCAATCAACGAAAATGTTACTTTCGTTATAATTAATAAAAGAAGTCAAAAGAAAATATATATTATTAATACTAAATTAAAATTATTAAACACTTCTTTTTTTTAATCCATTATCCTAATTAATTAATCATTGCTAAAAGTGCATAAGCTTAGAATTTGTTAACATAATAAGATAAAATAATACATACAGCTTCTATTTAGTTACCTTCTGCACATATCTTATATCTATATTTTTAATAATATTAAATCTAGTTTTTTAATACAAAAAACCTTTTTTTGTTTTATTTTTACTTTGTATCGTGGGAGCCTATATAGTGGAGGACAAACATTTCATGCATTTCTGTGAACTAGTGTCCCTGTCCAGCCGGAAAGTTTTTCTTAACACCTTTTCAGGAATTTCGTCACAATTTAAATTCTCCATGGGTACCTCTCTTACGTAAATATTTATTTCCTTTTTTTTTAAGTTTTTGGTAGTTTTCATACTACGGAAAGTTAAATTTTAATTTAAATCAAATTATAATTATTATTAACTACGGGAAACAGACAGTGAAAAATACACTCCTGTGCCGGGATTTGAACCACGGGCCTCTATATTTCCAGTATAGCGCTCTTCCATCTAAGCTACGCAGGAGAATGATTTTTCACTACCGTAATCGATAACTAGTCCCGAATCCAAGCTTTCAATATTCATATACATTTAGACAGTCAATATAGAGGCCCGTGGTTCAAATCCCGGCACAGGAGTGTATTTTTCACTGTCTGTTTCCCGTAGTTAATAATAATTATAATTTGATTTAAAGTAAATATTTATTTTGTCTACCTTTCTTTTTTGTTTTAATTAATAAATGAATAACAGCTGGTTCCTCCTCCTCAGATTCTGAATCGAGATTGAGAAGAAGAAATGTGGGAGAGACCATGGTTGGGCGTGGACTGGGTTTCAATATGTGGTGTCTAGCCAATGCGTGGATGTGTGGATTCCGTGAAGGGGCGTGGGTTGAACGTGGCCTGTGCGTGGCGTGGGTTCAATATGCGCCGGGCCTTATTTGAATCTACCAGAACCTGAAAGATTCACGGGCCACTGTTTGAGAAGAACTTCGGCCACGATTCTTGCTGATTCAGAGGTTGGTATGGCAACCTTGAAACAACACGGAGGCTGGAAATCAGCATCAGAAGCGGAAGGATATTTAGAAGACTCCATATCAAATAAAAATCAAATAGCAAACAAAATGTTGGCTGCCCAGTACGAACAGCCAAGTACAAGTAGTGCTGGTTCCTCAAACGGCACCATAAAAAATCAAAATAATGAAGTAGTAAATGAAGAAATAATAACATACATTGTCCAGAATAATAATAACATGATGAATGAAGGGATGCTTCAACAAGTACCTACCATCAATATTTCAAATAATGCTTACTGTTCCATAATCATTTATCCAATAAAGTAAAAAAAAAAAAAATGAAAAAATTTGTAATTGTTAAATGGTAAAATTATATTTATGTGTAACTAAATATATTTGTATGTAACTATGCAGCAAAGGAAACATTCCTGACTCGTTTAAAGATTACTTGCTGCGGTTACACCTCAGCAGGTAATTAACGTTTTCCTACACTATCACTTTACTATATTATAAATAAGAGTAATTTCTAGTTTATATTGTCAATCTTAATAAATTATTATATTATATTAACTTAAATTAAGTTTAATATGTATTATAACAAGCCCTTCTTTAGATTGTCACTCTCCTTATATAGAAAACAGAGGGGAGTAACATTCTAAAGAAGGTGTATGGAATGTTCTTCTTTAGACTGTTACTCCCCTTATAATAACAGAAGTGTGATAATCCTTTTTCTCAAAGTACATTGGACTAAACCTCCCTTTGTCTTAATAGTTTTATTAAGTCAGTCATTTATATTTTAAAATAACTTAAGGAAGTAACAATCTAAAGAAGTACCTTTATAACTTATAAATATATAAACCTACAGTTATTAAATTTATAATCAGGATTTTATATTTCACCATGATATTTTATAGTTAATATTCTCAATATATAAATATTTTTAAAGGTCCAAATTAAAATAATTGTATGTTTAAATAATTATTATTGCTCTTGAAATAATTTGGGAGTTGTAAGTAGAAGTTAGTTATAGACAATTTAGTTAGTTGAGTTGTAGCTAGATCGCAGCTCTGTCTACAATCCGAACCTACTCGAATCACTTATAATTTGTATAATCAAACCATTGTTATCCATTTAATGCTGGTTTATTCCAGTTATGCTTTATGTCCTAATTCGCTCCAACTTCCTTCTTCATAAATTAATTTGTTATATTGATTTTACTTTATGTCATTATTAATTACGAATAGAAAAATACCTAGTGATTCTGTTACTTCCATTGATAGATTACAAGGTCTTAATAAATGTATAACCACCTCATGAATGATGGATGATTTTTGTAATAATAATAATGATATAATTCTCATTACAGTATATGTGTAATATTACATTCTGACTCATTATCATTACTTACATTACAACTTATTTATGTAATCCACTAAACCAACAGTGCTAATGTGTACTTGGGGTTTAGAAGCCAGAATATTATATATAAATGTCTAATACAATACGGGGTTCAATTCACGGAGACGGCAGTAATTTTTATGTATCTTTCTCCGTTCCTATTTAATTATAACTTTAATTTCAGAAAAAATCTCTTGAATTAAAGCATGATGAGGAGCACAACAATAAATATGCATCTTAAAATGTTATTAGTGAAGTTAGGGTATTCATTTTTTATGTGTTACGACGTAATATTATCATTAACTCATGGCTATTTATATTGATTAGTAAGATACAGTGTTACCTTGTCACTTTTAACGTTATCTTATCATTTTAAGATGCAGTGTTACCCTGTGACGATTTGTTTTATCTTATCACTTTTATTTCCCTTTTAAAACAATTACTTTTCTACTTGAGCGGTTATTTTCTTGTATCAGATAAGGTACAAGATTTATTTGTTTACTGTTGCATTTATTTTGTATGTTAATTTTTCCTCTTTAATTTCAGTAATTGATTTTTAGTATGATCACATTAAGATATAATTAAAGTGTTATTGAAACTCGTGAGTTAAGGAGGTACTTTTTTTGGTTTACTTAAATTCTTTTTATTGGTATAGTAAAAACTTTTTTGTTTCCTACTGAGACTGTGAAGAACTTACTTATCTATTCCCTAACTTATTCCATGAATGAGTTCATGAACAAATCTCGTCCAATCATTAGCCTGAAATTAAAGTTGTAAATTTAGAAAAGGGATAAAATTCTATCACCGCCTAATACTACTATGGCCCGCGGCCTTAAAACGCATTTGAAAAGATATAGGAATATTTTTTGTAGGTTCTAGCCTCTAAAAGAAAAGAAGTCAAGATATTCTTCATACCTTCTTATGTATGTACAGTACAGTTTCTGTTAACCGAAATAAAAGGGGAGGGAGTGATTTCGGATAACCATAATTTCGGTTAATAAATAATAGGTAATTTTTAAAGCTAATGGTGTCAGGTGTCATAATACCTGCTATATATATGCACTATTCTGTGGAGAGGCTTTCCAGTTTTTCATTGTTCTATATTAGATCTCATTCGTTCTAAATATTAAGAATTTAATACCCTGCGAATCGCAGTTCGTAGAGTATTTATTACTTGCAAAAATTCTCTATATTTAATTTCCTAACTTCTTAGTTAAACCGTAGGGACATTAGTCTGTCCTTTATGTATATCCTAATGGCAATTATCAATAAAATTTCCTCTTTTACTTAGTGATTCTTAAGTAAATCCCGTTGGACATATTCTTATGAAAATCCCTGAGTAAAGCCATGAATCCGTGTTCAATTCTCGGTGACGGAATATATTTTGGAACGAAGTTCCTTATGTCACGTTCTGGAGCCCGGGAGTGAATCCGAAAAAACGACCAAAATAACCGTCACGAACACGAAATCTTCCGATGACGATAACTGGGGAGTTGAAATTTGGTACACATGTTCATTTTACCAATGCCCAGGTTGAGTTGGTTGGACAACGTTACCCGCACATGCGTTCACGCGCAAAGATCGCTTAAACATAAGCTTCAAATTTAAAATTGGAATTTTAGGTCGGGAAAAAATTCTAACTTCATCTATTTAATGAGACTAACAACTTTTGTAAATAATTTTTTTTAGAAAAATGAACACATGAAGTGATAAAGATCGCTAAATTTATTAATGTGGACCTAAACTTTAAAATAAAGAAAACAACGTTTTTACCGATATCATACGTTCTAACGTAACGATTTTAATAAAACTTCTTACACATCGTCTAAAGTACAATTGAAACAGGCACGTAGAATTTCAACCTATACAAGCAGACGTTTTTGAGTAGGGAAGAGATATATTTTTTAATATTTTAAATAAGTAGGCCGGGTAGGTACAAAACAGTTCTTTTCCCTCAGGCTATATACTTCAAACATACTCTTTAACTATAAACTCATCATGATCAAGAACTTTTTTCTCAATATTCGCTCAACAACGCTTGCTTTAATGATACAAATAATGCTTCTTGTTTCTTTTAATTTTGCCTTAACTCCGCTAGGTGCAAACAGTTAGTTACTTTTAATTTTGTCTCTTAACTCCGCCATGTATAAGTAGTGAGCAACATATACGTACTTATCAGGGTGATTTTATAATTTATATTTAATGAAAAATGTAAGGAACTTCGTTCCTAGCGGGTGTCCCGGGACACCACACGAATTTTTTATCTTTCTTCTTGTTTATTCATCCCTTCTCGTTTAATAATCATTTTATTTTAATTTGTTATTTTACTTTTCAGATCGGCTGAGGAGAAAGTCACATTTATGGGGCAATGCAAGTCTCGTAAATCAGTAGATATTGGCTCTATAGCTAACGGGAAAAAGTTGAAACTACTCAAAGCACTCAACCCCGCACAAAAAAAGGTAACAACATCTTATCAATATCAACATATCTTATCGTTCAAATGTGGTAAAGTGTGTTTACAAGTTGGCATTTAAGAAGCATGGGCGCCTATGCTGATCCCCCCCCCCCTCTTAGCTTTCAGGAAATGAGGAAAAATATACCGTAGCCAAGTCAGGTGTTTTGCTTTCAAGAAACCTTCCCCCCCCCCCACACACCTCCCCGGTGGCAGTGCCTCCCCCCCTCCAAAAAAAATCATATGGGAGTTTAAGATAAGAAGAGATAAGTTAATTAGTTATAAAACAAAAAATCACAGTTCCACTATAAAGAAATTTTTAAATCCCAAATCAGTATATCACATGTGCGAAGTATAATGCAGTGGGAAATTAATTTTAACGTGGCGTTAAAATACTATATTGCGTTAATAAAATATCGATTTTGATGTATTTACATGTACCCATTTTGAGGTCCTCTGAGTTCAAAAAAGTGTTTTTTAAGAGATGTCTGTGTAGTCTGTAGTTTGAGTAGATGCGTGAAGTCTATGAACGGCCCATTTTCAAAGAAATTTGGCTTATATGTTTATACACCCTAAGGCGAAATCAAGAAATTAATTTTAACTTCAAATTTGCTAACCTCCAAAACTTCCGAAAATTTTTATTTAAAAAAAAAAAAATACTAATATGTATAACCATAAAAGTTTCTTTATCCCGGGAAAATATAATTTTAAGTTCAATTTTTAAGTTTTTGGTTGTTTTCATAGGAAACAGACAGTGAAAAATACACTCCAGCGCCGGGATTTGAACCACGGGTCTCCTGTATTTCCAGTACAGATGCTCTTACCAACTGACTTACAGGAGACTACTCTTACTGGAAATACAGGAGACCCGGGGTTTTAATCCCGGCGCTGGAGTGTATTTTTCACTGTAATAATTATAATTTGATTTAAATTATAATTTTAAGATAAAAAGAAATTTTTATATACTACGTTTTTAAATTTTCTGTTAAATCATATATAATGTTGATAATATAATTGTCATTGTTATATATAATGTTAGTGAAAAAAATACATAGTTCCGAATTTATTTACTTCACATAATAATGAGAACCATCTAGCGAGCTAAAAAGGAATAACAAAAATCGTCTCTCCACGTAAATTTAAACTGGTTTATTTATCAAAGCAGCTTTCAGCCTTCATAAGGCCATCATCAGTGCCGATTGAGAAAGAAAAGAGTTACATGAAAAGGTTAGAAAAAGATTATTGAGAGGTGAGCCTATACCATGTCGGAGATCGACATGAGTCTCATGTCGATAAGATGAACTCCATAGACGCTCCTATATCGAACATCTAGAGAGCTGATCTTAAACCTATAAAAGGACAAATCTTTGTACAACGGATCTTACCAACACCGAATCTAAACCGTGCACAATATAATATAATAAACAATTGTAATATAAAAACAAAAAGGAAATAAGAAGAGGACAAAGTGAAGGTTTCATACAGGTTTTAAAGCGGCACCGCAAAAAAGATGGGTTGGAACCAACTTTCTGCGGTGCCGCAAAAGAGTTGCCATAGATGAATCCGTAAATACGGATCCGCTAGCTATGAACCCACCTTAACTTTCCATACTGCAAAATTTGCTGAAAACTAATTAAATTCTGCTGAAAGATTGCTAAAAGTATTAAAATAATGCATTTTCAACGTGTTCTGAGCTATTCTAAAAGTTTCAAATGTTTAGCTACTCGGGAAGTTAGTTAAAAATCGATTGCACTGGACAAACAAACAAGAAAGCAAGCTAATAAAAACGTAGTAAAAATGTATAGAGTCCGAGATATTGATGAAAATAAAACGGATTTAGCTGACAATTGAAAAAAAAGTAAACAACCACCTGTTGAACACTTTTTAAAAATAAATTATTTAAATTAGATATTATTGGATTTAAAGTTATACTATGTGTATGAGAAAGTTTTGTTGTTGTTAGAGCATGTTTTACTGATTTTTTAAATCGTATATTCTTAGCTACGCTTTTGATCAGTAAACGTTTATATTTCGTTTTGGTTTTCAGCAAAATGAGATATATTTTCATGAATATCTTGGAAACTAGGTTTTTCTCGGGAAAACAATTTATATGGTAATATTTGTATATTTGTATTTAAATGAACAACATTTTAGAAATTTTGTTATTCAATATCATCTGATCCGTTTCATGATTTTTTTTCATTCAGAGTTTATATAGGGGTTTGACTTTTTCGTCTCGGGGTATGATTTTTCTGAACATGTATGCCACATTTTTTGGCATATATATATTTATCTTACGCATATATATATAATATATATATATATAAATATATATATATATATATATATATATATATATATATATATATATATATATATACATATATATATATATATATATATATATATATATATATATATATATATATATATATATATATATATATATATATATATATATGTGTGTGTGTGTGTGTGTGTGTGTGTGTGAGTATATGAGAATGTAAAATAAAGAACTCGTCACGCGTTTACGTTCACATATACGTTTTTGTCTTCGAAAGAGAAGGGGTGGGGGTGTTAAACTAAACGACATCAAACAAAAAAGCGGCCATTGAAAGAATTCAAGCAATAAACAAGCTTAATAATGACTGTTGTTATCACAATCGATATTTCTAGATTATAGTAGAATGATAAGGTGATAACGTAGCCTTTGTTCAGTGGCGGATCTAGATCTAGCGGGGCCCTGGGCGAGACAAAATGGCGGGGCCCCCTAGGATAGAGCGGGGATTGCTGATAAAAAACAATAAAGTAACTTAATAATAAACCACTTACAACTTGATCCTATTTTACGGCTAATTCCCTTCACATAGGGCAAGTCAAACGTCTTTGCACTCAAAATAATTCAAAACTTTTAAAATAATTACAATTCTGCTCATGATTTTAATCTAACATATTATCTGAACATAAACCCCTCAAATTATATAGTTTTCAACTAATAATCATTTTCTTTGCAAACGTAATCGAAAAGAAACATTTTTATTGAAATAATTAAGCTCTGCTATACTTAACTATTTATTCTTCTTCATGATATGTTGGGTTTTATGGTTAAATTATCATTGTAAATAAAAAGTTAAGCTGTGTTATTTGTGATCAGTCCTATAATTTGAAGTCTACACTCGAGCATTTTAAATTTACTCCCAGAATTTATATTCTCAGCTTATAACTTTTTAAGTTTTTAGTTTAATTTTCAAAGACACATTTTAAGGGGGTCCGGGGGTCCTCCTCCGGAAAATTTTGTAAATATGACCTCTCAAAACAACGTTTTTATGCATCTTTGAGGTGAAGTTTCTCTTTGACATCAATTGGTAAAACTGCACTAATTGGCCCAATTATTTCGTACTGTCCGATATACTTAGTTTTTTTAGGGTCCGTAGGCAAAACCAAGGACCCTTATATTTTCCTGCGTGTGTCTGTCCGTCCGTCCTGTCGCATGCTCTCACGGCTACACCTTTCGTCCGATCACTTTGAAATTTGGCATGTATGTGTCTTGTACCTTCCCACATATTTTAAAAATATTAGGGTAAAAAAACTTAAGGGTTAAAATTTTTTTATTTTTTTTCGACACCTTGAGGGGTATCATATGAAAGGGTACGTCGAGCTGATTACAAAAATATATAATTCTTTGGTTATAACTTTGATAGGGCGAGCGTAGACAAGTTTGAAGTGGGTGTGAAACGTGTCCCCCCCTTCTATCTCGCTTATGTGAAGTGCAAAAAATCTGAAAAAATTCCTGAACATTCTTCGACCAAAAGTTAAGATACCTCTTTTTGGAAATTTCGTCTTTTCGATGTATTTATATGGTTGTAGTCCGGTTCAGTGGCAAAAAAATACTTTATCAGAAGTTTTTTTAAGTGTTTTGGGAATATCAGACTTATAGGATAGTTTAAAGTAAGCTTTTTAGCATTTTAAAAAACATCATCAATAGGGTAGTACTTAAACTATACGCAGGGCTTATACGCCTACGGACCCTCGCTGTGTGCTGACCAGCACACACTTGACCTGTTTATTTACTATTCCTTTTTACAGGATTTGTCTTTTTTACATGTCTCTGTACATTGTAAAACGATTAAGGTTATGTAGTATCTCGATAAATTCAGTGTTTTATTTATTTATTTATTTATTTTTTTTTTTTAAAAATACACGAAATGCCACGTATTATAGGGTAATGATAGAAGGTTATTGTTAGGTCAGGTCAAAAAGTACTAAACTTACCATAACCTTCCATACTTTTCCCTAAAATTAAAAAAAACTGAATACATCGAGATGCTACAACCGAAATCGTTTTCGTAATGTAAAAAGGAACAGATTGAATAAAACCGAATTAAATTGGACCTCTAGATATAGGTGGGCACATAATGAAGATTTACCCCACAGAATAAATAACAAAATCGTCATCATTTTGAAAAGGGGGAGGGTGAGAAAACACTAGGACGTTAACTCACTTAATTTTATATGGAGCGGGGCCCCGCGGGCTATCTTAAACATGAAAAAAAATTAATCTATATTTTATAACTTATTTATAGTGAGGGGCCCCGCGAAAAGGTAGTTAGGTATTAGGCTCTACCATGTAAACTAAATTCGACTGAATTTTTATAATTCTAATATATCATGTTTTGTACATGGCACGGGGCCCCGCGGACAATCTTCACTATGAACTATAAATTTGCCTGTAAAGTATAAGTATTTTATTTTAATTTTCTATGGCGCGGGGCCCTCCAAGGCGCGGGGCCCTGGGCGGTCGCCCCCCTCGCCCCCCCTGGATCCGCCCCTGCCTTTGTTATTGCGATGAGGAATGGGAGAGTACGTTAAGTCACGATACCCATCGCTATCGATTAAGAGTTAGAGGCGCCATTAAGGCGCTACCTTCACTTTGGCCAAATTAGAGCTCATATCAAACTCTTTTAACTCGGCTGTCACCGTGCAACTGTTCAACATGGAACACGGAAAGCTAATTTGAATAGTTTTTGAAGTTATCAGGGATCCCTACAACGTGTTATAAACTTTAAACTTGTTTTAAGCATCACTCATCTACTAAGTTGAATTTGAATATCGACATTTCGTTCGACTTATTCAGACAAAAAGAAAACTATATAGCTCACGTATTGAAATGAATTAATTTAAAAAGTAGTCTGCCAACGTTTTTGGCGCTTAGCTTCCTCGCGTCCTATAATAACGTGATCCTAGACAAATGAAAGTGTGATTGTCTGAACCTATTATTATTCTTATTTGGGTTACATTTATTTTTATTAATTCTAATTATATATAATCATAATCCAAATTTCTTTAGTCCTTTCAAAGCTATAGTTATTAATAGAAACTAGCTTATGCGAAAGGAAGAAATGGACAAGATAAGGTTAAATTTATTATGGGACCATCAGACAAGTAGTCATAAGATAATATGGAGGTCCATAGATGATTTGACAATTTGACTAATATACCGGCAGGCAGTCACGAGACCAAAGAATTCATTTACGGCTTTTTGTGTATAGGAATTTTTGAATTTGGAGACAAAAAAATCGTACTTTAGTATCTCCACAATTCTTGTATATAAACCTTTGGCAAGCTCGGAAGCAAACATCGATGAATTTTCATATATGTTTTAAGGATCGCAGGGTTATTAAATTTGGGGGCGATAACCCAAAAACTCTGTAAAAACGAAAAAAAAAGATAAAAATTCCCAGATGAGACCCATTCGACGAAGCTTGGATAACAATTTTTATGATTACTAACCATAATATTACATTCAGTAAACGAATCTTTATTAATGCACTGTGGTATACCTGTCAGGCAAACCGGAGCGTGTGTACTATTAAGATATGACATACCTAACTGCACAGTTATGGTAGCACACTCGCACTGGGTTACCTGTCAGGTATCGCACCGTGTATGGACGGTTTAAGTTAATAACCTTTTTGGTCGACCGCTTACTTCAAGACAAATGGAACTAACAACAAACCGGTCGACCTGGCAAATGTTTCTGAATTAACCCTTAGGTCTGTTTTACACCTATCCCACAGTCAGGTAGTGTCGTTTACTTCTCTTCCCGAAAATCGTCTCCCCAGCATCGTTAATCTGACTGTCGGGTCAGATAGGTGTGATGCCGGCCTTTTGTCTACGACAGGGGTGGGCTTGCATGAGGCCAATGAGAGACGCATTTCGGTTTTTCATTTAATTATAAAAATCCACACCATATAGTTAGAAGAGATAAGAATCGTGAAATTTGGAAACGATAAGACTTCATAAGACTTTAACGTTTCACTTAGTTAGTAAATTTGACAAGATTTGTTAAAATAAACTTCTGAAATAATGGAAAACACGGATTTAAATTTTCAATGGGAGCCGCACTTAACTCATCAAAGAGCCGCATTTGCCGACTTCTGGTCTATGCTCTACATTCTACATCGTCAAAAAATAGGTCGTTGTAATGGGCAAGTGATGCTTTCAGTTAGCAGGACACATATAGAAGCGAAATAGAAAGAATATTGATTAGTCTATAAGTATTTGCAGTAAAGTAAATTGAGAAGTAAGGATAAAACCCCTCTCTATATTTATTTAAGGAATAAGTATTTCATGTGGGAAGCGGAGACTAAAGAGACTGGAGATAAGAGAGAAAATGAAGGGGAAGATCTGTGCCGCCTCATCTCCTTCTAGACATGGTGTAATTTATTCACCCTTCAGATAACTGAACCAGACTGTTTCAATTTTGTACAGTCTCCAACAACGCTCTCTGTGTACTCTAGTAAACCACATAGTAATACTCCACTTGCACAATATCCAATTATGTCACATCATCATTCTCATTATATACAATCATGTCTCATCATATAGAATCATAATATTATAAGAATTAAGGAGAAATTATGAGAATCGGAATGATTCAAAATTTGAAAACTTATTATATAATGTTCTAGTCAGTCAGCTTGATCCAAATAGTGGTCGAACTATCACAAAAAAACCATTACAATGTTCTGGTCAGCTTGAGACCCAAGGAGGAGTTGAAAAACCTAAAAGTAAAGTCTTTTAATTCCTTAATAGACCTAATCATTCAAGAATAAACGCTCATTTTTATTAATACTTTCATGTTACATACTCTCTATTTTTTATGTGAAATCACTAATTATATGTTAACATAGTTTTTGAGGAGTCACATTGCCAAAACCTTCATATGGTATTACTATAATATGTACTTCATATTGCGCCATTTGAACATCTTTGAGATCTCTGATTTCTCTGTTGTATACAGATTACTGTTGCGCTTCCTGCATCAACTCTCCCGAACCTTTATGACTTTATGCATATTTAATGTCCACTTGCATTAGTATAATAATAAAGAAAGTTTCTTATTTTGTAATATTAAAGTTTTTTAGTTTAACACTTTTTCATTAAACTAATAACAGAATGAGTTTTTTTTAAACAAAAACAAAGCAAGGTTTGTTAACTAAATTAGTAAGAAATGAATGTTAAGTTACGTAAAAAGCTTGAAATGGAGATGAGGGTAAAGTGCATTTACTTACATAATGCAACTACAAACAAATTGCAACAGAGAGAAAGTTGATACATATCAATACAGTGCTAACACACCACCAATCCAATCAACCATATCCACCTAATTTTAGCCAGCTGTACTTTAGTCTAATATGGCTTTCTAACTTCCAACAGCAAAAGCGATTGAATTATCAAATAAGATCAGTTTTTTTCTTCACGAGATTTTTGAAATTTACTCATAATTAACAAAATGCATAGAGAAAAATTGATCAGATAATTATCAAAATGTCAAAGTAGTGTGGTGCATAGCTTCCTCGACGCCTATAGTGTACTTTAATAATGTTTTTCTTTTATAACCCATTATTTTCCCATTTATTAATATGAGGCAATCTTTGGGCTTCTTTCCACCAGCCATCCAATTTTGCTTATAAATCAGATGGGGACTTTTAAAGATATAGGTGTTATTAAATAAATATCTGTGCTCATGTAGTAGAGAAACCAATGACAGCAGAGGGTTTAAATCAATATGGGACCAACAAGGAGCTAATAATGACCTACCATTCTAATTTCATTAAATTCGAACGAGCAATTTTTAAGATACGTTGATTCGCAAAAATGTTGACTGGTTTTCTAGATCAAAAATGTTCCCTGATGTCTGAAAAAGTTCCTTAAGTTACCGGATATTGGCCTGTCTCGCTCACTCAGATTTCACGGGGTTGGTCATCTAAAAAACATATTCTATGCTTAAACAAAATTGTGCGCGCACACAGAAGGAAGCAATGGACACAAATGGTTGATATTAGTATGGGCTCATCAATGGGCTAATGCTAATTATGACCTACCATTCTAATTTAATCAAAATCAGAGATTTTGAGAGATATGGTAGTTTATTCTTCAGAACGATAACAATACTTCCGTTAGGTTCGGTAAGCTCGGAAGCGAAATAATTAAGGAGATATGAGTGAATCTATTGAGATCATCGTGAGACTCATGATGATCTCCGTCAATTTACGTGGAGATACAATTTATCATATTCCTTTAAGATGATCTTCATAGACGCTTCCTTAACCAATAAAGTTTTGCCCAAGTGCTTTAGTCAAAACCGATATTGTCTGGTCAGAACTAAAATTGCGTGTTAACATTAGTTTTTTTATAACAATCAAAACTAGTTTTGACTAAAATAGAGCGCAGTCTAAAAGATTTGTGCCTATTGCCGCACTTTGTATAGCTTGTTTAGATTTTTGTGGTTATTAATGAATAACGAATAGTCGAATAGTTAAAAATCGGTCCAGTAGTTAAAGCTCCAGGCGTCTGCACAGACAACAGACGACAGACAGACATTTTTTGAAAACCACTTTTTTGGACTCAGGGGACCTCAAAACGTGTAAATCCATCAAAATATCAAAATCGAATTTTCGCGCCACCACAATACTTTCTCTTTATATGAGAAAGTAAAAAACAATTATACAACGAATTGCTTCTGGAACCATCAAGTTCGTTATAAGGAGGTCCTTATAATGAATAGACTGTATATATGTATATAATATTTAATTTTAGAAATGGAAGTGGAAAGCAGAAGGAAAAATATTTTCATGCTATTTGAGACAAGAACTCTCTTATTGTTTTTCTTCTAAAATAAAAAATACAAGGATTTATCGCTTTACACTTATTTAAGAGACACGCGATAGTGGGGATTGTCAAGGAGGTCTGAGTCGCTAGATATATTTTTAATTCAATGTTATTCACCTCGGTCAAGGAACTCGGAATAAAAAGAACAGTAAAGTATTTGGAAGGGTTAGTTTTTCATTTTGGAACCATTTGAAAAACATTAGCAAGTCTAGACAGGAAGTGCTCTGATTTAAAAGTGGGACTCAAAACAAAAATACTCTTGAATAAGTTGGAGATTTGAGATTTTACAGAAACATTTTATTTATCACAGTCAAGTATCGTAAAAACTCTTTAGTTTTGAATTATATCAAGAAATTTTATCTCTGATGTCTGGTGTATCAAGGAATACGACGACAGACAGACACGAGGCAAAAGTTGTTCTCTGCAGTTAGAAACATATTGCTAGCCAGGACATTCTGACAATCTTTTTCACTCTTCAGAACAATCCTAGTGCTTCCGTTACATCCTGTATGTTAGGAAGCAAAACATAAAAAAACGCTTTCATAAAAAAAAAAAAAAAAAATTAGATTGTTATTGTTTTAATAGCTATATACAGTATATGCATTTTTGAAATTTTTTTTCTTTTAAAAATGCGTTTTTTGCTTCCTACTTTACCGAAGGTAACGGACATTTGTTAATCAGGAAACAACGGTTTTGTTGGTTTTTGAAAGTTTTTTTAAAAAAAGAGGGTAGAATTAAATAAATTAAACAATAATAGATCGTAAAAGCAAAACATCAATACTACAGTAGGTCACGAGGAAGCTATGTGCCACACTAATTGGCAGACTATTTTACATTTTGTCTATAAAAGTATAACAGATTGAATGCACTTATTTTTTAAATCCTTTATATTAACTTATTTTTATTTCTTTTTTGTTGAGTATCAGTTGTCAAAATCATTCGAGGAATAATTAACCCTCTTCCAGTCATCTAATCAAGCTAAATCTTGGCACATAGACTCTGTACCAATTCAAAAACATTTTATCAAATTATTATAATTATTATTAATTAATTACTTTAAAAAAAAAAAATAAAAATAATAATAATAATAATAATAATTTAAAAATTAATGAAAATACCCCCCCCCCCAAAAAAAAATATATAAATATTTTTATGTTTTAATCATTTTTAAAAAAAATTAAAATCAATATTTACTCACAATACTAAAATGCATAAATATAAAGGAGTTATAATAAAAACTTTATTTTTTATGGCCAATAATTATTTTTTGCTATATTACGTAGAGACTTTTAAGTAGAAAAAAGGGTTTATAAATGAAGGGGAAGGCAGGATGAGGAAGGACAGGTGGGGGTGGGTGAGAGGAACAACATCCTTTTAGCAGGATCCAGATCAGATACTGGTACGAGGACTCTACATCTAGTATAGACCTAGTTACATACACTATAGACAGGAGATCTGGTAAACTAAGCCAAGCATGACATCTAGTCTAGCAACCTTTAGCATCTTCCCAGGATGTATTGAGTCCTGGACCACCCAACAGTCAATATACCCTCAGGTCTAGTTCTAACTCTTTCTCACTCAGTATATATATATATATATATATATATATATATATATATATATATATATATATATATATATATATATATATATAAATTGGGATGAAATTAATGAGGTATGGTTAAAAGAAACAACAACATAGTTTTAACCAACTAGTTTCGTAAAATATATTTATATTATCAGGGTTATGTATTATACTAGACTATACTTAAACGTAATCATTATGAAATTTTAAATAAGTAGGGTAGGTGGGGACAACACTTTTTGGTTAAGGGCTAATTTTGAGCAGTTTCCTTTTAATATTTTCTAAATGACCTGTGAATTTTGACCAACAATCCCCCATCTCTCATTGCTCCAAATATTTCTCAACATTTTTGGGGCACCATTTAACCAAAATTATAATTTGCGGACCTTCATCTCATTTGGTATTAATTAATTAATAATTCAAGAAAGTGATATACTTCATAAAAGAACATGTATATTGAACAATAAAGAAAAATTATTGGGTACAATATAAAGTATCGTAGGTGGAGAAAAACCCCTTTTAATTAATCCTTTCGAGTCATCCAGGATCTGCTGGGTTAAGGGCGCAAACAATCTTTCTTTCTCTTGTACACTCTGAAAATTAAAAACTAGTTCTTTTACCAGAAGTAACTAAAATAAATTGTTCTTTAGATTAAAATTTTTAAATGGGAAAAGAGTCCACATTAGGACGGTTGCCCCATTCCGTGCGCGGATCTTTGCCCCATTTTATCAAATCATAAAAATATTCTAACCTATCGAAGGTAACTACATATTATGAAGGTAAAACACGTGTCTATTTCTATACTACTTTAGCACCATTTTGGTACAACTTTATCAAAAATTCGAATATTGATTTGTAATGATTAATAATAAACTGCAATAACTCCTTTAAACGATTGATTGAAACATTAAAAAATAAACTTACCTCATGTTTCTTGGCAATAGTCCAAACGAAATCAAGATAACCTTACAGGAGCAAAGCCTCAACATAAGGAATGAGTGTTGCCGCAGTCCCACTTCTTTCATAGTAGTTTCCCTCCCATTTTTAAAACAGTGCGGACTTTGCTACCCAATGCGGATCTTTGCCCCCACCTAACCTATATGATCTTATCATTGTGAAGTTTTAAATAGGTATGCTCTTATCGCAGTGAAGTTTTAAATAGGTATATGATTAGTATAGTCTTATATAGGTAGTAATTACTAAAGTAATTAGTAAATTGTGTATAACCCTGATGATGCAAATCGATTTTCCGAAACTAGATGGTAAATGTTTTTATTAAACCATACCTCACTAATTTTATTTTATTATATATATATATATATATATATATATATATATATATATATATATATATATATATATATATATATATATATATATATATATAAATTACCTAAAAATTTAACACCTCTAATATAAGGCTTAAAATGTTAATTGTTATTTAAAATGTTTTAAATTGGGTTAAATAAAGATAAGTTTTTTTACGGTTATTAACTTGTTAAAAATAATTTTCCCTTTTCTTTACCCCATGGGTTTTCATATTACGAACATTTTCTTAATTCAAAAAATTAAAACTTTACGAGATCATTAATTTTGTTTTCTTTCTTAAAAAAAGAAACTTGTCTAAGTATATTAGAATTAATGAAACCATTCAGAAAACTTTATTATCTGTTGAGACGTTGAGATGAACAGTTCTTTTTGTTTTCTCTCTGTTAATTTCTTTTTATATTTATATTTGGCAACAGATAAAACTTTTAAGTATAGAATTTTCTTTTTACCTCTCTAAAGCTGTGGGAAATTAAGTTGTAAGGCAAAAGTGTGGAAAACTTGTATTGGTTTAAGGTGGAGAATGAAAGTTTTAAATGCATTTCTCATTATATAATCGTGTAGATCTGAGGCTTCATTTTTTACCCCTAATAAACATTTCACACCCTTTATATTTGAATGGTTTAAAGGCAGAGTGGTATAAGTCAATATTTAAAACTTGTACATTTAGATATATATGTATATATTATTAAACATGTGTGTTGTATATATCTGCGATTATAGATTTATATGTATATACATATACATACATCCATATATATAATATAACAATTTCAGTTATATATATACATATGGATATGAAATAGAAGTGTAATCGTATATATTGTATATTATAAATGTGTAGGTTTTGGATGTTGACTTATACCATTCTGCCTTAAAGGCTCACAATTTAACTCAACATCACGTTTAAATGTGCTAATAAAGAAAACCTCCCCCAAACAAAATTAAAGATAATAATGAATAAAACTTAAAATAGAATGTAAATTGTTAAGATGATTTTTTAAAAAGAAATTATAAGAATTGTACTAATAATTTATACACCAAAAACATTAAAATAATCGTCATTTCTTTATTTATGAACCGATTTCAATAAATAAGGTATCATTAGATTTGCATTAAAAAGGTCTACAACTTTTGTCTCATGCAAAACTTCTTCATAATTACTGGTTTTCATGGAATTTTACTTTTAAAATTATAAATGCCCGCCATTTTGAAATTTGATAAATTTGAAAACTAATATTTTTGGAAATTTTAGATATCGGAGTTAGTAAGACATCCGTCAAGTTTCATAAACATAACTTGAAGGATTTTTTTCAAAAGAAATACAAAATGGCGGATTAAGGCTAAACTAATCCGAAATCGAAAAAAACAGTTACTGTGCATTTTCGACTTAATGTCACATGTAGAACCCTCTTCAGAATAGCACGCTAAGCTTTTTTGGAACACCCTGTATATAGGCCCATGGCAACGGGCATAATTTTATGTTTAGAAAAAAAGTAAAATTAAGTAAACTAATTGAGATATCTATTTAGATAAATTGTTAGATATATATAAATGTGGTTGCCTTAGCTTACCATTGACAAATCAGTTCGAGGTGTGTCGTCGGGTAGTGACTCGATTATATAATTTTTTTATTTAAAAAAAAAAATCCTATTGACACAAAAGAGAAAATATAGTATAAATAAATTAATGAGACAACCAAAATTGAAATTGAAACATTTTATATAGAATATACTAATATACATATTATATTTAAAATGAATTAATATACGGAGTTATACTGAACTGATACATAAACTACTTTTTGGGACTCAGGAGGACCTTAAAACATGTCTTAAGGTTATCATAGCTGTAAATAAGATATTTAGAAAAGATATAAGATATAGATGTAAGAAAAAAAAAATCTTGCGCACGCTAGTAGAGCTACTTTTGATTCAGCTTTATGGTAGCTCTTTTGAAATTGAAATCTCTGAGCTGTCTCCTCCGGGAAGACCTAAGATCAAGGCTTATTTATAAGATTCTGGGTGCTTAAACGATCGCAGTAGCACCTGCATTCTGGATATTTTTATTGACACCAAAACTACTTGATCATCTTGTCTGCTATCCAAACATTTTCTTAGGGCATTGCTGTACCGAAAAGTCTGACCATCTACGGTTGATAGTTTTTTTCTTATCTTAAGAAAGAGTTGTTATTTATCTTGATTAAAAAGAAGCTTATCTTGATGGCTACTTGAACAAGGCCTAAATAATGTAGTCGGGACAGTTCATAATTCTATGTATGAGGTTAGTTGTTGAAAAGTAACAAAGGATTGTTCGTCTGTTGGTTGTTAGAGGCCGGGCAGAGTCAGTCATGTTGCTTTATTGTCAATGAACCATTCTTCAATAATCCTTGTGTTATTGTCACTCGATGAATGAGTTCATTGTACACAACACAGAACAGAAGGGAGGTTTCGTGTACCGCCACGGGTACACTGGTACACCGTGTACCAGCTGTCTAGTAGTCTGGTACAGCTCGATCCTTGTAAGGTCCCCCACCTAAAGATTCCTCCGGGTCTCACGCCCCCACCACGGTACCGTCCTATCTCTTCCACTGCACTAAATCAGACGTGATTCCGCGCTTCGGTACTGTAGACGCATACCGTTCGTACCCGCGTATAACGTTCGTAACCATGTGTACTTGCGCTTGCGGTCTACTCTACCGCTTAGGATTTGTACCTTCTTACAATGAACAGGTAATTAAACATATAAAAACATTTTAACCGATTCATACACTAAAATTATTAACTATCAATTTTATGAAAATACAAAACATTTTCCAAGTTTTTCTTCCACATAATCAGCTGTTTCCCGATGAAAGTTTTATTTAATAATATTATAACACAGGACAATGTTTTTGTAACGTTTTAATTACTTAATATAAATTTAAATATTTAGTATAATATATAAAATTACTTATATATACAATTTTATAAGCTTTGTGCTTTTGTAATTCTTGCAAAGTCAGTGTAAAATGAAGGTTACAATGCCGAAAACAATTGTATTTAAAAAATTTAATAAAAATAGTGTTGGAAGATTATTCACAGTCATAGTATATTCTGTATGAAGTAATTAAAAAAAAGTTACAAATAAGTTCGAGTACCGATTACCGGTAAAGTTTTTACAACTAAGAATATATGGTAATATGAACTGCTAATATAATTTAGTATGAAGAATGTATTTATATTGTTCTTATAAAGTATTTTAATTTTAGTGTGTAGAATTAATATATTATTGTAAAGTTATTTCATTTGATTTTAAAGATGAGATATATTATAAAGATTAACAAAACAATTATAAACATATATGAATCTTCTCATTAAGTAGTTGATTACCTTATGACACTAGCAAAATGATTATAAACATTGTTAAAAATTACAATTTAATGTTATTGTAATTTCTAGTCACCAATTAGTAAAGGCCCCGCATACACGGTCAAACATGTTAGCGCAAACTAGGCCATACACGTCAAACATGATGTTTGCGCAAACCTTATATTTGCGCAAACTAGGCCATACAAGTCAAACATAAAGTTGATATAAATATACTCGTTTCGGGATTATGAAAACCTCAGTTTATTTTGTGAAATTCTTGGGACAAGATGTCTGACTAGGAAGCTGCTTGTGCTCAGTTCAGGCAATTCACGATAAACGGCAATGAATTCACGCCAGAATTCTCTATATTTTACATTTGTTATGACCATGATAATAAACTACACATTATACACAGGAGCACAGGCCGAGAATGAAGCACAGATAATAAATGCATCACCAGTGCTACGATATATGAATAATTAGAAGAAACCGGCGGGAAATTAAGAGCGGGAACCAATGAAAAGTCCTGATTTCTAGCGCGAATAGTTAAAGCCCTTCCTTCCCACTTCTGGAGTGCGGGCATTTCTCCCAGTAGGAGAAACTGGCGGGAAATAAATAGCGGAAACCAATTTAAACTTCCCCTCTGAATACTTCTCTCTCCATAAGCAGCAGGCGGGGAAAAAATGATAATAATAATAATATTATGAATAAACGGTGCAAAACAATTATCACTTTTCCGAGGTTTTTTTTTTTTTTAAATTATATACTTTTACTGTATTAGAACTTAGTACACATATAAAATTAACTTCTAAATGAAGATCCTGTCCATAGCTGTTTACTTGTACTGTTGTCACTTTGCTGTGGGGACATTAAATTGTAAATATAAATGTTATAAAATTAGTTTGCTTGTTACAAAAATAATAAAATGAAATAATTTAACTGGCCATTTTTTAATCGACCATGGATTCGGTCCCAATGCGACCGGTTAATAGGGCTAGTTAATAAAAAGTATCTGCATTTAAATCCATCATATCCCATTCAATTAAGTTATTTTTAAACATATTTTAAAAATTTTCAACAGGTGGTTAGTTTTTGATTTCACCAAAATCGGATTTATTTTCATCAAAATCTTGAAAATAAAATCTCGGGAAAAATATTTATACTATTCGATTCGTATTTAAATGGACTACATTTAAACATTTTTTTAGAATCAAAATTATCTGAACCGTTTTCAATAAAATATTTTTTTTTTTTTAGGTTTTTTTCATGGTGTTTAGGGGTGGTGCTCCAAAGCTAAAGTTAATTTCTCGATTTTTCATTGGGATATAATTTTTCTGAACATGTAGGTATTCCAAATTTAATCGTAATCGGTTCAGTCGAATTTCCGGGCTATTACTATACTTTCTCTTTACAATAATATATACTGATGCTTATATGAGAAAGTAAAGAATAAATAATCTCCATTCTAGACGGGATTCGAACTGGATTACCTTTAAAAATATTCGAACACTGTCTACAAACAAGGCTATGAACGTTCAAACCACGGTGATTCCGCAAAAATTTCGAACACGACCGATCTGCTTCAAAATGTTTGCGCAAAACTTTCAGTCTCGACTGATTGTATTCAAAATGTTTGCGCAAACAGTAAAAATTCGGTCAAACAGCCCCATACACGGTCAAAATGTTTTGATCGTGTATGGGGGCCTTAAAGCTTTTCTAGTGAAATTTTACTTTGTTTGACAATTATTTTTATAAATAAGCAAGGTACACCAAGCTATGGAATAATGGTCTCCTTCAAGCGACCAAATAAATTAAATTACTATCAACCACTTTTCTGTCTACCTTTACCACTCAACTGGAAGAGCATCTAAAACAATTTAAATAATTATTCATAAAAAAATAGTCCTTTAATTCCCCCCCCCCTCCTTATAATCAGCTGTTTCCGTTTAGGCTGCTAATAATTATTTATTTACTCTACCTTATAGGAAAATTTATTAGATATGTGTAATTAATTTTTTTTTTGAATCGGTAGTTTTAACAAGAAATTTAATGTACCCTACATTAGCTGAAATTTTGTAAATTTAATGATATAGAACTGTTCTAAGCTTTATAAATGGTACTGTGTAAAACGTTGTCTGCCAATTAGTGTGGCATATAACTTCCTTGCGTTTTGCTACTAAACGAATGGTCACATGATAATAAAATAATGCGATCTCACTGAGATTTATAAGTATGGTCGTTTGGGCGTGTTTCAATGCCCAGTGGGGCATACTTATTTTTATTCTATATTAAATGTGCGCACACGATTGAAAGTATGGGGCCATTGTGATTGTACGAACCATTCAATTTCTTAAATATCAGATGAGTGTAGGTGTCCTTAAAAAAAAATGGAGCTTACGCTGAATAGAAAGCAATAAGCGCAGCCTGTTGAAATTAATAGGAGACCCAGACTATAATTATGAGCTACCACCTAAATTTCATTAAAATCGGATCAGCAGTTTGTAAGATTTGATGGTTCGCAAAAATGTTAAAGGACTGATAGACAAGAGACCAAAACTGTTGTCAGCTGTCTGAAATAGATTTCTGTCTAGGAATTTTTGAATTCGGTCAAATTCTGGAGAAATGGTTGAAAATAAAATTCTTAAGTTTAAGAGATCAATTTTAATTGATTATCAGAGATTTCTCTCTCGAGGAGTCAATGAAACTCATCAGCAAACTTTATCTAACAAACAACAAAGAAATACAAATCATCAGTTCACTGATAAACAGTGATCTGATTATCAATAAATTCGTTGAAACCGGTCTTAAAAAAATAACCTACTGTACTGTGATTTTTCATATTATTCTCTTATTTTTACTCACTATCAGTAAAGTTTATAACTCATTTCACCATAGTAATATTTTGAATTTTATTCACCACAGTAATATTTTGAATTTCATTCACCATGGATTAAGTTTTGAGTTTAATTCACCTTAAGTTCCATTCAGAGTAAAGTTCCATAGAATCGGTTATTTTATATTACTCTTATAGTCTTAGTCTACTTACTCTGTTCTGCAAAAAAAAGCCTCTGAATGAAAATATTCTTTTCTGAAATATTTTGGTGTGCTCAGTCCGAATCTGAAGTCAAAATTTCTCCTATTCGTACAGTTTTCCCGGAAAATGCACCTAAAGTTCGGAAAAATTGTGTTTTTGACCCAATTTTTCGCCCAAAACCATTTCTTAAAAAAAAATATTGGGCGTTTGAATATCTTTAAACTATGAAGAACACGAATCAAAAGTAAACAAAAATCTGTTGACCTTACTTTTAAAAGTTTTTAAAAGTAGTTTCTCATATGTTTCTCATATTGAGTCTATGTATTATTTCTATTACTTTTTCTGTGTGGTACATATTTTGTGACTTTTTTCTGACATTATTCTAGAGAATTACAATATATATGTCCGATGACCGATATATGTATATGACCGATTTGGGGGTCAAGAAAAATGGGGGGGGGGGGGGGGTATAATACTAAATATAAGTATAATACTAAATAAAAGTACATTCAATTGTGGTTTTGCCCAAATTTTTAGGATCCCCCAATTTTTCTTGACACCCCCCCCCCCCCCCCTTCGGTCAATTATCTAGAATAATGTCAGAAAAAGTCACAAAACATTTGTTATACCACTTAAAAAGTAATAGAAGTACAAAGACTCAATATGAGGAAAAATAGATTTATTTCTTATTTTTCTTAAAAAGGTAAGATCAACAGATTTTTTTACTTTCGATTTGTGTTCTTCATAGTTTAAAGATATTCAAAATGCCCAATTTATATATTTTTTTTTTTACGAAATTTGTTTGGGGGAAAAATTGGATTAAAAACCCCCCAAAAACACAATTTTTCCGAACTTTAGGTGCATTTTCCGAGAAAACTGTACGTATAGGAGAAATTTTGACTTCAGATTAAGATTCAGCAACTTCGAAAACATAAAGTTCAGATAAAATTTTCTTGGGGCCCAAAAGTTCGTTAAATTTTGCAGAACAGTGTATTAAGGCTGTTAAGAACGAACAATATTATAAAAGGAGTATAAGGAAAATGGCTTAGTTAATATTATTTTTATTTTATATTTGTATTTTAGTAGATAGTCGACTGTGTTTAGTGGAATTTGTAAAATCTAGTTTAAAATATCAAGTTTTCGGGGATTGTGTAATAAGTGACTAAACAATCTTATGTGTTGAAGTATCTTCATCCTTTAAATAGCAGTTGACTCTTGTTTAAATGGTTTTGTAATGTACAAAGATAAGAATGAAAACACTTAATTGAAAATAAGGTAAAGTCTGTAAGATAATAACTATGTAAATATAGTTTGTAAATTAAATTATAGCGAGAATCAAAAGTAATTAAATAATTTTTTTTGGCTTTGCCGACTTTTGGAAAATTGTATTTCCTTCTTCAAGATATAAAACAATAATCGTTGTCAATTGGAATACGTCACAGCGTCGGTAAAATTAAAAAAAAAAACTTGGGTTTTTACTTTTGAGTTGATCCTAGCTATCATCAATTTCAATGGTATAACTTTGAACTTTTTTTTTGAGCATTTATATGGTCTGACTAATAACAAGAAAGTATCTAGCTGTTGGGCGGTTCGAGTTCCAGAGATATCGATGTGAGATTTATTTTACACTCAAGATTATATCTAGCTGATATGTAAAGTGACTATGACAACCTAATATACTATTGATTGAGACATAAAGAAACAACATTAAATTAACAAATAACGTTTAGTTTGGAAATCGTATAAAATTTTCGATTTTTGATTTTCAACGAACAATAACTTTTTGGAACGAAGTTCCTTATGGCACGTTCTGGAGCCCGGGAGTAAATCCGAAAAACGACCAAAATCACCGTCACGCAAAATCCGTCACGAAATATACCGATGATAATAACTTGAGTAAAAGATCACCGAGTTAGTTGAAATTTGGTACACATGTTCATTTTACCAATGCCCAGGCTAAGTTCGTTGGACAACGTTATCCGCCCAAGCGTTCACGCGCAACGCTCGCGTAAACGTAAGCTTCAAATTTAAAGCTACACCACAACAACACAATAACCTGTATTATTTGATTGAAACAAATGACATTTTGTTTGATACAATTTATATATTAAGAAGATCAGCTAATGAGATTTCCGCGATATTGATTATTCAGTAATGTCACAACTAAATATTAGATGTCGATAATTATTATAATCAGCAGCGATTAGTTCAATTAATTAGACTAGGTTGTAAAATTTAAAGATTCACTGTTTATGAGGTTTATAATCAGCAGTGATTATTGCAATTAATTATTCATTTTAATAAATTCTTTTAATAGATTATAATGAATAGTGGTATGTAGTTAAATCTAAATCAAACTCGGCCTCTTTCCGACCATGTTGAAAGCTATTATGTATCTCAGGAACAAGATTTTCCCGGGAAAATTGCTTATATATCGTTAGTTTCATATTTAAATGGACTATTCATTTAAGAATATTTTAATCAAAACTGTCGAAACTATTTTCTCAGAGCTTTTTAGGGTGTGCGCCCCCAAATTTGAATCTAAAATTCACTCCTCGATTTCCATTCGAGGTATGATTTTTCTAAACATGTAATGCCAAATTTCGTCAAAATCGGCGAGTTGTTTAGGCTCTAGATGTCTGCATAGAGAGACTCTCTAGAGACAGACAGAAGGATTTGGACTCAGGGGACCTCAAAACGTGTAAATCAAGTAAAATATCAAAATCGAATTTTCACGCCATCACAATACTTTCTCTTTTTATGAGGAAGTAATAACTGTTTATAAAGATTATAAACGATAGTAATAAGTACAATTAATTATTCAGTTTAGTTACTATCAAAGATTTACTTTTGATGAGGATTTGAGGATAATAATCAGTGTTAATTAATTCACTTGATTATTCAGAGGGGTCAGTCCTAAAAATTAAGTGTTAATAAGCATTATAATCAGTGATCAGTTCACTAATGATGAATAGTAACGTAAGCACTAATAATAAATAAATTACTGAATTAAGCACTGTAAAATTAATTGCACGTATTGCTATCGCGTTAATGGGGTTTATTTTTAGTGTTATCAGTGCAGAAGTTAAAATGTTGAGTGTTGTAAGTAAGAAGGTGTAAGAAAAGCAGCCTTCACTGGGTGTTTGGGTGTTTAGCAAGGCAGGGTACAAGCGATTCTCCACACCGCAGTTTTCTTTTTACTCAATATCCTTGCTATGAAATCTGTCTTCACTCTCTACTTCATCTCTCTACTTCTACTTAAGCTTCTTAGCACTAAACTCACTCGCCACTCAATTTCATCCTTAAAATCCACTTAATAAAATCATTATCTAATTTGTAGTTTCTTGCTTCCGTGCTTACCGAAGGTGACGGAAGCATTGCTATCGTTCCGAAGAGCAAACTTTTCCACAGGCGCACAATTGGTTTTTTATTAACATGATATATCTTAAAATAGTCTGCGAATTAGTTTGGCCTATAGCTTCCTCTCGTCCTATTTCGTATACTTTAATGATTGTATATTTTTATAACCTATTATTGTCAAATTCTTTTAATTTTCCCCGTTTTTTTTAAATCTGTCAAAATTGTTTTAATTTTTTTCATAAATTAAAGTATCAATCGAGTATATAAAGTAAAATTTAAGGAGCACAGAAGGTTTAAATTAATCTGAGGCTATCTGCGGAACACTTTCAGTTTTTTTTTTAAAATCAGACAGGTATACTATATTTTGAAGATATAGGTGTAAATAAATGTGTATGATTGTGCGCATGTGGAAATGGGCTGAGCAGGTTGGACTTATATGGAACCTATGATGCACTAATTATGACCTATCATCCACATTTTAATAAAATCGGACGAGTAGTTTTTTAAGTTATATTGGTTCCCAAAAATTGAGCGACAGACCAACAGACCGACACGTAACCAAAAATGGTCCCTGATGTCTGAAACAGATTTCTTTCTTGGAATTTTTTAAACGGAGACATTATAAATTTTCTTTCCTTGTAACGATCCCATAGATTCCGTTACCTTCGGTTAGCTCGGAAGCAAAATACTTATCCGATATTTAGGAACTTTTCATGATTTGTCGCCCACACATTCTCCCACATTCATTTCAATCGTCGGTGTACATTAAATATTGCTAAATAGATCCTTATTGGTGTAACAAATAAGAATATATTTTAATCATATGGTTAGATTCGTAAAATGGGCTACAATTTAGAATTTTCTAATCAAAATAGTCGGAACCGTATTTTGAGCATTTTTTTTTATATCTTTATGGGAGTAGCGCCTCCAAATGTAGAGCTAAAATTAATTTTTCTCGGAATATGATTTTTCTGAACATGTATTCCCAATTTCATAAAAAATGGTCCAGTAATTTAGATTCCACGGGTCTGCACAAACGACAGGTAGGCATTTTTTAAAAGCCACTTTTTTAACTCCATGATAAGAACAGTTCTGACCTGATAACCTTTAAACAAAACACTGCCACCCAATTCAAAAACCTGCTCCCTTCATGAAGCTTCTATAGTATTAAATGTATAATTAAATATATATAAAGAGTGCTCAACAGGTGAACTTTTACATTTCGTTTTCAAAGTTTTAGCTAAATCAGTTTTATTTTTCATGAATATTTCAGAATCTACATTAGTTTCTCAGAAACTACTTATATGGTAAGATATGTATTTAAATGGACAATGGAATAGAATTTTTTTTTTTATCTAAATAGTCGTGGGGGGAAGGGTTTAGTTTTTGGGGGAAAAGGGTGATTAAGGCGCTTTCGAAGCGCCTTAAATTTATTGCTAAAATGTATTTATTGATTATGCCTTAAGGATGATTCACGCTACACCGAGCCGGGGCCGTGCCGTGCCGGGCACGAGCCCTCCCACCGTGCCCCGTCCGAGCCTTCACATACATGCTACAACGAGGCGGGCACGGGCCGGGCTGTCCTCTACTAGGCGACCCGTGTTTATTTCATATCTAGTGCTTGTTCCTTATGTTTAATAACGAGGGTGGGAGGGCTTGGTCCCGGCACGGCCCGGGCTCGTTGTAGCGTGGATCATCTCAACGAGGCGCGGGGACGGGCCGGGCGCGTGAAAACAATGTATCCCAACGTTTTGCCACCGAGCCTCGGACGAGGCTCGGTCATCACTCACTCGTGTCGTGCCCGGTGTACTGTGCATTGCTTCATTTAAAATCTATACAACATTTTTTCAGCGAGCCTCGGGCCCGGCACGGCACGGCCCCGGCTCGGTGTAGCGTGATCATCCTTTAGGGTATGATATTTTGAACATATATGCGCCAAACTTATTCAATCGGCCAAGTATAGATCTGGCTTCACGTATCTGCACAGACCACAGTAATTTTTTTGAAACCCTTTTTTTCAACTATGGGGCCCTTAATTCATCTAAATACTTTCTCTATACTAGGCATCGCGTGGCTCTATCATTGAAGCGAGCGTATAGTAATAAATATGTATTGAATATTGAAAAAAATGATTATTGTGAATCATGATGAGTTGATAGATAATGGGTCTGGTAGTAGTGCAGCGGCTAGTAGTAAGGGAACCACCCCGCATTCTTACTATTCCTCTAACCACACATCTCTATTTCAATATTTATAATTTGTATCTCTTTGCTACAAACAAACTACTGCATGTATCAAATTGAAATTTTGCATGCCTGTTTCAATTGTGCATCAGATGGTGTCTATGAAGTTTTATTAAAATCGTTACGTTAGAACGTAAGATATCGGTAAAAAGGTTGTTTTCTCTATTTTAAACGTTTAGGCCCGCTTTAATAGTTTTAGCGATCTTTATTAATTCATAGCGGTGTCGCTGTTGGTTTTACTAAAAAATGTTATTTGAAAAAAATGTTCGTCTCATCGAATAGATGATGATAGAATCTTTTCCCGTCCTGAAATTCCAATTTAATTTTTGAACCTCTCGTTTACGCGAGCGTTGCGCGCGAACTCTTGGACGGATCACGCTGCCCAACGAACTTAGCCTGAGTATTAGTAAGAGGATCATGTATACCTAATTTCAACTAAATCGGTAAACTTTTACTCAAGTTATCGTCACACGCGTGAACGTTACTGACAGACAGACAGACAGACAGACAGACAGACAGACAGACACGGAGCATATTTCGTTGAATGTAGGAAGCTCGCTACGCTCGCTTCAATAATATATTATTATATATAAGCTTCGTATATGAGGAGAAAGTAAAAATTGAATGTTTTATTATTGTTAGGTTATTTAGCGGAAAAAATAAGAATTAAAGAGAAAGAAATACATAGGTAGTATTTTAATTTGTTTTTGTAAAAGAAATGTTGAAATTGATTCTCTCTTTACAACAGAAAGTTAGCGTTAAATGATTACCTTTCAAAATCAAAAACAAAAATAAGAATTCATTGTTTACAGAATGATGCAGGTGTGAGGTAGGTGTTATAAACAAATCGACTGTTCGCTGGTTATTTTCTTAAAAACAGATTTGTCTCATTTTCCTGGAATCCATTCTAAACAGTCTTGACTCGTTCAAAAACCAGTTTCTTTGCTTCTCCTTGTTATTTTTTTTTTTTTTTTTTTTTAAATAATAAGCATTTTATTGGTCTAAAACTAAACTCTAATAATAATTAACATAACATGAATAAGAGCGGATATTAGTATGTAATATGATTAATATAATACATATTTTTATGGTAATGATATTTTTATTTGACAACCTATATACATATAATTAAAGTTTTGTCTGTACATTAATCAGAATTGAAAATCTTTTGGATACTTTTTCATTTCATACATTCCGAAAACCGAATCCGCTTTAACTTTTTTTGTGTGTACGTATGTATGTCTGTCGCCACCACCGACTTTGTAGACACAAAACTGGCTAAACAAAATCAATGATTTTTTTTCCAGAAGTGAGCGCAAACATATTACGCATGTTGTAGGCTTGGTTTGATTGAAAAATTCTGAGTAGAACCAAAGTTATTGACAATTGTATAAAAAAAAATCTAAAAAAATTAGGTTGACTACTTAAGTATATATTAATGACAAAACCCACTGACTCGCTTATCAAAATGTTTGGGTACTTCTAGACTCTAGACCACCTAGAGAATCGCGGTTTTTTGCGTTTGGTCAGAAATTAGCCCAAACCGACTGGAAAAATCCGAAAAGTTAAAAATAATATTTAAAGATAGCGGACGACATACATATATACATACATACATAATAAAGTGTTAAATTTTAGGAATTGATTAAGAACAGTCTAAAACGGATTGGCGTGGAGAAAATTTTCAAAAATTCGCATTACAAAAATTTTAAAGCCATAGCAATAGCTTAATTATCATCAAAAATTCGCTAAAAGACGGCGTCAATTTCAAAGACACATAGTACAAAGATAAATTGATACTAAAACGAAACCAAATGCATATATACATACGGGTATTTGTACTGAGGGCGTCTTCCACTTCAATTTAACTCCCAACATGACCCATTTCCGCTGAAAAAAAAAACCTTTTTTTTTTTTTTTTGAATTGAAGAATACAAAAAAAAACCCTTTTTGTTAGATGATTTTTTAGGGCTTCGCTATATTTTTCATGTGTTAGGGTTATGAAACATAATATAACTGCAATGGTACATATTTTAATGTCGGGTACTTTAGGTAGGAGATACAGATAAAGACAGACCGATAAACAAACGCAACAAATTACACGGGTCAGTTTCGTCTACTGACTTAAAAACAAATCAAAAATTTATAAAACACTATAGTTAGTTTACATTTAGTCAGAGGGACGATGTTATTGTTAATTCCTGGAGTATATTTGAGTTAAATGGAACAAGGTTTTTCATTGTTTCTACAATTAATTGGATGTTTCCAATAGTTGTTTTATGGTATTTTGACTATTTGCTCTATTTTCATATTTTCACGTTTATTTGCTTTGTTCTGTAGATTGATATTTACTTTATCTATTTGCTGTTTAATCACGATGCTCTGATATTTTTCTTCTGCACGACCTTCTCTGCAAAGTGAACCATACATTTTATTTAAACAATAAAAAAGCATTTTTATTTTTTACTGCTATAATTAAAAATGTGTTTAATTAAAACTCCTAATTCAAATAATTCACTTTATTGGCCTATTTTTAACTTCCTTATTACCTGGCTAATATATTATTTAGTTAATTATTATTAAAGTTAAATTGACTATAAATTAATAGTTAATGATCTATAGCTATATTTTATTTCTGCACTTAAATTATATTTTACTTTTTCACATATCAAGATCGTATAGAACAAAATAAAATGTATATTTGTATTAAGTGATCAATGTATATTGAAGCCAAAGCTTTTTTCTCAGGTACTAGAAGATTAGGTGAATTTTTTAATCAAAATCTCGGAAATTTATCTCCGATTGATACGAAATATTAATATTGTATCTCTGTTTAGATGCGTAGAAAGTGATTCTTTACGTACTTGTATTCTTTACGCATGAGCGTTTCATAATTCTTCTTTTTCCGCCCTAGTGCGGTAAAAATGAAGAATTCTTCACCTTAACGCACGATTAGCGAGTTTGTTTACATTTAACAATAGTACATTACGCGTCGAGTGCGGAAAGTAGCATTTTGCATGCGAGTGTGGAGTTTGCACCCGAGTGACAGCGAGGCTTGTAAAACCACACGAGCAATGTTGCGTACCGTACTTTATCTACGATTGTTAGATTTAATAATAAATACAGAAAAAAATAAACTTGCTGTATGTAAGTTCGTATCTCTCTCTTGATAAAGATGGCATTAATTCTTGAGTTGTATTTTTTGCCGAATTAATTATTTCTGGAGGAGTATTATTATTCTCCACATTTTCGTCAAAGTCACTTAATTCACTCATTGTTATTCACTAAAAACTCGAAATTCAATTTTTTGGTAGTTTTCATACTACAGAAAGTTAAATTTTTATTTAAATCAAATTATAATTATTATTAACTACGGGAAACAGACAGTGAAAAATACACTCCTGTGCCGGGATTTGAACCACGGGCCTCTATATTTCCAGTATAGTACTGGACTACTATACTGGAAATATAGAGGCCCGTGGTTCAAATCCCGGCACAGGAGTGTATTTTTCACTGTCTGTTTCCCGTAGTTAATAATAATTATAATTTGATTTAAAAACTCGATATAAACAGCTACTTTAATAAAAGAACAGCAAATTAGTTTTGTTAAATGTAAACAAACTAGCTAATCGTGCGTAAAGCTGAAGAATTCCTCTTCTTTACCGCACTAGTGCGGTAAAGAAGAGGAATTCTTCAGAACTATGAGACGCGCATGCGCGATAAATACAAGTACGTAAATAATTACTTTCAACGCATCTAAACAGAGATATTGTTTATATTTCTTATCAATCGTAGATAAAACTAATTTGCTGTTTGTTTTTAATGGAAGTAACTGTTTATATCGAGTTTTTAGTGAAAAACAATGATTAATTTATGTCATAATGACGAAAATGAGGAAAATAATACGCCTCCCGAAATAATTAATTCTGCACAAAATACAACTAATGAATTAATGTCAGCTTTATCAAAAGAGAAATACGAACTTACATACTGAATCGAATCGAAATCGACCCAGTAGTTCTTTCGGAGTCAGGGGCCAATCGAATTTTTGTGCTATTACAATGATTTCTCTCTATGTTTACTACGAATTTGAGGTAGTAAAAAAATATATAGAATGTAAATATAGGTGATAAAAATTAAGAGCTACGGACTATAGGCTCATCAAATAATTGACTGAATTTAATTTATTATATATTAGTGACAATATTGTATGTAAAATAATTAATTTCATGAATGTCGGATTTATACATAAGATAAATAATTTTATACAATAAATTCTACTTTAATACATTCCGAAACCCTCCCCGTGACACTGATTACATTGACATTCTAAAGTGAATTTATAATCAAAGGAAGACTTTGTCAAATTAGAGGATCAAGTTACCGGTGTTAGCTGAGAGTTCAAAATTTAACTAATAACTCGGCTGGCTCGACTCCCATATCTAACTTAATTATAACTTGCCTGGGTCTGACGACACAGCTTTTTGCCTTGTCGTCATAATTGAATTATATCCTATTAATTGTATAATCGAGTTAAGTTAAAAGTTGTTTAAGTGTGCGTTGACGAACTCCGTTATATTTCTATTTACCCTTGGTATTGGTTTTTCTAAATATTGATTTTCTACATTGATTGGATAGCATTCGCTTAAATGTTTCGTTACGTTAGTTAAAAAAATTGTTTAGCAAGTTATCTTTGCTTCATTATTAATGTGTATATCTATACCAAAGTTGGACATAATATTTAGTGTTGAATTATTACTAGTTTACTTATAATTGATTTATATTAACTCCTTAATATCAGCGGGGGTTTGTTGTACAGTGTTCTGCTAATAACTGATAGAGAAGTGTTTTTGCCACTTCTCTACTAAAAGGAAACTTTGTCTTTGTCTGACAAAAATATGTACAAAAAATAAACATTTGAGCGCACTGCTCTGTTTTAAATTTGAAATTTATAAAAAATGAAAATTTCCCCCGCTATTTTTATCACCCCATTATAAGGTATTATGAATCATTACAAAATTTTAGGACAGCCGTTATAGGGTGGAAGGGAATTTTGGGTATATTTTAACTTATTAAACCAATAAAGAGTGCAAAATTTAAAAAGTATGTATATATATATATATATATATATATATATATATATATATATATATATATATATATATATATATATATATATATATGTATATTTATAACCTACTTATCAGCAGCTTTCATTTGATACCACCTCCAAATTAAAAAAAATATAAATATATTTGAGTTTAATACATTTTTGTGCATGCGCATATTGAACTTTTATCTTCTCTATATTTTTCATATGTGGGTCAAAAAGTTACTCTAGTATTTCAAATTTCAACTTTTTTCCTTAAACGGTTCGAGAGATATGAACCAAAGAGAGTCGGACGGACAGTCACATCGCCTCGGTATAAGGGTTTCGAGTAGGATCTACAGATGTTTTACTCATACACGGTAATATAATATATTAATTTAAACTGATAATATAAGATTAATTTAGTAGCCCTCTGTATATGAGAAAGTTGTGTTCATGCTTGTAGGACAGATTTATATATTTTCTTGGTTTATGTTTCAATTATTGATTAATGACATCTTAACTTATATCCTTAACAAAAAATGTATAGCTAAAGTAAAAAAATATGTTGGATTAAAAGTAGGTATCATACGTCAATCCCAATCATTTTTATGACGCCTTCAATATTTAATATACAACATTAAACTAAGTTATAATATTCTTGATTGATGGATGTTACAAACATTGTCATAATATTGACACGATGACAACACAAGTTAACTGAGACCCATTCAAATATACCTCAAGGATCAAGTAAATCAAATTTAAAATTTGAAAGTCTGATACGGTCAGCTGAGTTATCAAGGACGATGTTCCAATATCCACTGCAACTATATACACTAAACAGCTAGCAGTTCTACATAATATTTATATTATTCCACTCCGCATACCCAATATTATATAAAGTAAAAATTGTAGAATGTTTCTTAAATGTCACAAGTTAGATCAGACAGACAGACATAAGTCACGCCCTGCTTAATACACCATCTGATCTATGCAGATACATATATAAAAATGGCAAATACTTAGGAAGCTGAACAAATATCAGATTGCAATATCCGTATTATATTCCATTGATAAAAATATCAGAAACATTAGATTTTTAATATAAAAAGTTTATAGGATTGATTATATATATATATATATATATATATATATATATATATATATATATATATATATATATATATATATATATATATATATATTTATATATATGATTATATATTATATATGTCTTATATAAGATATATTATATATATTGTTGCATTCGCTCATTGGCTGTTTTTATAAATCTTACTGACATAACGGGAGGACTTTAGCAATGTATCCTCCTTATATTTGAGGCTATCAAGAATTAAATTAAGACTAATTTGGAGATTATTGGTTGAATCATAATATTAGCCCACAAATGATCCCATATAATTTATAACTTGTGACCAAATTTCTGCCTTTCGTGCAGGCAAACTAACGCGGTGTTTCAAAGTTAATCTATACATAGAGTGCCACATTAATTTAAAACTTTTGCTTATTATTGCGCATATTGCTTCCTATGGTGCATATTTTGTCCATTGGAAATACGAAAAGGAAGCTATGATTCTACGCTGATTGTCAGACATATCTTTTGCATTACATTTATACCAATTAATGATATACTGTTTTGAAAACTCAAAATAGTTTGGTAAAATTATAAATGTACAATTCTACAGGTTTCATAAGCAATGAATAGATTATCTCAAACTAATTGATTTAAGGCTTGACATCTGATTCTGTCAAAAAAGGGATCAAGGTTGTAACCCAGTGAGAACACATTTTTACGGAAGTGCATAAAAAAGGTCTTGATTTAGTTTTCAATCTTCTGACCTTAAAACTAGGAAGTCTTGCATTTTTTTACTTTGATTTGATTTTTCTTTAACATATAAGTAATAGTAGAACTACTTATTATAAGGAACTAAATGGCAAAATGTATTGCATATATCTTCATAACTGAAATAACTTGTGAATAGTGTTAATACAGGGGGAAAAAACTTGAAAGATTTTCTCATCCATTAAACATCCTCGCGTAATTTTATATTGTCGATTAGTCACGCTTGCATTTTTTTCCAATTTTATCTTTCTCTTATTCTCAACAGGAGGTTACGTAATAAAATCATAGAAGCTAAATTAAACGTTTTAAATATAATATTCACGTACTAAAAATAATAATATTCTTACTCCATTTCGCTATTACTGAGTTTTAGTCAAGAGTCTAGATTGAAACGTATCATGGTTCACAGATTATCGAAAGTAAAAATACTAGAGTAAATATTATACAATATTACAATTATTATGAAATAAAGTTGCCAAGTGCTTTAAGCACACACTAAGGGCACGTAATCCGTAGGCAATTTAACAAATCAGACAAGTACAAAAAAGCAATTTTTCCAATTTTTAAGGACACATTGGGCAAAGTTGAATTGGCGCTAAAAGGAAACTAAATACATTAAATACATTTGTATTCTAGGCGTCCTTCTCTTTCATTTTACAGTCCTCATAACGAAATTGAGTAAAAAAAACAACATATTTTTAAGAATTTTTTTAGGGCTTTCCTATTTTTTGCGGCACTTCTTTAGATTGTTACTCCCCTTATTAAAAAATCAGAGGGTAGTAACAATCTAAAGAAAGTGTCTGGTATGTTTTTCTTTACACTGTTACTTCCCTTATAAAAACAGAAGCGTGATATTATTTTGTCCCAAAGTACATTGGACTAATAAAATTTAGTAAATCATTTATATTCTAAAAAAAAAAAAAACAGGGGAGTAACAGTCTAAAAAAGTACCTTTTTTCTGTTTTTGGGATATTACAGATAACACAGCTGTGTTACAAAATTTCAAATTTTTATATCGGGTGCTTTCTTAGATAAAGGTACGTTTGACAGAAAGACAGTCAAACGCAGGAAATTGATGTAAAATTGGGTAAAATTTATTTCTTAAGAAAAATCTTTAAACGCAAAAGGTGAGAGGTTGGATTCAATTTCCTGCCAGGGAACAGATATTTTCTTGGTAAATTATATCATCAAATGTACAATAATAAATAACTTTATCACAAGAACTTTATTTAACAACTAATTAATGGACAACCCCGGACTAAGTAAGTTATGTATTCGTATATGTATAAGAAAGTTTAGTACGAGTTGAATCACAAAAAATGTTTGTGTTTATCGTTATCTTTAAAGCAGGAAATAATATTATTGCGAAACGTTGGTAAATACACAATTATGATTTTTAAATTTTTGACTAATTCTCACTATCACTCATTTCATAATTCTTTATAACTATATAAAAGGAACAAGTGTGTTCAAAATGTTCAAGACGCTCTTACTAAGAGCAATTTAAATGGTTAAATATGTTAATAAATTTCTTTGTTTTTAATCAAGCTTTAGTTAAACTTTGCAAAAGAAATAGAATTAGAGTTGTAATGTAATTTTGCCAATACTACGAGTACAAAGGTAATGGCTTACTCGTGTAGAACACAGAAATTTCAAATAGTTAGAAATAAGAAAACTCCTCCGTTCTATTGTTCAGTTAAGTTGTCTCACCTTGCTTTACCGGCTACTTTTGTTAAGTAAGTTTTACTTCCAGACCAGTTTCATTGTTACTTCGCCTCCAAATCTAACAAGTTAAATTAATTTTAACACCACAAAAGAACTACAGATAAAGAAAACACATCAAATAGTTCTAGCTACAACTTATCATTTCAAATTTAGTTACAAATGTTTCCTTAACTTTTTTTGCTTCCGAGCTTACCGAAAGTAACGGAAGCTATATGATCGTTCTGAAGAACGAAAACTTTTTGTGTCTCCGATTTCAAAAATTCCAAGACAGGAACCCGTTTCAGACATCAGGGAACATTTTTGGTTCCGTGTCTGTCTGTCGGTCGGTCTGTCGTTCAATTTTTGCGAACTAACATATCTTAAAAACTACACATTGAATTTTAATAAAATTTTGGCGAAGGTCATAATTAGCCCATTGTTGGTCCCATATAAGTTTCAACCTTCTGTGCCTATTTTTTTCTCCTCCACTTGCGCACAAACATACATTTATTTACACCTATAGCTTCAAAAGTACTTATCTGATTTGAATGAAACTTTTATAGTTTATCGAAAGTAACCCGCCGATAGCCCCAGATTAATTTAAACCGTCTACGCTATTTAACTTTTGCTAAATTGATACTTTAATTCGTGTAAAAAGTCAAAACTATTTTGACAGATTAAAAAATAGACTGCCAATTAGTGTGGCACATAGCTTCCTCGCATACTATCATGTACTTTCTTGTTATATTAACATTAACGACAACAATTAACATTATTGTTATATTACTTTATTTTTATACTGTTTTTTGTGTAAAAACTATATAGTTTTAGCGATCTTTAACACAAACCTAACTTTAAAATGTTTGTCTCATTGAATAGATGAAGTTACATTTTCTCCCCGACCTAAAATTCCAATTTTAAATTTGAAGTTCACGTTTACGCGAGCGCTGCGCGTGAATGCTTGGACGGATTACGTTGTCCAACGAACTCGTCCTGGGCATTGGTGAAATGAACATGTCTACCAAATTTCATCAAAATCGGTCGACATTTACTTAAGTTATCGTCACACGTTTCAGGATTCGCGGACACACAGACCGACAGACAGACAGACAGGCAGACACGAGACCAAAAATGTTCCCTGATGTCGGAAACGGATTTCTGTCTTGGATTTTTTAAAATCGGAAACATACATTTTTTTTTGTTCTCAAAAGTAAACACAATGCTTCCGTTACCTTCGGTAAGCTCGAAAGCAAAAACGCGGGAAACAATTAAACCAATTAGACAGTAATGGTTTGTAAAAGCATAAAATCAATAAAGTACGTGGATAGGATGCGAGGAAGCTATTTGCCACACCAATTGGCAGTCTCTTTTTGTACACTTGAAGACGCAGCAGGCCAGTTAGGTGTGTCTGTTGAACAAACCCGGGCTGTTCACAACAACTTAAAACTTTTCACATTTGTGTTTTCAAAACTTTTCACATTTGGTTGATACGGTAAACCATGTCTCACTTATTGATATTTTACCAAGGCGAGGGTGTCGACTATTGTTTTCCTGGCTGAAACCTGGTGGCGCTAACTCTTTCGAGCAGCTTCCCATTCATCAATTCATCATGACATCCTGACATAATTTTTTCGAGGTATAATTTTCTGGACATGACAAATGGACAAAACCAATTAAAAACAAGCATTTTTTGAAAGTTTTTAAAATTTTCTCGATTTGAAGAGCTGTAACGGGAAGTATTAGTTTAGAAAGAAATACATTCCTTCAAGAGGAAAACCTGAAGGAATGGTGGGACCGGTGGCTGGCGTCGCACTGTCGAGATCAAACTTTTTGGCTTTTCATTAGTGTACCTACAGTACCTACAGTACCTACACCTACACCTACAACATATCCAAAAATTAGAAATATCGGACCTTTTGCAAGTGCATCCATCTTTTCGATGGTAAATAATTGTTATGCACTTTTAATCGTTGTAGTTTTTTTTATGACATTATTTGACATAACTTAGCAATAGAAATTGAGGAGAAGGTAAGAATTTTACTTTTGTCTGTTTCCCGCTATTCTCAATTTCTATTTATTTAACAGACGGTATCCAAGTATAGATGTATTTTTTGTTTTTCTGTGGGATATAGTTTGATAGTTTGTTGGTGGAGTAAAGTTTAAGATGTAAAGATGTAGGACGGAGTGTGTCACGAATTAGTTTAGCAAGAGAAAGGTTGGGAGTCCAAGGTGGATCTACTAGAGGCAGAGTTCTAGCTAGAAGCTGAAGGTATAACGGTGCGATCTTGTGTTGACCTCCAGGTCTCAACATTACCATACTCCACCTGGTTACCTTTCCACTCGGGTTCAACTCCCCCGCATACCATCTCCGGTACCAGGTCTTCTTAGAATAGCCGGTCACTTCGTGAGGCCAAACTAAACACAAAACTGACCTAGCACTTCTCTTCATTCCTTGCCTTACCTACATCTAACTACTCCCTTCAGTTTGTATATATTGTATACCTATATAAACTTAACTTTAAACTAACATGCACTTTCTCCTATTAAAATAAGAGAAAGGTCATGATTTCATTTCACTGCTGCATATATATATATATATATATATATATATATATATATATATATATATATATATATTTATTTACCAGAGCGAACACTGTTGGTACATCTAGGTATTCAAACACAAGGCTGCCAAAACTACTTTTGGTACCCTTGTGTTTGAAGATCTTGTAGTGCCTAAATTTATCGCTCATCAGTGGCGTAGTTAGGGCATTCCCCCCCCCCCCCCTCCCCCCTGCAAGAACTTTTTGGGGCCCCCTGACAGTGGGGGCCTCCCGCCCCCATATAGCCATATAGAGTGTTGGGTTGACTGCTGCATAAAGAAAATATACGCGAAATTTTAAACTTTCTTGATTTATACTCGTAGTTTGGCGAATCGAAACCTGAAATTTTATTTTATTTATTTTTTTTTTTCCACAATATTTTCACAAAACAGATACTAGATTCATCAAAGGAAAGTGACATAAGGTTTCATTATTAAGCAAATGGACCACTGTTTAACATTTTTTAATAAAACTTGTCATAACCTGTTTATTAAAAAACCTACGATTTTCATAATTTTTAGGAGGAGGCCGCTTCTTGATCTCATATTATAAACTACAACTTTTTTTCTTTATATTATATTATATGTAAATGATTTGTTTTTCCGTTTTGTTTCAGGTATAAGCCGTATAATCAGAACATAAGATGCTATTCAGGTTAAAAACCAATTTTATTTTTTCTTTTTATAATAGCTATGAATACTTAAAGTTAGGTTGGAAACAAAATTCCGAGTGTAAGAGATTCATCGACATTTTATCGTGCAGGAGATTTCCAATAAATACCTACAATTCAATTATGTAGTAGGTTTTCATAGTTTAATTTCAATTATACTGCTAGGCTGCATTACAGACGGCCGCAATGTCTAGGTATTTCAGCAGCGTCTCCACAATTACATACCCTTTTATGATTTGATTATCGAAATAATTACTTCTTATTGCGTATTTAGTATATGTAGTAATAAAATTATGAATTCTAAAGTTACTTATTAGATATTAATTTAAAGTCAAAACAAAAGATTAAAAGGAATTTAAATTTAATATTTCCATGGCTGTAATTAAGCGTGCAAGTTTAAGGAGGCGTGCGCGTGCATGCAAGCTGTTAATCAAACTATAATCTCAACATGTGTTTAGTGTGCGTGTCAGATCATTTATAATTACACTACTCACATGTTCGAGTAACCGTGAAATTGAAATGAACAAAACAAAAAACACCAATAATCAACCTTGTTCGTCGAGGTAAATATACTGCGTACTGCTGTGTAATCAGATAATTAATTATACTACTAAATAATCAACCTAAACACCCTGCGATTGGATCATCTACATCATCATATTGATTGGCAAGAAGATTTACACAAAGTAAAACAATTTCTTTTCTAAACTTGCCGAAGGTAACTGAAGCATTGAGATCATTTTAAAGAACAACATTTTTTTGTCTCCGAGAATTCAAAAATACTAAGGCAGAAATACGTTTCTAACATCAGGGGACATTTTAGGTATCGTATCAGTTTGTCGTTCTTTCAACATTTTTGCGAAAAAACATATCTTAAAAACTACTTGAACAATATTAATGAAATTTAAATGGTAGTTTAAAATTAGCCCATTGTTGCAAATATATTACTTTTAACCGTCTGTGTTCATTCCTTTCTCTTCCACTTGCGCATAAAACTTTTTTGCATTAGCATCTATATCTTTAAAATTTCGATTTATATAGTTTGTTGAAATCAGCTCACAGATCTTACCTTATTAATTTCAACTGTTATTCAACTCATATTAATTTCATATTGCTTAATTCATTATTGATCAGAGAAAAAATCATTTTAATTAGATAATACTGGCTTGTAAATGCAAAATATCATTAATGAACACGATAGGATTGATGGTAGACTGCATATGACAAACAGATGTTGTAAACAAAACAACACTCTTTTGGACTTTCAGGACCTTAAAATGTGTAAATTTATTAACATTACATTTACGCGGCGCCCCAACACTTTATGTATCTATCTATATATAAAATTAAAGTTTTGTCTGTACATTGGTCAGAATTGAATTTTTTTTTCAGTCGGAAATTGGCCAAAACCGAAAATTAAAAAAAAATGTATGTTTACCCCTCTTAAAATATTAAAGATGGTGGACACACTTTGAAGTTTTTTGGAGGCTTATTCTGGCTAAACGGTACGTCGTATCGACAAGCTGATTGCGCCAGCGGTAACTGATTTTAAAGGATCTACAACTTTGGTCCTTTGCATTTTTGTCGTACCTTCATCGCTTCTACCTTAAATAGAGCTAATTTTGATTTTTTGTAAAAAAAAAAAACAATTGACTTTGAGCTCTTATGGCGTACGCAATTGTTGACCGATTTAATTTTTGATTGGGGTGCTTAAACCTCACACTATTGCTCTATAAATATTTTTGTTTTATTATTTAATTATATTTTCTAGAACTAGAGTTATTAAATATTTACTGGTGCACTGCCGTATTGAGAGAAGCCATTAGTTACCTATATATGAGAAGGTAATTAGATTTATATTTTTGCTGTTTATCACTGACTCTAAATTTGTGTTGTAAGGATACACTAGTTTATTATTTGATAGCAGGTAGACAACGATAACAAAGGCCCCGGTTATATTTTGTTTAGCGAGAGAGGTTACAGGAGGTTTTACGTTGTTTTTGTTTGTTATGTCTGACAGGTTTTTGTATAATTACCTGAATGTTTTGGCTCGAGTATAACGGTGCCGGGTAATTGCGTATGCATTACCACTCTCTATACTTCTATACTTATTTAGTCTCTACTTCACAGCTATTTCCAAACTTAAATTACTTTACGCTTAGTTCTGTTTTTACTGCTTTTAATTAAGTTTTTCCATTCTAATGTAGAATATAGTTACCACTTAACTCCTCCTAAACCAATTACTCATAGTTAATCAACCCAAATAAGGTAACAAGAGAAAAAAGATCCTTAATATTATAGACTATAGAATACTGGAGAGTGTTAGTGGCTACCGCTATAGACTACTGGAGTGAATCCCCAGGAATCCGTGTTCGATTCTCAGTAAAGGGACGCACTTTCATTTGTATTTCTCATGTATACCTTATTAAACTTATACTAAAATGTAGGATAATACGGATTGTAATTTCATTCATTTCTCCCTCATTATATCTCGAGGTCTGAAACTAAACAGGTTAATTTCCAGTTATTCTGGCGAATTGCTGAATTTGCTATTTTAGAAGCAGTGATGCATATGATATTATATAAGTGCATATAAAGATAAAGTATGAGCAATCCATATGGTATGGTATCCATAGACCATTTACCGCATAGTCTAGACAATTACATATTTTTTTAAACTTAAATTTATCATGAAATAGGGAAAGATAGAACAGTAATTTTAGCCTGGCTGAGAGGACATTCAGGAATCGTACCAAATTAAATAAGCCGATACTTCAGCTAAGCAGAGTAGCCGTGTTGCAGAATTAACGATTGAAACAGTTCCTAAATATGACGTAAAAAAACCATTTCGAAGATTTTGATTTAAAACATAATGCTAAACGTTATTTTATTTCCAATAAAACGAAATAGTAGCTACGTTTCCCAAAGATCTAAGGTTCTGAGTTAAACGAAAAGTTGGAAAATGTGTTTTATCTATTGTGCAAAAAATAACACATAACTTCATCCAAACTTCTTTCATTTTTTAGGGTTTCGTTGGTAAAACCAAAAAAAAGAAACCTTTATAGTTTCGTTCCTGTGTCCGTCTGTCACTCTGTACGGTTCCAATAACTTTTGAACCAAAAGAGATAAAAACGTGAAACTTTCCAATATAAAAGATCGTTTTGACGCGCACACAGGAAAAATATAGCGAACTCAATATTATCAGCTGTTCAAATTCAAAATGGCGGATAATTCACGTCGCATTTTTTTTTTTTTTTTTTTTTAATTTTGAGTGAGGTATCAAATAAAAGGTATTGAAGAGTAGAATAGAAATATATATACCACATAAGGATAGCTTAATTTTCAGCGCCATTTTGTCAAAAAACATCGAAATTTTGCGTGCCCCCCCCCCCCCCCTAAAATCGTATTTCCGCTATTACTAAAAATATAGAAAAATATGCAAAATGTGTGGTCTACTGGGCCATAGAAAAAATAAGATTAGCAATTTGATCTGATTTACTGGAAATCCAAGATGGCGGATAATTCATGTCACTCGAAAAAAAATATTTTTTAAAATTTTGAGTGGGGTATCAAATGAAAGGTATTGGAGAGTAGAATAGAAATATATATACCACTTAGGAATAGTGTTTAATTTTCAGCGCCATTTTGTCAAAAAACATCGAAATTTTGCGTGTCCCCCCCCCCTAAAATCATATTTACGCTATTACTAAAAATATATAAAAATTTGCAAAATGTGTGGTCTGCTGGGCCATAGAAAAAATAAGATTAGCAATTTGATCTGATTTACTGGAAATCCAAGATGGCGGATAATTCATGTAACTCGAAAAAAATATTTTTTTTAAATTTTGAGTGGGGTATCAAATGAAAGGTATTGGAGAGTAGAATAGAAATATATATACCACTTAGGAATAGTGTTTAATTTTCAGCGCCATTTTGTCAAAAAACATCGAAATTTTGCGTGTCCCCCCCCCCCCCTAAAATCATATTTCCGCTATTACTAAAAATATATAAAAATTTGCAAAATGTGTGGTCTGCTGGGCCATAGAAAAAATAAGATTAGCAATTTGATCTGATTTACTGGAAATCCAAGATGGCGGATAATTCATGTCACTCGAAAAAAAATATTTTTTTAAAATTTTGAGTGGGGTATCAAATGAAAGGTATTGAAGAGTAGAATAGAATTATATATACCACTTAGGGATAGTGCTTAATTTTCAGCGCCATTTTGTCAAAAAACATCGACATTTTGCGTGTGTCCCCCCCTAAAATCGTATTTCCGCTATTACTAAAAATATAGAAAAATATGCAAAATGTGTGGTCTGCTGGGCCATAGAAAAAATAAGATTAGCAATTTGATCTGATTTACTGGAAACCTAAGATGGCGGATAATTCATGTTATCCGATTTTTTTTTTTTTTTTAATTTTGAGTGGGGTATTCAAAAATGTATAACACTTGATGTTAACATTTAATTTTGCTCGCCATTTTGTCAAAAAAAAAAATCAATACTTTTCTCCCCTCCCCCCTTACTAATTTTGTGTTCACAATACCAACGAAACCCTTTTTACGTGAGATTCACGCCTTACCAATTTATCCTATATAATTTAATTGCATTTTTTATTTAAATTTTATAGTGTATATTCGTGATTCTACTTTACTCTTATAGATATTTATGGTGTATTCTTTAATGTTTATTTTATTACTTTTAAAAGTAAATATATTTGCAAATTTCATTAAATTATTTTATAGTTATTTGATTTTTTTGTTATTATATATAAAGATGAGATGATATATAATATATATGAGATATAATATACATAAAGATGTTGGTTTTATCGTCTTAAATTCAATACCTGTCATTAAAGTTAGAATTCATATAAGTTTATAGATATTTCCATTTTTATAAAATATCAGCATAGACATAAAAGTGTACAGTAGAAAAAATATTTAACTCTTCATGAGCAGTGTTAATAGTTATTTATGCATTCAGGGAGTAAAGTAAGCCACTTTACTTATTTAGGGAACCACGGTCCCTAAATCCCGAGGCGAAGCCGAGGGAATAACGCTTATTAGCTCCCGAGGCGCAGCCGAGAGAGATAATTATCGCGAGGGGAATAATGGCACTTTACTCCCGAGGTATATACATTATTTTATCTCCAGTAGGGAGAAATTCACATTTTTATCCATTGCACAGTTTTTATTTATTATAACAATTATAAATTGTTAGCACTTTTAATAGCAGACATAAGAGATTCATTATTAAAAACAAATAAGAATTGGAATTAAACGCAAATAGAAGGTTATTTAGATGCAGGTTTTAAACAATGATAAACAAGGTCGAAAAAGCAGTTTCGCCAACCTGATTTTAACAACATTAGATTAGCCATTCATTCTCTACTATTTATAAAATAATTAAGTTGCAATCTTTACTTTTTTGCCCTACTTTACTTTTTCGCCCTACTTTTACTTTTTCTCCCTACTTTTTGAGTTCAGGGATGAAAATACCTATTTTAGTCCCTCTAAACTAATTCAAAATCATAACCTTTTCTCCCTAATGGAGATAAAGTATTTTTATATACTCACAAGTTAACATCTAAATGCATGCAATTGCTCCAACCAAGGGCCTCCACATTAGCGAATGGTTCCCAAAGAACTTTATTTTTTTCCTAATTTATATCATCATCATCGAATGGAAAATACATCTTACAAAATTCCCTAAAATGTGACAATGTGTATTGAGTATGGAATAAACACCGTTTTACCTTCTCATGTAAACCCAAGGATCTTATATAAAGCGGATGTAATGTTAAGAAGGGGTTTAAGGCAAAAAAGTGACCCCATAAAGGTAAGAGAAATTGGAGAAAAAATCATACTGCGCATGCTCCACGACCTTTGAACTGGGACAATTACCTTTTTTAACAGGTTATAACCTGACACTATAAACAAATTCTTGGTAACCTATAACCAAGAGGAAGGTAATTTGTCCCATTGGAGCTAATATTTTACATATCTTTTTTGCCTCAACCCTCTATCCCCTTTATATAAGACCTTGTGTAAACCAGGAGTTGCTTGTGCGGACATCATGGAGTGTGAACGATATTGAAGCTCGCTTCTTACATTCAATAAAACATTATTTCAGTAACTTTCACGCGTTTGACAATATTTTAAAGTAGAAATTAACTGAACTTAGTTGAAATTTAGTATACATGTTCCTTTTACCAATAAAAATAGAATTCGTTCAACACAAAACTCAAGCAAAAAAATCCTTGATCTATTCGATGAGAAATAAATGTCTAGTATAACCATTCACTATTAAAGACTTCACTTCAAAGATTACTAAAACCATTAAATCGGATCTAAACGTCTAATCTAAATAGTGTATACAATTTTTTTACTAATATATCTCTTAAGTAACCGTCTAATTTTCAATGTTAGCAGTCATGTAAAATTTTAATTTGTTACAAGCAGACATTTTGTTTAGGGAAGTGATATATTTATAATAATAGTAGAAAAGGAGATGAAGGCATAATGCAGGAGTATTATGTAGGCACGTAGTGCTATCCTCTGAACTCTATTAAAATCACCCTTTTATATACTCACCCTGATTAACTATTTTTACTTTCTCATATATAAAGAGAAAGTATTATGATTGCGCGAAAATTCTATTTTAAGATTGATTTACACGTTTTGAGGTCCTCTGAGTCCAAAAATGTAGTTTTAAAAATGTCTGTCTGTCGTCTGTTCAGACGCCTGGATTTGGCATTAAGAAAAAAATCATACCCCGAACGAAATCGCGAAATGAGTTTTAGCTCCAAATTTGGGGGCGCTACCGCAAAAAAACTGAATTTCTCGAAAATTTTGATCTTGATTTAAAAATTCTAAAACGTAGTCCTTTTAAATACGAATCTAACGATATAAGCCATTTTCCTGGGAAAAATCTAGTTACTGAGAAAATGGCTTTAAACGCGGACGGAGAGAGCCCGGGTTCGATTCCCCGCCTAGGAGAAATGATTTTTATGATAAATTGATATGAATGTTCAATAATAAATAAATGTACATACGAAAACTATCCCCTTATAAATAAAACAGAGGGGAGTAACAAACTAAAGAAGGTGTTTGAAATGTTCTTCTTTAGTCTGTTACTACTCCCTTTATAAATAAAAATCAGAAGATAGTAACAATCTAAAGAAGTTGTTCATAATGTTCTTCATTAGATTGTTACTCCCCTTATAAATAAAAATCAGTAGATAGTAACAATCTAAAGAAGGTGTTCGTAATGTTCTTCATTAGACTGTTAAAATACAGATATGTGATATGCCTTTGTACCAAAGTACATTGGACTAAACATTCCTTTGTCTTAATTGATATTTAGTCAATGACATTTACATTCAAAAAATCACAGGGGAGTAACAATCTAAAGAAGTACCCGAAAACTAATAAATGGAAAACACTGGGCTAAGAAGTAATTATGAACTCGTATATAAGAAAGTTTGTCTGAGTTTTCTCGGTCTCGAACCGATTTTTTAAATTTAAATAACGCTAATAGCCCAAGTAGTTAAAGCACACCTTTCTTGGCCGCGGGTGGAGGAGGGATAAAAAAAATTAATAAAATAAAGAAATAATTATTGAATTCATTGCCTTTGATAATAGAGTCACGCGATGCCCCTAGAATTATATTAGTTGAATTTAAATATTTTGCTATATGTGTATAGGTTGTAGGGTAAGAAGGAGTGTATTCCTATCCTGATATCTTGACTTGTATAGAATTGTTAAATCTTTTCCCATAACTATCGTATAAAAAAGATCTATATCGGTGAATAACAAGGGGAAAGTCTTGAGTCTTGAGTCTAGACTAACTTAAAATATTAGACATTCTGCCTTCTGTATAACCACTCACTTCAATATCTATGTGATCGTTCTAAAGAATAAGCATTTGTTATGTCTCTGATTTCAAAAATTCCTTTTCAGACATCCTTTAATATTTGGTACTGTGTCTGTCTGACGGTCTGTCGGTCTATATACAACAAAAAAGCAATAAAAGCACAGTTGTTGCTATGAGTTAACATTATGATGCACCCCACCCCTGAAAAAGCTTCCATTAGTGGAAGCGGAACGTCGGATTTCAACCCTTTGTGAAGCAGAGTTCATCGAACAAGTCATTCGTTAACAAGTACAACCCGCGGAATCCTATGCACTAAGTATATATATGTTATATAAATTATATCATTACTTAGAATTTTATCGCAGAAATAATGTGTAATAATTTACTGCATATTTGAATAAAATATTTAAATTTTAACAAGACTTAGTTTAGATCCTTACTCATACAGGTACGACACATAAGGGGTCGAGACCTGTTAAATTTACATATGTATTTATAGGTGTGAACGCGAGGATAGTTTGTATAGAGAATTCCAACTGCATTAAGACCCGTTTTCCTTTCTAGATACCTCCCGTCTCTTAATATTTTTTTTAAAAAAAATATTAAGTCGACCTTGATAACAGGGACTTATTTTAACGGAATCATAAGAATAAAAAAAAGTAGTTTTTTTGCACTTTCACAAATAACGTAAAAATAAGAATGATGAGCATACAAACAACATCTGGGTCGTTTTGTTTTCTTTCTTTTTTTGTTTTAAGTCGAAAGGATTTGTAAACAATAGCGGCTCATAATAATATTAATTATTATTATTATTATTATTATTATTATATTTTTTTTATATATTCTCAGCTTAGTTTGCTACGTTGCATTTCAGTGCTGTATGCAATTAAAAGCAGAATATGCTTTCTATTCTTCTTCATTTGGTTATTTTTACTTAACTTGTAATAATAAAAGCTACTTTAAGTGAGGGGTCCTTACGATTTTGTTATTTTTAAGTTTACTGAAATTAGTTGCAATACATGCTTACAGATTCTAATCAATACCTACAATAAAAGTATTGCAACATCTTCCGCTTGTTTAATGGAGGGTTATTATGTTTCCAAGCTAACCGAAGGTAAAGGAAGAACTGTGATAATTTATTGGGTAACGAAATATTTAAACATTTGTACGTATCTGAATTGAAAAATTCCTTGACAGAAATCCGTTTCAGGCACCAGAAAACATTTTAGGTCTCGTGTCTGTCTGTCATTCATAATTTTCTTAAACCGCCCGTATCTTCAAAAGCATTTATCCGATTTTGAAGAAAATCGGATAGCTAGTCGAAAGTAGCCCATAGGTAGTAAGTAGCCAAAAGGTCCCGTATTAATTTCAACAGTCTGCGCTGATTTGATATTGCATAAAAAGAAATGTGATCCCACTGGGAGTCGAAACAGATCCATGTAATAGGACGCGAGGAAGCTATTATGTGCCAAACAAATTGGCAGACTATATTTTTTGTAGAATTAGAACAACATTATTGTACTGAAAACTGAAAGTATATATTTATATAACTAAGCAGATGGTATTAAGCTTATTTTTTTGTAAATATTTGTAGCCTGGTAATTTCTCTAAGGGTGGCCAAGTACAAGCCTTTTTTCCTCAAAATGGGTAGGTGTTAAGATACTTAAGGCGGGAAGAATATTTTTTTGTTTACATGTATAGTATAATAGACTTATTAATGTATGCATTATTTCTAACTCTCAAATTAGCTTATTAATAAAAGCACATATATAATTTTCTACAAAGCAATTTAACTTTAACTACTGTGTAGGATGTGTCAATATATATTTTTAATTTAAGTTGACAATATAAATACATATTATTCTTATAATAATAATAAGTATTTCAATATCCTCATTAAATGTAATAATGTATCTTAAAAAATATTCTAATTTATATTACATGTAAAATATAATAGGATAATGTTTTGTTTTATATAAACAATAGTAATTGGGTGTAATGACTACTGGAGCGGAAGTACTCTATCAGATTACTTATTCTAACCAGAACACCCAACCGTTAGATAACACAGTCTTACCAACTTTGAAAATAAAACAATAGACACGACACAAGCTAGAAAGGTAAAACAAAAAAAAAAAAAAAAACTAACAGAGGAACGAAGGATGAGTACAAATACAGCGTTCGTAGCAATCAATAACAATCTAGATCTACTCGTCTCAGTTCTTTCTAGAAGTTGAAAGTAGAGAACAAAACTATAAGTCCGACAGTTTTAGTCATCTCTTCAGTTATATTGTTGTTTGTGTTTTATTTTATTTATAATTTTTTTGACAAAAAAAACGCAATTGATGATTTTAAATACAAAGTTAGTTATTTCTATCATCATCGATGTTGATGTTGAGTTGAAATTAATTTTTAAATTTAGACTGGAGTTATGACTGTATAGCTGAGTTATAGCATGTATAGTTTTTTTCGATTTTATTTTTTTTCCTTCCGAGCTAACCGAAGGTGACGGAAGGAAGCAATGTGATCGTTGGGACGCGAAGTCTCCGATTTTAAAAATTCTAAGACAGGAGTCCGTTTCAGACATTAGGGAGCGGATTTTAGTCCAGGAAATTTTCAATTTGGAAACATAAAACAATTAGTTTGTCAGAATGATAACAATGCTTACAAATACCTTCAGTAAGCTTTGAAATTTCCATGCAACAAGAATTTGTTTGTAGCATAATATCAACTTGTCAGTTGCTGTTGTTGATCAAAATTAGTTATATTTCTTACATGACTCATATCTTTGGTAAGCTCACAAGTAAAAGTAAAGGAAATATAAAGGTATGCAGTGCATATAAAATATTTTTCCATAGAGTAAAAACAGTCGAGTTGAAATGGGAGGAAATTGAAAACAGAAACAGAGTCAATGTATGTATATTGTATATGTATGAAGGCAAGTTGAATGCCCTTGACTGCCAGCTAGATAAGCCGGGCCTGATATTACAAGCTAGAAACAAGCCGATATAATAATGTAGACATCAGCAACAAGCAACGGCAACTCTACTTATTCTGCAAGAACAAGCTAGAAACAATACAACCAGATAATCCCTCTCCAATACTTACAAATATGTAGTATAATAATTCCTCTTGTAATTAAGTAGTAGCTCTACATGTCCGACATTTATTTTGTTCCTTATGCATTTTTATTATTAATATCAGGGGGTTGAATCGCTAAGCTCGCATCGCTTCTAATATTAATTTACTTGCACAAAAAAATCTTAAGAATTCTTATAATTGCTTTTATTTTATGATTGAAGTATGTAATGATAAAAAAGGAACAAGACATTCTCATATAAGAGTGAGACTAAATTTAATAATATCTAATTTAATCAATTGATACACATTTAAAAGAGTTTAACAGGGGATTGTTCACATTCCGTTTTCGATTAGTTATATTTAAGTAGCGCAGGTGGTTGAAATTAATTTGTGGCCATCTGTAGGCTACCTTTGACAAACCATCCAAATTGTTTCAAGATTAAATAAATAATAAGTAATTTTGAAGATATAGGTGTAAATAAAAAAAAATGTATGTTTGTGTGCATATGGAAGAGAAACAAGTGCGGGCGCAGAAGCTATATCACTTATATTACACCAACGATGAGCTAATTATGATTTTTGTTTTTTTAAGGTATGTTAATTCGCTAAAATTGAACGACTGTAGACAAACAGACAGACAATGAACAAAAAATGTTCCCTCATGTCTAAAACGGATTTCTGTCTAGAAATTTATGAAATGCAAGACCTAAATAATTAGATCAAATAGCTTCCGTTACCTTCGACAAGCTCGGAAGCAAAATAAAAGAACGTGTGCGGTGTCACGGGACACCTGGTAGAAACGATGTTTCTTACACTTTTCATTAAATATTAATTATTAAGGCCCCACCACACTCTCGCGGAGACTCCTCGCCGATTGTTATCGGCGACATCCACACTCTCGCCCTTCGTGGCAAGCACCTCATTATGTTCCTCGTATTCCCTTTGACTCGGGACAAAAAACCGCCTCTGAAGCTACGTCGGGCGCGAGGCGAGTCGCGGAACCAGGAGGAACCACGAGCACCTCTCCACATTCTCGTTCCTCGGCCGACCTCGGATAACTTCGCGAGAGTGTGGAGTGGAGGGGCCTTTAGACAGCCTTTGGGACAGATTTGACAGTCAGGCAGACGCGAGAACAAACAATATTTCCTGATGTCTGAAATGGATTTTTGTCTTCACGATTTTGTTTTCTTATAAAAAATATTCGGAGTTATAAAATATTATGTTTGTTCTCCAGAACAATCCTCTAGCTTTTGTTACCTTTGGTAAACTCTAAAGCAATAAAAGTAGGTGCGTAATTGTTACCTGTTGTTATAAATATAAGATATAAAAAGTTGATTTAATATAGTTGGTTTTATTGTGGGTTAATTCTATTTAGTATTTGCTGAAGGAGGAAATAGTCAGTGTAAGAGGGGTTTGTAAAGAAGGATGCGGGAGTATTGTATATTGAAGCTAAATCCATAGGCTCATATATATAATTTAGTTAGCTTGTTCGGATCCTAAGTTCCTATTAGACTTGATTCCTTGTTAGTTCTCTCAGACCCCCTTACAAGACAAGGTAAGTTTAGACCCTACTACATCTCAGCCCTAACTAATTCAACTCCTCCATAAACATAATTTTCACTTTACTCCCTGACGTCTACACCAAACCAAGTTAAGATTCATGGTAATATGCTAACACTGTGAGCTTGTTGCAGAACTGAGAATAATTTACGTCCAACCCTTTCAACTCGGAATCTCATCATATATAATATCTGGCTCGTCTAGTTATCCAATTTGTCTTCATTTATTTCTCTTTACATCTCATTGTTCTAATACTTGATATCCTTGACCTTCTCTCTGCACTTAATGCGCTATAATTCTTCCCGTAGTTTACTTTTGATGTGTTTCTGCATCTCTTGTTTTCTTATTTGCACCTTGTTATATTGAATGTTAAGGTGATTTTAATAAAGTTAAAGTATTCAATATACTGGGGCTTATGCTTTTTTTGGGTAATCAATAAAATAATTAATTTATGTGTACCTTAAAAATGAGAGTTTTAAAGATAGATATTTATTCACAGAGTAATAATAATTTAAGTATTAATCAAAACTGTATGAAAGCTAATACTTCAAGGTACAAGATACGAAGTGTAAATCAATAAAATATATATTATTGTTTATCTTAATTATAATTAAAATCATAAATTGATGACTTAATTGTCAAAACGAATCTAACCGGCGATTCAACTCGTACCTACTAAACTTTCTTATTTATCAGTAATTACTTCATCCACTGTTTTATTTGTTACTTTACTTTACTACTCTAACTTTAATCATCTCGACAAACATTTGTTTTTTTTTTTGTTTTTTTTCAATTTTGAATGAGTACTTCGAAGACATAGGTGTTAATAAAATGTTTGAGCGCATGCAGAAGAGAAAACAATGGGCGCAAAAGCAAAAGGTTATTTTTGCTATAGACGAATAGAGGGTTAAATATTACTTTTTATTTTCAACATCTCGGAAACTAGATTTTTCCCGGAAAAACAACTTATATGGTTGTTTATTCATTTCCTTCTTATTTATATTATTATGTATATTTACGAGCCGTTAAGCTCGTGGCAACGGGCTTAATTATATATTTAGAAAAAAAAAAAAAATTATTTAGATATGTTTTTATATCTATTCGAAGTCCAACAAATCAAAACAATAATTTATTTTTATTAGAATAATCCTGGTTGCCTTAGCTTAGCAATAACAAATGATTTCGAGGTGAGTTGTAAGTTGTCGCCGACATGGCACAACTAGATTATATAAATGATTTGTCCCTTATTTAAATGGACTACAATCTTGATTTTTTTTTTTTTTTTAATCAAAATTGTCGGAAACGTTTCTAAGTAATAATTTCTTAGAGTATTTTGGTATTAGCTCCCCAAATTTCAGAGTTAAAATTAATTTGTCGATTTTGTCTCGTTTTTTTTTCTTAACATGTAAGCCAAATTTCATTGAAATCGGCCCTGTATATAGTTAAGGCTCCATGCGCGACTCCATAGATATACATTTTTTAAAAACCCCTTTTTGTGGAGTTATAGGACCTTAAAATGTGTAATCTTTATTTACGCACCGAGGGAGTAAAGTTAGGCATAATTCCCTGAGCAATGAAGTTGATTTCTAAGGCGAAAGCCGAAGGAATCATGTTTGTCATAAACAGTGTTGCCAATTTATATTTTTCTAGACGCAGTTCTTTTACTAGAATTAAGTTGGCTAAAACGCAGTTCTTTTTCTAGAATTAAGTTGGCTGGGAGTTATGCCATAACTCCCTGTCAGGCAGTTAAAACACATAACACCCTAAAAACCAGCCAGTTAAGTTAACTTCTTCTCCCGCCTGGAGGTAAATGCTTTTAAATTATATTCTGTCATCATCAGTACACTGATGATAAGCTGTTGTTGTTTTGTTTTATGAGTAAACTCATCAAAATTGCTCTTTGTGTTTGATTCGTTTTAAGTTTAACTGACTCTGAGTAGAAACCACAACTCTGGTATTTTAGATCGAAATTACTTTATTTTATAACTTATGATGAAAAATATTAGGTATAAAACTGAGATATTACTGAACAAAACAATTTTATTTGTTTTTTGTCATTAATCTCACTCTATTATATCTTTATTGTTGTGATCTTTGTTAAATATAATAAACTTTGCAGCATTTTTATATATTTTATATAAGGTTTTAGAATCAGATTTATTTTATATTGCAAAAAACAAAAATAAAAAAATCTATCTTAGTATCTCCCTTCTATTTAATCCTTTGTTCCCCTTGATGAAAGTATTTTGTAATTTTATACTTTTTTCGGTGGAAAAAGTAAGATTATTTCGTGCTTGGAATAGACGAAACCCATTTTGTTTGATTGTATAAAAACCCCATTGAACAAAGCCGTGATGTTGATTAAATCAAAGTGATAAATCAACGTTGCTAAATCCACCAAAGCAAACAGTTAAATCTTTAGTTTCTTTTAACCGCTTTGCATCAATTGCTAAAAACCGAATCGTGTAACTACCGGTGAATTTTGAAACGGTATGCTCAATGTTTTTTGTTTTTTTTATTATTATTATGTTGCTTTATGTTCGTATGCTTTTAACTTTTCCCCAATTTTCATCTGGTTTTGAATGGTTTAGTGCATGTGTAACAGTGTTCTTGTATGTCCTATGACAAACTGTTATGTGATCATGGCAGTCATTTTTGAGGCATTGTAACTGCTGTGATATCTAATACCTATCTTTCACATAGATTTACCTGCGAGAAACCACTTGTCATGTTAGTGAAAGATATCCCTCATGTCAACTGTAAATTATCGAATGGAAAAAACGTGTTTACCTGGTACGTAAAAATACGGCAGTAAACGGTATAGATTAAACACTTTATACTTTCCCATTTACGTATGTAGAGATTCACTACGTATGCATAGAGAAAGTATTGTTATGGCGCAAAAATTATATTTTGAAATTTTTATGGATTTACAAGTTTTAAGGTCTTTTTTGAGAGAAAACTAAGTATTATAAAGCTCTTTCTGCGTTTGTCTGTTGTTAACGAACCTGTACCTCCCATAATTACCCTAGACAAAATTTAAAACATTGCACATACATAATAACCCAAAACCAGAAGAAAAATATAGAAGCCCCAAAAAAAATCTTCACTCAAAAACATGAATTTGAAGGTAAAGGGGTTGACTTTTTTTTAACGAAAATGCGTCAAGTGGGGTTGTTAAATGAAGGAGAATGACGCCCTGAGTAGAAATATCTATTTTGTTTCTTTTTTGTACCAATAAATCCATGTCTGCGTTGTTGTCCGTGAAACAAAAAAAAATTTCGGCACTACTTTAGATTGTTACTCCCCTTTTAAAAAATATGGAGGGGAGTAACCATCTAAAGAAGTTGTACGGAATGTTCTTCTTTTGACTGTTACTCTCCTTACAAAAACGAGAAGTGTGATATTCCTTTAGCCATAAGTACATTGGGCTAAACGTCCCTTTGTCTTAATAGTTATTTAGTCAATGAATGCCTGTCGTCTGTGCTGAAGCGTGGAACATAAACTACTGAACTAGCTTGGCGATGACATTTGATTTACATGTTTAAAATATCAAAACCTATCATATTGATTTCATGTCATAGTTTAAAATTAAGGCACAAAAAAGGTTAGATGCTAGGATGCTAGAAAATTGAAGAAGTGTAGATATGTTGCTAGTCTATATTACAGGGTACTTCTAGGTGTTGTCTGAGATAATGGTGGGAACAAGTCAGAGGGCGTATCACCTTCACCTCAGTCCGTAGTTGATGATAGTACTGGGTTCACGGTACTGTGGTACTGTGTTCTGACTTCACGGTACATCCACCTCAAGACCACCCTCACTTCTCGCTTCTCTGTAAAAACCTGAGACTCGATTTTACGGAATTATATTTCACTGATTTGTCCTCCACACTTAAAAGAAGAAAATAATAATAAATAAAGTAACTTTTATGCTATATCTTACCACGACTTTTATTTCTCTTTTAGGGTCAGTTATCTTCGACTAAATTCATTATGAATCTCTCTTCTCTGTATGTGTAACACTCTCTTCTTTAAACTGCTAAACTTGTAAAAAAAAATTCGAATCCCTTCCTTAACTTTACTCAATGTTATGGGGGAAGGGAACAAAGTTGTCGTGACCTAGCTCTTAAATAACACGTTTTTACAAAATTTCGAAAAATACAAAATGCCGAAAAGACCTTCAAAGATGGCATTTTGTTGACCCTCTCTTCTTTTCTCTGGTCGTTGTTAAAACCAAAATGAAATCAACGCAGTTTTTGTTGCAAAGTGAATACTTTATCACTATCAACATATTTTGGTTCCATTTAATAATATAATGGTGCTTAAAATTCCCACGTGTTTCGCGCTCTCTTAAGTACAAATAATACTGTTTCCACTTTACCTCACGGTATTCAGGTACTAAAAAATCCACGTGTGCATCAACACTTTTGATGATTTCATATATTATACTATTATTAATATCGTTGTAAAAAAATATAAAATATTTGATAATGATTATTATTTTCCCTTTATAAAACTATTGTTTATTGTTTATTGTTTTATTAATGGGTGTTTGACGGCTAAGGTTATTAACACCCTGATCATGTTAGGGAACTAATTGTTCCCTTAAACCTAACTATATAGAAATGTTGATAACATTAAAACGTCCTAATAGCCCGTCTTACTTAAAAATTTATATTTCGTTGTAATAATCCGTGTTTTTAAGGTATAGTAAAATTTTGAATACTGTGTTGCTTTCATTTCCTAATAACTGTATCATAGTCTCTGGTAAATTGTGGTGTTTTCGTAAAAGTTCTAGCTGTGGGCAGTCTATAAGTAGGTGTGGAACAGTCAGTATGTCGTTACAATATCTACATCTAGGGAGGACTCTTTCTTTAGTAAACAAATAACTGTTCGTTAGTCTGGTGTGGCCTATTCTAAGTCTACAAAGTACAGTCTCCTCATGTCTGTCAGATCTGTAGCTTGTTGTCCAGTCTTCTATAATGGGTTTAATGTGCTTTAATTTTGCATTACTCTCTGTCCAATTAGTCTGCCAGGTTTGCTTTATACAAGTAGAAATATATGCGTGTACGTCTTTGGAAGTTACTAAAGTGTTGATTTTGCTACCCTGGATCACTGCAGTGTTATCCTTACCTTATCATTACCCGGGATACCCATGTGACTGGGGACCCATGAAAAAGTAATATCAATTTTTTGTTTGGTTATAACTTCCCTAATTTTGTGGACCGTAAAATTTTGGGAATAAAGTTTGTCTAAAGATTGTAGAGCGCTTTGTGAATCTGAATAAATGATTGCCGTACTGATTGCTTTTTCGGCTGCATATTCGACTGCTTTCAAGATGGCTTCTAATTCTAGTGTGAATATTGAGCTCCACTTTGAAAACTATTTATAATACTTATAAAACTATTTTCTTTTCTTTTCAACAAAATAATAATTAAATATCCTTTTTGATTTAGCTCAGCTAATTTTTCTACAAAATTATAAAAAGAAAACCAAAAAATCTATTAACTTTAGCTCAGTAAGACGATGGGACAAAAATGATAACTTGATTTTTGCCCCGGTAGATTCGGAAAAGCTGGAAAGAAAATGCAATTTTCTCTTGATTTATCATTTCCATTACTTTCAATTTGTTGGGCTCGCCTCGGCTCTAATGTCACCAGAATTATTTTCAGGCATTAATTTCAAGGACTTTGGACTTTCCTGTCAACCGGATTCTCTTAAAAGATAATAACGGTGAAGGAATTATATTTTAATTGAAAAATACCATTTTGAGGTTTAATAAAATTTTATCAGATATGGAATGTTGCGAACTGAAACTCCCAAATAGTTCTACTTACATTTATAGCCGTCATACAGTAATAGCATTACAATGGCCAGTTAGAAAAACCATTTCAGTAAAAATGATTCGGTCGAGCGAAAGCTAATTTCTAAGTTTTGAGGTTGAAGTGCAATTTGTTCCGGAGATATCGTTATGACCACCATATTGAATCAAAAGTATATGTTGCTAAGCACATTTATTTATACATACCGATTTTTATTTATTGTTGGTCCCGTATAAATTTCAACCTTCTACGCCTAGTTGTTTCTCTTCCACATGCGCACTAACACACACATTTATTTACACCTGCATCTTCAAAAGTACTCATCTGATTTTTAAGAAATTTGGATGTTTGTGAAAAGTAGTTCGCAGATAGCCCCAGATTAATTTCAACCACCTTTGCACCGTAAATATTGCTAAATAGATACTTTCATTTGCGCAACAAATGCTTTTGTTGCAGACGGGGGGGGGGGGGGGGGGGGGGGAGGCATTTAAATAAGTTAGATAATGATGGGTCTTAAAAGTATAACTTCAATAAAGTACGTGATAAGGTAGCTATGTTCCACATTTATTGATAGACTATTTTTGTATCTCTTAATAATTAAGTTAGAAAAATGTGATAATTACTATTGAGATTCTAATGGCATGTTATTTGTAATGATTAAAAATATTTGACGTGACTATTGCACATTTATGTTATTGAAGCGAGCGCACCGAGCTTCCTACATTTAACGAAATATGTTCCGTGTCTGTGTGTGTCTGAAACGTACGACGATAACTTGAGTAAAAGTGGACCGATTTTGATGAAATTTGGTACACATATTCATTTTACCAATGCTCAGGATGAATTCGTTGGACAACATTGTCTGCCCAAACGTACGCGCGCAACGCTCGCGTAAACGTGCGCTTCAAAATTAACATTGGGATTTTAGGACGGGAAAAAAATTCTATCATCACCTATTCGATGAGACGAACATTTTTTACAAATACAATTTTTTAGTAAAACCAACAGCGACACCGCTATGAATTGTTAAAAATATCGTTAAAACTATTACAGCGGACCTAAACGTTTAAGGTAGAGAAAACAACGTTTCTACCGATATCTTACGTTCTAACGCAACGATTTTAATAAAACTTCATATGCATCCTCTAATGCACAATTGAAACAGGCATGTAAAATTTCAACTTGATACATGCAGTAAGTTTTGTGTAGCGAAGTGATACATTTTATAATAATTGAAGTGGAATGGTCGGGACGTGTAGAAGAGATAAGGAATAGTAGAATAACCCTTCTCCCCACTACACGGCTCTCTATTACTAGCATATTCTATAAATATCAACTCATCATAATATCTAATATTTATTCCATTACGCTTGCTTCAATGATAGAGCCACGCGATGCCTAGTTATCATTATTCTAAGAGTATGTATGTATTATACATTAGTTGTTTTTCTGTGTGAAGTTTTATTTGGAAGTTAATCACTCTCTCTTTAGTGATAATCATGTAATGGTGATGTAGAATCTCTGTTATCATGATGCAGCTTGGGTGTTATCAAGTTTTCCCATGCAAGAGAAAGATAACATGGGAGCGAGCAATGAGCCTCACTTAGGTTGGGAATATGCCTAGTTACATTACCCAGACAATCCTCCCACGCTCTGCTTTGTTCCATTCATTAATACACATTTCTTTTCTATAAATGTACATTTTTTTCATTCATAATTGTTTTATTATATTATTAATAATTTTTAAGGTCATTGCTACTGTTTTTACACATTCAACTTTTATGAAAACACTTTAAATTAAAATTTTCTCATGTAGGTATACTACTCCTGAAGATAGCGTGCATAAAACTGATTGACTGATAACAAGCTAGAATTTTGTATGAGTTCAATTTGTGGTGTCCTCCAAGTATGTGTGGTCGGCATAGTTCATCTGCTGAACGTATAGCTTGGCCATAAGCTAATACAACTTTTTTAACCCCCCCCCCTCCCCGCTTTTTTGATGTGGAAATTTATGATTTTTTTTATAAAGGAGGATTTTTATGAACCTGAGTATAACATTAGATAGTAGGTCAAAAATCAAGTTGATCCTAGATCATCACTTGATAGGTGACCACTTTGAGTTTGGAAATATTTGACTTGCTAACCTATATCAAGTGACAGACTATCATTAACTTGATTTTAGCGAATTTTCAAAGAAAATTACGCTATTGCAATGGCTTCAACATTTTTGTAATGCAAATTTTGAAAATTCTTTCCATGGAAATCCGTTTTAGACCATTCTGAATCGATTCCTAAAATTTAACACTTTTTTTTATGTATGTATATATGTATATATGGGTCACTCCAGACGATATCTCCCTTAGGATGCACTTTAAAATTTCAAAAAAAATTTGTCAATAATATCAAAAGAAAGGATGAGTTCTTTGGCCAGAATTTTTGGAGTCCATTTAGGGGTCAAATTTTGACCATTTAGGGTCAAAAATAGCATAAAAACGTGTTTTTCCATTTTACCCCCCTTTTATGTGAAAATATGATAACAGTGTACATAACAACAATTACTGTAGTCTTAAAGAGCTTTTAACGACATGCATTTGGAAGGGTAAATACTATTTTGACTTGTGTACCAATTTTTTTTTTCACCCATGCAAATTCTAAATCTTAATTTTCCTATATTATCATAAGCCAATAAAACGCAGATTTCTTTGAAAATTCGCTCATTAAGTCATGGTGCATGACTGGACTTTTTTAATAAAATAAACAAACAAAGTCGTTATTCTCGGAAAAATTTAGTTCCTGCTTAAATAGCTTTAGACGCAAAGGGTGAGAGAAGAGTTCGATTACCCACCTGGGAGAATTTTTTTATGGTAATTTTTGATAAAAGTATCAATAAATTGAATTTAAATGTAACCACAAAAACTAAAAACAACTAATTAATTACTACGTTCACACATCGTTATGAAAGCGTTTCGGATCCGATTCGTTTTTAAAACGATACATGTTCACACAACAAAAAAAGGGGATCGAAGCATTTGTTTTCAATATTTCATAACGTAAATCTTTCATGATGTCACGAGTAAAACCTTCTTTCTTGTTTCCTAATATGTCCGCGAATTTTTACATTTTATTTACAAGTTATTAAAAGTTTTTAAAGGTTCTTTATAGTATTAAGTTTTGTTTAAAAACGTTTTTGCAGTTTAAAAAAAAGAAACGGAAGTTCACGAAAAGAAACAACTAAAAAAGAGGAAAAGAGTAAAATAACCTGATATCTCGATCCTCTCCGCCCTCCACGACCTGTTCATACGAGCGTTTTGAATTCGATTCCCTGTTCTGATCACGTATTTTTGGTTGAGCTGATTTAAACCGATACGATCCGTTCACACAGAGATTTGAACTAGCGGATCGTACAAAACCTTTTTCAAAACGATGTATGTGAACGTAGTAAATGGAAAACATGGGAAAGTTTGGTGAGACTGAAACATACAAATTTGTTCCCATTAATTTTCAAGTAGAAAAAATAATTTAATGCCTCTATGTTTTATTCTTGGTTGGTAAAATAAAAAAGTCTTATCGCAAAAATCAAACCAAAGTCTAAGAATGTAACTTCGTGAGGGATAGAAAGGCACATTTTACGATGGTTTTCAGGTGATATTAATATTATTACTTTTTTGTTATTTTATTTCTTCTTTTGTTAAAAGCGTACAATCCTGAGTATAAAAAAATTACTATTAAATTATTTAACACTTAAATAAAACACAAGTTGTTCAACCTAAATTACCATAAAATATCGATCAATTCATCTAATTCATTAAATTATTTATTTATTTACTTAATTCCAGCCATTTATAATACATATAATAAGTATATAACAATTTCTTATTCATTATTGTTTCAACAAAACGGAAATTAATATAATCCTTTACTACTTGCTATTAATTATTTTTTCTACATTCTTTTTTTTCTATTTAGCTATTTGTTATTAATTATTTTTTTATCCCACACATAGAAATTGAAATTATTATAATTAAAATCAGTCAAGTTTTGACTAGGGAATGAGATCAAGGTGTAAGATACTTATGAGTGGAAGGAGAACACCTTGGAGCGGCGTTGATTGAAATTACGGTTATACTGTACCAGCAATGCATGCATAATATGAAGGTTTAACTGTCTTATTGAATGGAAGGGTAATTGAAAATGTAAACGCCTCTACACAAAATCAACGAAGATATACATAATATATATATAATGTGGTTTATTCACATTAGAATTGCTTTAATTATAAAAATACTAAAGATCAATATCAATTAAATATTATTGTTTACAAAAACATGAAATTAATCCCTTAATTCAAATATAATATTATATTATTCTGTATTTATAAGAAATAAATGATTAAGTTCAATCTGTAGTTGTGATTAAATAAATAAATAGATACAAAAAGAAAATAAAATAACTAAAAGAATTCTTTTAAAATCGCATTCGAAGTTGAGAGATGAATTATTTCAGTTGTATTTAATATGCCAGGTAATTGTATAAAAGCTCGGTACTTTGACAGGACCTGCTACTTTTATTGGAGCAGGTAATTTTGTAAGCTGGCAATTGTGTAGGATTAACAGAATGTTCTTATATGCTTACGTTTATTATTTGTTGCAATTATATATAATTAAATTCATTGATATAACAAATTTTATTGGGTCAAAATACTTTGGCATTTACATAATATTGCTGGATTCCTATATAAATAGCTGCCATCTTGACTCACCAGGATGGCTGATCGTAAAAATATTTTTTGCGAACCTCCAAACAAACAAAAAACTTCCATGCAAAATTTCTGCTCTATTGCGGAATCTTTTTTTATACAATTGTTAAAAACATGTTCTACTCAAAATTTTTCGATGAAACCTAGCCTACAACATGCTTAACATGCTCGTGTTGGCGCTCAAAAGAAATCTATTTAGTTCAGCCAGTTTTGAGCCTATAAAATCGGATTGTTGGCGACAGACAAAGAACAGCTTCTGGTTTTCGTTAAAAAAATGTATTTCTCAGTTCATTGTATACAGAAAAAAGTTTAATTTTTTATATAGATATAAGATTGGTATCGGTATCATCATCTTATATATTAAACTAGCTATCAAGGATATTGTGAGGATTAGTTACACGTATTAATTACATCTAAACATGAGTTAAGGATGTATAACAATTACATTACAATCATTATATAATGTGTATCGGTGCCAGTGAGTCCATCTCAAGACGCACCTTATTATTTCACCTCGTCGCGTCGTTTCGTTTACTATAAATATTGTTATTTCACAATAATTATAATTTGGTTATTACAATGAGCATTAGCAATTAGCACCCCCAAATTTAGAGTTAAAATTAATTTCTTGATTTCGCCTCGGGCCTCGGGGTATTATTTTTCTAAACTTTCAACAAAATCGCACCAGTAATTTAGGCTCCACGCGTCTGCATAAACGACAGCACGACATTTTTTTTTAGCTATAGTGGTATAAGTTATGTTTTCCTTGTTCTTAGATACCGAAGGTTTTATGAGAAATGTTATAAATTCTGAATCTTCAACGGCAATACGGAATTGCATTTTTTTTTTATCTCCTCAGAGCCAAAGTGTCTTTGCCAAAATGAAAACAAACAACTTTCCGGAAAACTGTATTTCATGTTATGGTTGCCTTCTTGCATCTAAGTCAGAATTTACAAATTTATGATTTATATCGCTATAACAAACACATTAATTATTATTATGTGCATTTGCTTAATTAATGTTGTTATTATCTCTATTTATTTTTGTTTCAGGTCAGTAACAAAATTACACATGAATATGAAAATAAAGGTATTACATTTAAATTATTTATTTCTCTATCCTATATGAATAGATACCATATTATCATAAATCATCGGTTAATTTTTAACACCAATCCTTTGACAATTATGTCTCACAGGTATTTTATATTAAATATTAAATTATAAATAAATAGATAGAATAACTAAATAAAGAAAAAACAATTATCTACGTTCCCCGGATTTACTTAAAAACACTCATTTTTAAGTTACGTAAGAAGTTTTTAAATTACAAATCAAACTAAACAAAAAGTTACTTAGTTAAACCGTGGTCTGTTTGCAGGGAGTTAAAGGACTGGGCATGCGTATTGCTTTAAAAGTTGTAACATAACCTTCAATACCATGTGAAAAATCACTTTAAAATGTATTAAATTGGAACATTTAGCCTTTATGGAGAGTAACGTTGCAAACTTATATAGAATATAGACAGTTTTTTTTATATTTTACTATGGGATTTGCATACGACTGAAATAACAAGATTTGTTGACGTGCCACACTTGCAGACCTAGCACGCAGTCAAAGCTGGCTTTAAAACAGCATTATATAGATACAAAGCCAGCTATCCCAGCTATCGAGAGAAAGCTTAGCCCTTAGTTCCACAAGACTATAAGCAATAACTTCGTTATTATTCTTTATTAATTTTTTGAAAATACGAAATATATTTTATGTGGAGAGACAATTGTTAAAATCCTTGGAACAGTATATACTGTTGTAGCGGATATTATTAAATATTAGATAGAGCACTCTCCGTATCTGATGATGACTTTGAAGTCACCAATATTCATATTGTTTATCCCCTCTCTACGGTTATACGTATGGTCGAGTGAGGTCGGTATTGTCGGTTAGATACGTGAATTACTGTCTATATGTTATATTAAGATAATAGTATGACTCTACTGGAAGGAAGTATGACTCATTACACGAGTGCAGTTAAGTTGGTATGCGTGATGCCTGGGAGTCGGACGCACACGTCTGTAACACTCCTCTCAGCATAGCAATGAGTGAACAATCGCCTTAATATTATCTTGCCAACGCAACACGCTTCTTCTACCTAACCTAAGCTAGTTTTATGTTTTCTTACATGAACATAACATTTGTTTTCTTTCAAAACATATAATTCAACACGCGTAAACAAAACAATCACTTATTGATTATTAGAGATTAATTACCTAAAAAAAACTAAAAATAGCCCTTGTTTTTTTATTATCAATATGCAATTAGAGTTATTTAAGTTGTAATTAGACGTATAAAACTATCTAATTAAAATGCCAAAATCGAAAGTAATACAAGATCTATGAACCAAACGAACCGTACTGTATTTTCTACTACACATATATTCATAAATACGTGTCTATACGTCAATTGTGTTGCATTTAGAAGAATTCATCATGCAAACATTGCGCCACTGTTTGTTACACAATATGATATTATGATAATAAGTATAAGAGTAATAAAAGTTCTTTACCTGGTAAGAAACCTACTAATATACTAATATATTTATATAATGAATAACACCAACAAATATTTCTTAATTTTATTTTATTTTTTAATTTTACTTCATTTTCAAAAAAAAAAATGTTTTTTTTCTTGTTTGTTATTATTCAATTCATTTATTTTCAAGGATTTGTTTATTTTTCTTTGATTATTTAATTGTTTTTTCTTAATTGTTTTTTCATTAACAATACAGGATCTACAATACTAAAGGTTTGATCATTGCCAAAGGCTGGGCCCTCACTCTAGTAGCTAACTACTACCGAGGGTCCACACATTTGTAGTAATTACTGTAGTAGGTATTTTTTATTTTCTATGTACATGTGGAAATAAATTGAAATTGAAATTGAAATTGAAATTGAAGAGGTTGAATCATTATTTGGAACCTAATTTTTAAATAAAATAAGAATTATAGAGGGGGATGGAAAATGAAAAAATACACTCCTTGGCCGGGATTTGAACCTTTAGATTTCCAGTACAATGCTCTACATTTAGCTACACCGGAAAAGAGGTTCTCGATTTCCCTTCAGGATATGATTTTTCTGAAGACTGGCTAGAAGCTGGAACGATTATGGCGGTTAACAATCACCTCCGACTGCATTCATATTCTTTGCGTCTTCTGAAGCACATACTTAGCAAATAGCTGTAGTAATTTTTTGTTGTAAAGACTGACATAAAGTGTAGTGATTTTAAGTAAGAAAAACGTTTTTCTTTTCATGAAAAGGGTGTTGGAAAAACTGTGTGAAAAGACCAAAAGTTGAACGACCTGAGAATGAAGCTGGAGTAATGCTCTCCCTTTATACCGCCCAGATATATTCAGGAGGGTTATGAGCCTCACCCACATATTTACTACCTTATCTCTCGAGGCATTACATCGCTCTGCCAAAGGGCTCCAATATATAGAAAAGGGTTGTAGGATGTAACGTATGCCTGTAAAGTTCATACATGAGAACCTGCCTTCAGATTCTTTAAGGGCTTAGGGACCTAAACCAAAATATGGCACGACCATAAAAAAAACTTTTAGAGGCTGCAAGTTGTCTCCTGATTTTTCATAATGTCACGCATTTTTTTTTTTTTTTTTCATTTTTTTTACCAACCTACTTTGTTTAAAAGGGATTTTATCACAATAAACATGAGGGCTATAACGAAACGTTTATCTTTAAGAACATGACCGACGCACGTGAACCAATATTAAGGTATGTTCTCATGAATTAAGTATGATTGACCTATTTTAGTTGATCAACATAAGTTAATTATCCATGTATTCAGTTTTTTCACACATTTCAATACGTACTATGATCAACAGCTTCAGGTTCTTTAGGGTTTGTATATCCAAAAAAGAGGACCTTATGCATTTCTGCGCTTGACTGCCAATCTGTCCGTCTTTAACGCACCTGATCTCAAAAATTTAAAACTTTGCAGTTATGTTATGTGTGATAGCCCAATCACAGGAACTCATAAAGAATCGTTTAATTCGGAGACATGTTTTCTTTCTTTAGAATAATCACGATGCTTCGGTTGCCTTGGGTAAGCTCGGAAAAATAATAGATGAAACGTAAAATGTTTTCTTAACCTTCAGGCAGTCGTGCTTTTTGAATGCGTTTGGTGGTCAAAAAGCCGCTTTCGGCGGCTTTTTGAGTGAGCGGCTGGTGATAATACTTACATGCGGTCGTGCAGCGGTGTTAGACCGCATGTAAGTATTATCAATCTTCCTTTAATAATACATAATTTTTTCAGTTTTAATTACCTTTTTGATGAGAAATTCAATGAAAAAAAAAAAAATCGGTTTGTGACAACTCAGACAAACTTTCTCATATTCGCGTTCATAATTACTTAGCCCAGTGTTTTCCATTTATTAGTTTTCGTAGGTAAATTTGATTATTATTGAACATTTTATCATAAAAATAAATTCTCCTCGGCGGGGAATCGAACCCGCCCTACATCCGTCCACATTTAAAGCCATTTTTTCAGGAACTAGATTTTTTCTGGAGAAAACGGCTTATATCGTTAGATTCGTATTTAAATGGACTACATTTTAGAATTTTTTTAAATCAAAATCGTCGGAACCGTTTTCGAGAAATCTTTTTTTTTCACTTTTTTTAAAGAGTTTTTGGGGGGTAGCGCCCCTAAATTTGGAGCTAAAAAATAATTTCTCAATTTTGCTTCGGGGTATGATTATTTTGAACATGTATGCCAAATTCCGTCAAATTCGACCCAGTAGTTTAGGCACCAGGCGTCTGCACAGACAGATGACAAATAGACATTTTTTATAAACCACTTTTTTGGACTCGTGAATCCTCAAAACGTGTAAATCCATCAAATTTTCATTATCGAAATTCGAACACAATACTTTTTCTTTATATGAAAAATAAAAAACGTTTACAAAGCACCTTAAGCAAATAACTTTTTTAATAATCCCGTAAATATTTAAATTTTTGGCTATAAGGTAATGGTGGGACCATAGTGTTTACTCTATTTTGGCCACATAGTCACGGTGATTGATACTTTGCAACTGAATGCTGACGCTTCCGAGAGGGAAGAATTTACGATGCGTGCAATATCTAGCTTATTAAGAGCTAACTAACGACTAACAGAGGATCTTATTATGCTAGATCACTGTACTTGATAATTCATGAAGTGGGGTCCAAGTACCGCGGGCGCGACCCCTGAAAGTTAAATTGATGGATATTGACAGATTGACACACAAATCTACTGACAGACAGGATGAGATGAAAATCTAAGAGACATTTTCTTCCTTTATGAGTGATAACTGCTGCTACCTTATAAAAAGTAAAGAGAGGAAATAATTGTTAGCATAAAGAAGCCGGACTGGTTGATTGGCTACCCTTGAAAGAGGGGGGCTTGGCTCTTGGCTTGAATGGTACCCTAGTGAGAGATATGTTGGTCTAGTTACAGAGTGAGTGGGAGAGAGAGCGAGGGAGTATTGTATTGATCTGCAGGCTTGGAACTGCACTCCCCCCCCCCTCGCCCTTCTCTCTAACTTCCTATACTTACATCTTCAAATAACCCTCCCTACTTTCAACTTTAACTGAACCGCAAACCTGTTTCAGCCTGATTCAAAGGGACGATTCTCTAACTTCATTTTATCAATGCCGTAAATATATAGAATGATATACATGTTGGGGGTGGTCAGGTGGGGAGTAAAAGAACACGTACATGGCAGGTAATTATAGACTAAACATAATAATATAAAAAAAACTCGGGAATACTAAACCCGCAACCCTTATATCCATAACATTTAAAATACATACTACTTACATAGGTTATCAAGGCATTAGTTGGTATTAGTCAGTGGTATTAGTCAGTGTACTCATCACAACACTGACGATGACTGTGAAGTCGAAACCGGTCTGTATTTTAATTATTTATGGTTTGTGACAATGCACCTACCGAATAATTGAAGTACAGTAATAATAGTGTTTGTTATTTACTACCTTCACATGTTTACCTTCTGAATAATTACTGTATCATTTCAAAAGAATACTATTAAATGCATTCAAATTATAAAAGGGAGAAAAGGAGGGAGAAATACAGATAAAAAAAAAAATATATATAAACTAACCTATGAAGTTACAAACTAACATCAACTTGAATTTTGGTGTACCAACTAATTTTGTACTCAGAATCATGAAAATCATACTGTCCACCAAAATGAGTGGGACATGACCGCTCTCCACCGGTTTGTTTTTTTCAATTGCCGACCACATATTCTTAAAAGACACCAAAATATTAACTTATACACAAAATTCTAGCCTGTTAGTCAGGCACTTTTTTGCACGTAACTTCCTGGACTATCCGTGGTTTTTAGTTTATGGTAGTTCGCAAATATTTTGAACGACATGCCGACTGACAGACACGGAATTATCGTAGATGTATAATCTTCAACTGTTCTATACTGTTTGCTGACGTCTTGGTCGCACGAATAAAAGGTTTTTCTTTATCAATTATCATCGCAATAAAATTGAACGTAAGGAAATGCAGAAATACTTTAAAAAAAAAAATACAAAAAAAACGAAGTATCAAAATCAAATTAATTGCTTTTATTTACTGGTTGCACACTGTCGGGTTATCCGTACGTCGTTTAATTTACTTGTATGTAAGCTTTATCAGTTATCGATCTATCTACTGTACTATTATACAATTAATTGTAGTTAAAGCCAAGAGAATTTGTTATTTAAAGCTTAGGATATTATCACTAACTACTCGTACTAAATTAACAATCGGTTTGAGCAGTTAATCTAATTACTCCTTCTAGCACCTGCCTTAAGCTCATTTATCAAAGATAAACATTGTTTGAATTTTGTAATAAAATGAAAACCAATCAAGTTTTTTTTGCAATATTATTATTTTTACAGTTCAAATTTATAAAATAATGTAATAATACTAGAAATATAGTTAAAATTAAAAGTTTGCTTGCTTTTAAATCTTGCAGAAGAATCTCGCTTAACCGATTATTCTCATACCTTACCAATATTCGATTTCTTTATATAAAGTTTTTCAGGTACTTCGTTTGAATGAAAGTCAAAATCTTGTGATCCAACTTAAAATTAAATAACTTTTAATATTTTTTATAGATAAAATTGTCTTCTAGTTAGCTTGGCACATTGCTTCCTCTCTTTCTATTAATAGACAAATGGTCATCTATATGAAATAAAATTTATTTTTCGATTTTGCCTCGGGATGATTTTTCTTAAACATCTATGCCAAATATCTGCGACATCGGTCCATTAGTTTAAGTTCTACTCGTCTGCACAGACCACAGACAGATATTTTTGAATACAACTTTTTGGACTCGTGGGATCTCAAAACGTTTAAATCCATCAAAATTTCAAAATTGAATGTTCGCGCCATCATGTTACTTTTTCTTTATGTGTACTTCGTATATGAGAAAGTAATAAAGTGCATAAAGAGAGTAGAGAGAAGAGGTGGCTTAGACTTATGAATTAGTTTCGGGAGCCATCTTAAATTCTTAATACTAAAGTTTTAATATACTCTTTCAGTCATATCGAGTTTATCTCGATATAAGTTTTGAGTAGAGCCTCTTGCATTACGTCATTAGGATGTAATTATTTATTGTTAAATATTTAAATTATACAAATTGAAGACAAGTAGTAATTAGAAGCAATGTTCTTGCATTTAGAATGTAAAATGAAGCATTTGGATTTCAACAGGGCTCTACATGTTTTGATACACGACTGAATTATAAATGAGTAATGTTGCTGTCGCTAACAGAGGACACTTAAATTTGAGTCAAGTGCTGAGGACAGTGAGTGTAATTTTCCCACTGCATAAGTAGCTAAACATGCATATTTCTTACTTTTACCTACATCTACCAACATGAACCCTCCCGGTTCTTTGAATCATGTTCAACATGTTTCGAATACAAAATTATCATTAACACGCTCAACCACCTGACTCCTGTATTTTACAGTTGAAGATAATACTTCTATGATAATTCCGTGTCTGTCTGTCGGTTTGTCGTTCAACATTTTTGTGAACCACCATAACTTAAAAACCACTTATCTGACATTTGATTTAAATGAAATTCAGATAATAGGTCATATTTGCCCCATTGTTGGTCCCATGTATTGTTTATTCGAGAAAAACAAAAACCACAATTTTACTGAAAACAAAATGTGGGTCATTTTTTTTTAAAAAAAAGTGACTGACAACTCTGAGCAAACCTTTATGCCCAAAATTTATTTTACAGTTTTTGATACAGCTTGTGCTTTATTTTGATACTGAACATTTTATATTACATCAAGAATATGTTTGTGCGTCCCGGGATTTTTAAGTTTCACTATTTTTTATTAATTTTTAAATAAGAAAAGTCAAGTTTTTTTGTCACTAGTTACCAGAATTTTCTTCACCTTACCGATTTGCAAAATTATATTTACTATTTACCACCTGGAAATTTCTTATTTTTGGTTTAATTTCTTACATTGGTTTTAATTTGAGAAAAAATTCATCACAATTTTGTCACGATAGTTACCGTTCAAGTTCCTTTAAGGATAACATCACTTTACTTTCAATAACAATGATCACTTTACTTTCAATGATTTCTAATAACAAAAAAATACGTTTGGTGTCGTGGGACACCCGGTAGGAACGAAGTTCCTTACGCTTTTCATTAAATATAAATTATAAAATCACTGTAATAACTACGTATACATGGTGGAGTTAGAAAAGAGACAAAATTAAAAGTAACTGACTATTTGTACTAGCGGAGTTGAGGCAAAATTAAATGAAAATCTTTTTATTATCTTTGAAGCGAGCGTCTTTCAATAAATAATGTATTGTATATTGAGAAAAAAGTTAATGATAAATTTATAGTAAAGCAGATGGTTGTAGAACGAAAAAGAACTGTCCTCCCAGGCCCCGTCGGCATATTACTCCAATTAAATATTAAAATAAAAAATATAAATCATTAACTCACAAAAACTTCTGCTTGTATCAGGTTGAAATGTTACATGCTTGTTTCAATTGTACTGTAGGTGATATGTACAAAGTTTCATTTAAATCTTTACGTTAGAACGTAAGATATCGGTAAAAACGATGTTTTCTTTATTTTAATCGGTTTGGTCCGCTTTAATAAATTTAGCGATCTTTATCACTTCATAGTAGTGTCGGTGTTCGTTTTACTTAAAAAAATTATTTAAACAAGATGTTTGTCTCATTAAATAGATGAAGTTAGAATTTTTTGACGGGAAAAAATTCCAATTTTAAATTCGATGCTTACGTTTACGCAAGCGTTGCGCGTGAACGCTTGGGCGGATAACGTTGTCCAACGAACTTGTCCCGGACATTGGTAAAATGAACATGTGTACCAAATTTCAACTAAGTCGGTCAACTTTTACTCCAGTTATCGCCATTGGTAGATTTCGTGACGGATTTTGCGTGACGGTGATTTTGGTCGTTTTTTTCGGATTCACTCCCGGGCTCCAGAACGTGCCATAAGGAACTTCGTTCCAATAATGTTGTCTGATTTTAAAATATTGATTTATGGCATAAATGAAACCGCCGGAACTACCTCTAGTCACTGGGCGACAAAACCTTAGAACTGGGCGACACGAGTGTCGGCCAGTTAATATGTTAAAATATGCTCTGTCGTCTATAGTTAGTAGATGCCTGGAGCCTAAACTGTAGAACCAATTTTGGCATATTTTACCTTTGTGCTCAGAAAGTGACCAGCTTAGTTTTACTATATTACAAAAGATTAAAGTATTTTCTTAAAATCTTGACACAGCACCTTACTAAAAGAAGAAATGTTTTTCACCGGAAATATTTTCTATTTTTAGTTATGAGAGAGAATATGAAGAGGAAATTAATAATAGAGAATTCAATTATTAAGTTACTAAAGGCTTGGTGCACGAAGCGTGAAGAATGTATACTATGGTATTGCAGAATTCTATATATATTGGATATTGGGGGAAAGAGATATTTTATGAGTTATTGATTTCTATGTTCGTTTATACCGACTCTCAAAGGCCAAAGGGTTGAGTTGTGCTGTAGAAATTTTGTTATATCTATATTATTAACCTTTCAAATCTATGGCTTATGGGGAGTAAATTCTTTCTGTTTGTATGTATGTTTAATGTTTATTAACCAACTTTAGGTCGTAAGTTGTGATTTTTTTTATATACCTAATATACATATTATTAAACTATCCTCTTTGGGATTTATACTCCGTGAATGATATTTTAATTTTTATAAATTGTCTGAAAAAAGGAGCAAATTTCAAAGTATAAGATGTTTATTTATTTAAATATCGCATTATAAAAGGCATAGTGTCAATAGCTTAATGGTCACGATGCCAAATCCTGGCCATGTATAAAAAAAATATGTTTATCTAGAAGAAATGCTTATCTAGTATCTAGGAGAGTCTGTTATGTTATATATCCAGTAATGCGGTACATGGAGGCGGAGAGGTTTACGCTAAAAACTTAAAATAGAGATATTCGCATGCATCTGGGCCGGGATCCAATTTCGTGTGTTCGCCCTGCTTTTGCCTCCACTCAAGTTAGATTTTTGCTTCCACTGCCAAATTTTGTATAATGATTTTTACCGATTTCACACTTCTATATTTGTAGAGACTACCCTCAACGTGTCTCCTTCTTGTTTAACTAAACGGTCGTTCTAACGTTGTCACTAACTATTGGCATTCTGTCATTGTGATAACTTTATGCTTATCTCTGTCCGATACATCTCGCACTACTCATTCTTATATACAACTTCAATTAATTGGTTCAGTTTTTTTTTTCCATTTGTTGGTTGTTTCGAGATTTTATAGTTGCATTTAATTATTTTTTAACATTTTATCAAATTTTACAATAAAAATAACTACTTTCCGGCGAAGAATCGAACCCAGCCTTCCACTGATTTTACCTTGAAATTTGGATGGTAGGTCATGATAAGCCTATTGTTGGTCGCTTATAAGTTTCAACCTTCTGCGTCTACTTGATCCCTTCCACATGCGCACAAACATACATATATTTACTCCTATAGCTTCGAAAGAACTTATCTGATTTATATGGAACTTTTATAGTTTATCGGTAGTAACCCGCAGATAGCCCCACAGATTAATTTGCAACGTCTGTGCTCTTTAATATTTTCTAAATTGATACTTTAATTCATGTAAAAAATTAAAACAATTTTGACAGATTAAACGGAGGAAACAATTAAACAAAATATACAATAATGGCTTGTTGTATAGAATAATAAAATCAATTAAGTATGTAATAGGATGCGAGGAAGCTATGTGCCACACCAATTGGCAGTCTATTTCCTTCTATATCTATTCATTTCTTTTTCCTATTTAATGGGTTTCTTTTTTTCAAAATTATTGCTGATTTCTGCTTTCTTAACACCGGAGTTCTTGTTTTATCATTTATTTGTTAGGGATTCTTTATAGTTTGAGATGTTAGATAGATATGAGAAAATCGAAGACGATATAGATTATGCAGGGGTGCCCACGAGGGGGGTATAACGGCGCACAGTGCGCCGTTAAAATTTTTGGGGGGGGCATGTGTTCATTAATAGGAATAAAACGTTTGTTTATTCTATGAAACTTCTATTTATTTCAGGGGTGCCCACAGAGGGAGGTTATGACGCTGACTGCGTCGTTAAAATTCTTAGGGGGATGGGGGGGGGGGGGGTAGTAAATATCACTTTTTTCCACTTTAGGGGGGGGGGGGATGGATGTTATAATAAATATATATATTTTTTTTAGTTATCTAAATTTTTAAAGATTTGTACCAATAAAGAGTGAACTACAAAACAGTACTAAAGAGAAAGAATAAGAATGATATCGTGTCTCTACGTATGCTGTAGTCGTAGTGTCAATTTATGGATTCCAAGATAAGGAAAGAGAGGCAACGCCAGTTTTGATATTTCCAGGAAGTGGCGGGAGTTACCGAGCGCGCATCGAGTAGAGCAAGAGTAGTAGTTGGTAGTTCTGATTGACGTCTTGTCTGCCACTAACACTGTCTGCACTGGAGGCTGCGGTGCAAAATGCAAGGGGTTGACTGGTTGCTATTTGCGTCCGCATGTGTTTTTACAACGCCGGGGGGGGGGGGGGGGGGGTAATTGGCCAGAGGCCTGGGCCTTCGGGGGCCCTGGTTTGTTTACAACCAAAAAGGCAAGAAGGATATTGAAGTCAGTGGCGTAACTATAGGCCCGATTTTGTGGGTAAGCCCCAAATCCAATCTCTTTGTACAAACTATCCTTGTACCAATGTCAATGGGGGCCCCTTTAGAGCACAGTAAAATCTAACTTGGAATTATACTTCTATACCATTATCAGGGATCAGGGGGCCCCATTCAGATCTAAACGCAATTTTATTTGCTCATCAATTGGAGGGGCCTCCAATGCCCTAGCTACCTAATTGTGATGGACTTAAAATTATTCCTAATGTCATGAGTCTGAAAGTGTGAATTCTTGTGTTTCATTTAGTTACTTAGATTTTTGTGATGTTTTTTTCTAATTTAATATGGTCAATGTTAATTTACAGGAGAGAAACTCATAGATAAATCATATTAACCAACTGATGTAAATAACTTTTACAATTTTATTTGTCATGCAGTTTTTGTGTAAATAAACTGTTACTTAACTATTTTGATTTGCTTCCTCTTAATCTCACTATTTTAGCAAACAATTTTGTAGCCCGTCTTAGTTAAACTTCAAAATTCATCCCCACCAAACATATTTTCCTTTATGGACAAACTTACTCTCCGAAATCCTTAAAACTTATCTTTTTGCACTTGAATTTTAAAAAAATTCTCCGGGGGAGGACCCCCGAACCCCCCGCCGTTATTTGTCCAAAGGGACCCAGATGCTACCTTGCTCAGGGGACCGGAAATCCTCTTAACGGCCCTGCTAGCTGTTGGGCTGGACGAGGAATGAGCAGAGTTAAAATAATCAACGACAAGCTAATGTCTACAATGGAAGACACATGGCTTTCTAACTTAATGGTCATATCTGCAGGAAAAAGATGTATTAGCTTCAATTTCCAAAAACGAAATCATATTGATGCATTTGCTTTATCAACATCGCAAAGAATAAATTACTTGTCCGAGCTTAGAAATTACTTGCCCTCTCATTTCTGTTACACTGAGGCTTTCTTGGTTTTTTTTTTTTTTCCTTTATTCAAATTAAGAGTTTTATAATGATTTTTCTTCACTTTAAGTTTGCATTAAGATCTTTGAAACGTTCAGTAACATTTTCATGCACTAAGATCAGGATGTAACATATTTTTAATTAATATTAGTATAGAGTCTGCCAATATTAATTTCCTAAAAATTTGTTTAGATACAATTTTGTAGGCAGGTGTAGTTTTAGTTGAATTTGTACGTGGTATGATATACGTTTTTGTATTCATATTGCATGTTTGTGTGATTTAGTGCTTGTGATTGTTTTATATAAAATAGAACAATCCTCATATAATATGTGGACCCATATAATGCAAAAAGCATTACTTTATCTTAAATAATTTTGAAACGAACTGTTATTTTTAATAAAATCTCAGGTTAACTAAAAACAATTTGTAACGAGAATGTACTTTATAAATATGTACTGACAAATATATGTCAGGTAACCGAAGAAGACGAGTATGTATTAACATATCTCAAAAAGTTGGGGGGGGGGGGGGGGGGTGCGCCATAGAGCTTAGGGGGGGTGGGCACCCCTGGATTATGAATAGAGAATTAATATTGATGATGATAATGATATTGATTATTTGTTATTGAAAGAGAATAGATTTGAGACTATTGAGATAGAGATAGAGGTGTGGAAGTGGAAGGAAGTGAATCTAATTGAGTGAATGAAGAGGATGCAGTGATTCAACTATCTCTCTTCATACTACATTTTACTACATCTCTACACTCAACAAACAACTAACTATCTAACAATTCTTTAGAGTTTTGGTTGCTACTCTAGTACTCTTGAGTCCTAGAGTAGTAAAAGTTTAATCTCACAACTGAGACTTTCCGTTCAGCGAAATTTAATTCTACACAAATTCAGTATTAAGCAAAGCATGCTCAGACAGTTGAAATGATTGGGATCATTTGTAGGCTTCTTTCAGTCGACACATCCAAATTTATTTTAAAAAATTGGATAAACAGATACTTTTAAAGATATAGTTGTTAATAAAAACAAGTTTGTGCGTTGAAGATAGATAAAGCTATAGATGCTGAAGGTTGAAATTAATATTTTCCCATACAATACGCTGTACAATAAGCTTATTATGAATTAATATACCATCCAAAGTTCATTAAAATAGGATGAGCAGCAATACGGTGCGGTGGTTCGTTATAGTGCGGAAAGTAGCATTTTGCATGCGAGTGAGGAGTTTGCTTTGCACCCGAGCGACAGCGAGGGTAGTAAAACCACACGAGCAAATCATAATGATAGTTTTCGCAAGAGTTGCGTACCGTACTTTATCTACGATTGTTGGATTTTAATAATAAATACAGAAAAAAGATTATTAAAATTGTATGTAAGTTCGTATTTCTCTTTTGATAAAAATGGCATTAATTCATTACTTGTATTTTGTGACGAATTAATTATTTCGGGAGGCGTATTAGTCTCCTAATTTTCGTCAGTATCACTTAAATCAATCATTTTTTTCACTAAAAACTCGATATAAACAGTTACTTTAATTAAACAAACAGCAAATTAGTTTTGTTAAATGTAAACAAACTCGCTAATCGTGCGCTAAGGTGAAGAATTCTTCTTTTTTACCTTCTTAAATTTGTATCTTCTTTTTTTCTTGTTAATACAAGTACGTAAAGAATCACTTTCTACGCATATAAACAGAGATACAATGTTTATATTTCGTATAAATCGTAGATAAAAATATTGAACGACAGACCATAAAATGTTCTGATGTCTGAAATGAATTTCTATTTTTTGTATTTTTGAAATCGAAAAGGTAAAAAATTTCGTGACAACGACATTTAATATAATCACAATTCTTCCCTTTGCCTCAGAAGACTCGGATGCAAAACAAATCAAATAAGAAAAATTAAAAAATAAATTAGAAATAATTAAATAAATTAGGCAATAATAATATAAAAGCAAAACACCATTTAAGTACATTTTAGGACTACAGTTTCAAAAAATTTACTTATTTGAAAATTTACTCGAATTCTTATATTTAATATACATTATAAATTTAATAGAATTTGAGGCAAGCGAAGATCGGTCAATGTCGACTATAGGCTGATCCTCACTAGACTCAAATTCGATTCAATTCATTGACGATATAATTACTATTGTTTTAATGTTAAGATGCATAATGTATTATTATTATGCTATATCTATATATGATATATTGTATCTATGGAGGTGATACAACTTCTCCTACACTCACTGACCAAGGGATTTAACGTTTCTTATGTAAACAATACAATTGTTTATTGCAACAATCTTAATTCTCTTATCGGTATTTTAATTGATTTTTAAGGTCACGTTTTATAAGGTCCACTGCATTAAAAATATTTCCGATGCAGTCAAAATCCACTTTTTCATGTACGAGTTCATTATTACTTGGTTCAGTGTTTTCCATTTGTTACATTCCATTTATAACATTTAATTATTATTAAATAATATATATAGTGAAACCCCTTAACGGAACCCCTCTATTAAGGACACCCCAGTTTACGGACATTTTTTACAGGCACCGGCCAAATTGTATACCAAATCCATGTAATAGAACCCTCTCTATTAAGGACACCCCTCTAGACCGGACACGGATAGTTTAATTAGGTCCCATGGACCCTAAAACCCCCTTATAACGGACACTAAAACAATTTAGAAAGTGATTAAAATTGTTATTTTTAATGATGAATCCATTATACATTTCTTAAAAAGATAAAATAAGTTTGTTTGAATTTCTTGATATGAAGTAGAAAGAGGTGTTTTCTTGGAAAATTATAAAAGGCTTGAAGTTCTATTTTATAAAATCATGTTTCCTTGTCTAAATGCATTAGAACTCTTCTTAGAAATATTGCCTTCTACATATTATCCAGTAAGATTCATAGTAATTAATTTTGATTCTAAATGTGATTTTTATTACATCCTGTTTCTGTTTTACTTTTTTCATAAGAATTAAATCAACGAAAATGAATTAACAAAATCAAAATATGCAAAGCAAACTAAAATATGTAACTTCTTTCTTTATACTCCAAAAAAAGTCAATTATTTCACTGTATTAGCGATGTATTCATACAATGTAATGCTCTTTCTTTTATATTTTTGTTTTGTAGATTATTCTTTCTTGCAATACATACTAACTATAGGTATTAAGTTTTATCATTTTAAGTTCATTACTTTTAATTATTTACTTTAAGCGATGTACATTTACAAAAGAAAATATTATGAACTATTTTTTAATAAATTACCACATTATACAATAAAAAAAATAAAAAATTTGATTAAAATACTAAATCTTTTTATTTATTTATTTTTTAATTTATTATTTTCAAGCTTTTAATCTTTCTCAAACCAGTAAAACGTCAGTAAATATGTTTTAGCATATCAATCATTAGTTCTGGTCCCGAATTCCGCATATGCAAACTATATACTTTTAATAAAAGTATTTTTAGTAACTAACCCCTCCCCAACTGACACCCCTGTATAACGGACAAAATTGGCGGTCCCGTCGATGTCCGCTAAAGAGGGGTAATAATTATTTCTCTCAAACAGAATCGTCGGAACCGTTTGAGAGAAATAATTATTTTTACGTATTTTCAGAGTTAAGGGTAACACCCTCAAATTTGGAGCTAAAATTGATTTCATGATTTCGTTTTGGGGTGCGATTTTTCTGAACCCTAATGCCAAATTTAATTAAATCGGTCCAGTAGTTTAGGCTCTACGCGTCTGCATTGACGACAGACCGAAATTTTTTTGAAAAACCACTTTTTGGACTCAAAATTTGTAAATCCATCAAAAACTCCAATTCGAATTTTCGCGTCATCACAATGCCCATTATGTAGGTATATGAGGAAGTAAAAAAAAATCAAGTAAATACGTAATAAGTAATAAATAGGAAACCCTTGGTTAAGTTGTTTCGAATTTGAGGAAGTTTAGGACTTCAATACAGATTATATTATAGCAGAGGCAGACCGAAAGTGTGTCTTTGTTTTCTTTAATTTCTACATCTTACAGGTTCAAAAGTACAAGATATTATTGAATTTTACTTTGACCTGATGTTTACTATAGTAATCATTGCTCGTAGTTAATGCCTAAGATAAAGAAGTACAATACTGTTTACATTGCAATGTAACGATGTAGGTATAGAACGAGTACAGCGAGGTGGGGGATGCCTGCATCGCGGTAACAAAGATTTCAACCAGTCTGTATCGGTCTGGCAGGGCGTTATAACGTCATGCTCCTTGTTCCACTCTATTATATACCTAGACACCATTTTACTTTTATAAATTTAGCCGAACTATTTAGTTAACGTCCTTAGTTTCATCTTAAATTTAATCAATAAGCAATTTGATTTTCATTCCGTTTAAAATTTAGTATTATTATAACTAGGAAATTATAATAAATTAATATACAATTACAAAAAAATAATAAGTTTTAAAAATTATATAGCTATATATGTGGAAACTAAAAGCTATAATGTAACTTTTCATGGGTTTAAATTATTTTCCTCCCAAATGATTGATAATATTAAAATTGAATAAATCTCAGAAATTAATTAGTTTGTTATCACTAAAATTACGTTTGCTAATTTTTAATAAGTTTTTGACCAATTTAAATTTTTCATATATTTATTGTATTATTATTTTAACATTAAAATGCATGTTTACATATATATAATTAAAACTTTTATATTAAGAACATTATTGTAGTATAGATAAATTAACTAATAGATAATAATTAAATTATTATTATGTTATAGATATTCAGTAAATAATAATTTTAAAAAAAATCCAATAAATAATAATAAAAATATAATCAATATATTATTTTTTTAAATAATTGAAATTTTACCTTACTATCTCCTTGATATTTATATTATTATTTTTTCAAATTCAATTAATTAAATTTCTTTAAATTCAATTTTAAGTTTTTGGTAGTTTTCATACTACGGAAAGTTTAAATTTTAATTTAAATCAAATTATAATTATTATTTGATTTAAATTTAAATTTCTTTAAGTTAAATTCTAATATATATTACATATTTGTTCAGTGAATCGTTGTTTTAAAAATACATTTCTAATTTATTTGAAACTGTATCTTAATATTATAAAAATTACCTTTTTTTATAATTGAGTGATTATTTTTTAGTATTTTTCGTACTTTAATTCAAGGAAGTGATTTTTCTTTATTAGCCTTTCTTTAATTAGAATATTTTTAAAGTTAATTTGTTTACGTTCTACTGTGATAATTTATTTTGGAAATTTTAGACTTTCAAATTTTGGATTTTGGATATATCAAAGGAATAATTTATTTAAAACTATATTGTGAGTATATTTTGTAATTATTATTATTATTATTATTAATAAGATAATTAAAAAATAAGAATTACCAAGATATAGTTCAATAATTTTTGTCAGGTTGGTTTACACACATTATTAAGTTGTTTCGAGTTTATTGTGAAAAAAAGTGTAAAAAACAATTTTATTACACATTGTCACAACTTTATTACACACTATCGCAACTTTATTAGGTACATATTGTCATGACATTATTTAACCTTGTCACAATTCATTACACCCTGTCGCAGCTTAATTACACTTTGTCACAACTTTATTATACATTCCCACAACTTTATTATAGCACACATTGTCAGTTGTCACAGCCTTATTAATATTGTTACAGCCTTATTTAACATTGTCACAATTTGATTACACAAAAAAACCTCTACAAATACTTTTTATACAATATAGTACATCTCCAACGTATTAAAAAAAAAACAGTTTAATTTTATCAAATAGTAAACTTGTCAAAGTAAGTTAGGAAAGGATATTTCTTTATTTAATTTATTATTTTTCTTTTTTACAAAAAGAAACAAAACTAAGTATCTATTTTTTTCGCTTATTCATAAATAAAGTGGAAAAAGAGAAGATAATTTGTTGTTGTATTTGAATTTAGTAGATTTGCAAGAATGATGGATCGATCTGAAGCCAAGAATTGCCATTGTGTTGTTATAATGTGTTCGCTCAACCCTGAATCTTCTTTACTTGCTTTTTGCTTTATTCATTGCAATATATCATACTAGCTATCGTACTCATACGGTCCATTTGCAGTATTATTTAAATTTAATTTAATTTGGATGTGGGGTCATTTCTAAATTTATTTTCTCAGTTTTTCCCCGAGATATGAACATATAGAAATATTATGTAGTAGATAATTTATGTGAGGTTCAGAATTTTAGATGAGTGGACAGCAAGGGGTCGGGGGTCTTTACGATATGATATATTAAAGAGGTACAATTGAAATTTGACTAAAAAGAAGAATCTTGTAAAGCCTACGAATTTTTCTCTATTTGCTGATAACAGCTTATAAACGTTTTAAATTAAAAATAATACATATGCAGCGAAACAAGGGTGTTTTTATATATGAGTTAAATTACTGTCACATTTACGCTATTACAGAAGCTATTTTCTTCTTGCTAAAAACGTCAGTTCATCATTAGTCTCTCACCTTTAGTCTTCCTTCTTCAGTTTTTCTTTTTTAGTCTTTCTTCTTTAGTCTTTCTTCTTTGGTCTTCCTTCTTCAATCTTACATCTTCAGTGTTTTTTCTTTAATCTTTCTTCTTTAGTCTTTCTTCTTTAGTCTTTCTTCTTTAGTATTTCTTCTTTAGTCTTTCTTTTTCAGTCTTTCTTCTTATGCAGTCTCTCTAGTAAAAATGTTCATATACAACATTTTTACATTGTTTATTTCATTATTTACTAAGAAAGAAGTTACAATATTTCACCGTAATCATCTGCCAGCTTAATGATGTACCTAAATAGATTTCATGTTACCGTAAAAAGTGTTTTTCTTTAATAAAAATTTGACTGTAAAATAATTATTACCTTCTATTTATAGATAAGCACACATGTTGCTATTAAATAATCGTATATTATAATAAAAAGTTTAATTATTAAAATAAATTAATATTGGGAATTAAAAAAAACTTATTAATATTAAATTTAATTTTCATTGATATTTTGCAAATAACAAAACAAAATTACTTATTAAAAGTTAAAGAAATGAACTGAACAAAAGTTGGACAACTTTCTTTTTAAAAGACTCAATAATATGAAAGAAATGTCTTTAAAAAAATCCAGAAAGGGGGAAGAAGACAGGGAAAATGCAAAAGAAATGTAAATTTATGACCTACCCGTGAGAGATTCCCTGCTGGCAGATCTTAAGCTTCGGCAACAGTAAATAAATAAATCTACTCCAGAAACCTTTTTACTATTTAGACTTCTTTTATATTATCAAAATTATAAAAATCTATCTCTAAATTGAAACAAAAATAGAGTTAAAGAATATAATATAATTCAAATAATCTAAAATTCAGAAGATTTTTAACATGATGAATATTTTATATACATTAAGTCATTGAGACATAAAGAAGTAGATAGACAAAAAACAAATACATTTAGAGTCTAAGTTCATTAGAGTATATAATAAGTTCATTTTGAGTAAGTTCGTTATGAGAAAGATCATAACGAGCAAGTTCATTATTACGAGTAAGTTTAATAAAAATATAAGTTCATAATAAGTATAAAAATTCACTGAAAGTCCAAATTCGTTGTGAGTAAAAATGTTAATTTTGAGTTAGTTCCTTATGAGTATAAGTTCATTATGAGTATAACATCATTATAAGTTTAATATGAGTACGTTGAAGATTATAGATTTTAAGCATACAATATGTAAAATTGTATTGTCTATATAACATCGACTATGACTTTGTTGTAATTAAATTCTTTATTTGACTTAAATTATGTTTTTTCTATCTATCTGCAATAATAGTATACCATAACACTACATAACTAAAGCAATAATACAAATATATTTAGGATAACGTTGCACTGTGCATTATAATAATATCTCATTCAAAAGCTCCTGGCAAAAGTTCAAGTTTAATGCCTATTACCTTTTGACTTTAGTCCATATATGCACCAAAGCATTTACATTGTAGCTTTTATATTTATGTTCTTGTTTAAAAATAAGATTTACATTTATACCATGTAAAATAATGTGTAATGTGTTTGTTTAGAATTTTGTAGTCCCCCGGTTGCTTTAAGATGTTGGGTGGGCGCCCAGTTCACCAAACCCCTTATCTTTACCCTTGAATAATTGTAACATAAGTGCCAAATTATAGTTTTTGTCTCTTTATAAGTTAAAATATTTTAACGCATTTGTTGTTTTTAAAACAAATAGGCCCGACAACTCAAACAAAAGTCTTTAAATTCGTAGTAATACTGATTTTGAATCCTTCATTAACAAATTTAGTTAAATTTGTTAGTTTATTAAACATGTTTAAAAAGTTCTCAAAAGGTAATTGTTTACATTTGGATTAAAAGCAAAATCAAATTTGCTTTCATCAATATGTAGGAAATTAGATTATTAGATTTTTGACGGGTAATCAACTTGTTAATTGATATAGTTAAATTATTATTTGAATGGATTACAAAATATGATTTTTTATTCAAAATCGAATTCAATGTAATTGCTCCAATCAAAATAATCAGAAAAATTGTACTTCTCGATAAAATGGAGAAATTTGTTTTATTATTAAATTTGTGAATGCTAATGCTGGACCCCAAATTTTAAGGAAAATTAAAATAGTTAAAAATATATGTATCCATCTAATTTACTAGGAAATTAAACAAATAATTTAGAATGATGAAATTCAATAAAAATTTTAAAAGTTGTATCGGACAATTTGTTACATTTTGAAACGTCGGCCCGTTATATTTGTAAACAGGGCCGCCGACAGGGGGGCAAGGGGGGCAAATGCCCAGGGGCCCGGGTCTTCAGGGGGCCCGGGCCTCCGGTGGCGGACCTGGTTTCTTACAACCAATAAGGCAAGATGGTTATTGCAATTAGTAGCATAACTATAACTATGGGCGCGAATTGCGGGCGGACGCCGGAGCCAAGGGGCCCCCAAATCCACATAAAACATGAAATTACTATCTTTGTACCAATGTCGGTTGGGGCTCCTTTAGAACATAATAAAATTTAATTGTAAGGGGACCCCATTCAGTTCTTTGTTTTTTTTTCTAATCAATTTTTTTTTGGCGATGAGCCTCATTGCCCTAGCTAAGTTTAGGAGGCTCAGGACCTGGTTTATTACAACCAAAAAGGCAAGATGGATATTGTGATTAGTGGCATAACTATAGGCCTGAATTGCGGGCGGACCCCGGTGCCAAGGGGCCCCCAAATATAAAAACAAAAACATAAAACTACTATCTTTGTACCAATGTCGGAAGAGGCCCCTTTAGAGCATAATAAAATCTAACTTGGTATTGTACTTCTATACTATTGTAAGGGGACCCCATTTAGTTCTGAACGCATCTGTTTGTTTTGTTTTTGTCTCACCATTTATTTTTTTTTTTTTTAGCGAGGGGCCCCCAATGCCCTAGCTAAGTTTGGGAGGCAAAGTTGATTCACGCAACGGAAATAAAACAGACACAAATACAAAACAACCAAAAATACGTAGTTTTTTTAAATTCGTCCCCACCAAACAGCTTTCCCTGTAAGGACAAACATTCCCTCAGAAAGTCTTAAAACTCAACCTTTTGCACTTGTCGTGCACATCACTGATCGTAATGAACTTAAAATTATTCCTAATGTGTCATAAGTATGGATGTTTGAATTTTAGTGTTTCATTTAGTTAGTTAGATTATTTATCTTATCAATATGGTCAATGATAATTTATAGGAGAGAAACTGACAGACAATTTATATTAACATACTGATATTAATATTTTTTACTTGAACTGCAACTTATTTTTAAAATTTTTACTTAACTATTTTGTGATGTTTTCTCTTAATCTCTCTATTTTAGCAAATACTTTATATTATGTTTTACGAAGTGTAAAAGAAGGTTTTTTAATAATACTTACCTGCTACAAAACTACTCAATTATTTGTTTTTTTAGCCCATCTTAGTTAAACTTCAAAATTCGTCCGCACCAAATATATTTTCCTGTAAAGGCAAAATTTCCCTCAGAAATCCTTTAAACTCATCTTTTTGCAATTCAATTTTTAAAAAATTTCAGGGGGAGGCCCCCCGGACCCCCCACCGTTATTTGTTCAAAGGGGCCCGCAGATGCTAACTTGCCCAGGGATCCGGAAATCCTTTCAGCGGCCCTGTTTGTAAATGTATTATGTTAAAATCTTTGATAGTAAAAAATAGGAAAATAACACAGTTGGTATGAATACCATAGGATGTAAACAGAGCTCTTTATACAGATGCAGCTATAACAACCGTGTATTCTTGTACAAATCTGTAGTTCTGGCACAGGTGGCTCTTTTTGTTGTATTAAGTACAACTTGGACAGGTGTATAGCTCGTTCTACAAATATGAGAAAGGTTTAAAAAGTGTATTTTAAAAGCGTCAACCCACAATGGATGCCTGGATAAGGCAAATCTTGGGTATATATTTCATTTCACTTCCGTTCATTTTTACTTTCCCAAATTCGGAAAACAATCTATAGTTTCCAAGGTATTGATGAAAATTAAGTTGACTTTGTTGATAATGGAAAAAAATACCTACATTAATAGTTGAACACTTTATTTAAATGTAGGTTGGTTAGATTAGATATCATTGAATTTAAAGCTGAGTTTACTTGATCCAAGTATATACTTGGTCCAATTATCTTTGATCAATTCCACTTAGTCCTGGTTTTTGTTGAACTTGAGTTTTTGGAACTTTGAAACATCGTTTCCACGGTTCAAGTTTAATTGTACTAATTAAGTTATAAGTCTGTGCGGTGGTATATAATATAACCTTCTTGTAAACAAAACCTGGCACAACCTAAAATCTTTGTCTCTTTTAGACATCTTGTTCTCATGATTTGTCAGGGAGGCGCCATTTTGTGTTTATCAAAGTCAAATTAAAAAAAAAAAAAATGGGGCCCGTCCAGGTTGCAGTTAACACCCTGTTTACATGATCCAAGCAGTATCGGCACTTCTTTAGATTGTTACTCTCCTTATATAAAAAACAGAGAGGAGTAACAATCTTAAGAAGGTGTATGGAATGTTCTTCTTTAGACTGTTACTCCCCCTATAAAACAGAAGTGTGATATTCCTTTGTCCCAAAGTATATTAGACTAAACATCCCTTTGTCTTAATAGTTATTTAGTCAAAGTCATTTATATTTAAAAACAACATATTATGAATATGGGATATGGGAGTAACAATCTAAAGAAGTACCGTAGTATCAAAGTATACTTGGTCCAAGTATACTTTGAGTGTGTAAAGTGGCTCATTTTTACTATTTATATGAGAATGTTTTGTGTGAGTTTTTCCTAACGATTTGTTTTATTTCTTTTTTAGCGTAACTTCTCATAAATTTAAAACGAATAAAACATTGCCACGTGTTGTCAATATAATATTATTTTACTCTATCCTAGAGCTATAATAGCATTTATATTTCAGAGCTATATTCTTTTATGCTTTATTTATTTACTTTTATTATCTTTCTTTATTTTTTCTTTTCGTTTAACTTTTTTTACGGTAATAGTTATATAATATAATATAATATATAGTAATATTAAAAACTTTTAGATAGGAAAAGAAAAAGGTTTATTTGATAAAAACCTTTAACTTGCAAATATATTTATTTTATCACACATATTCCATGTTTTATCTTCCTACTTTTTTATATTTTATTTTTTCCAAACTTCTACACAGTTTCGTCTGCACAAGGTAGCATGAAAATTATATGTCATTGTGAACGTTACATGCTCATTCAACATTCATGTATACACCATGGAACATTACATGTTTAAATGCATATTTTAGTGTATCAGTGTTGATTCCTGGTAGTAAACAGCATTTTTACAAGAAAAATATCATTTCTGGGTATAACTCACCCATTCATTTGATCATCCAGTTGTTTAAATAACAATTCATTATCATGCATTTTCTCTTTCTGACAAAGACGAATTTGACTGTATCTTGATATCATACTATTCCCCGTGTGATGCATTAGATATGCAAAACCCTTACTTGATTTTGCTTGGAAAAAAAGTTTCTTAAGTTGAATATAGCGTGTCTTCACTTAAGTTCATAGAGCCGACACGCAAACTCTTTATTTTAACTTTGTTAAAAGTCCAACATGCGTTTCATGTACTTGATAATGGCTTAGAGGGTTTTTTTTTATTATTCTTTTACTAAGGCATGCAAATACAATGTTGCGGGTTATCATTATCATTTGGATTTGAATTTTTAGGGTTAAGCCTTGTAATGTTACCTTCCTTGTCGAAAATATCCTCTGGCTACAATGTTTAAAACACTTCACGCACTGAATTTTAGAGATAAAGATTTAGAAAAATGTGAGCTTTCGTGTAGGAATCATCATATGAACACTCAGAAACTACAAAGAAGGAAAGATACAATATGACTGGTTGATTTAAATATCTTACTATACAGGGTGTTTGGTCGAAGATGTAACAAACGAAGAGGGCAGGTTCTACCCATCATTTGCAACAAAAAAACACTATAATATATACCATTGGTCAATTCTCAATAGTTTCTCCACAATCTTTTTTTTGTTATTTTGAGCGTTAGCTCTTATTAATGTCGCTGCTTGTAAAAACTAAAGTAGCCATTATTGTTATGCAATTTTTAAAGCGTGTTTTTATAAACAAACAACTTACCAATGACTCACACAACCAAAAAATAATATATATTTAAAGGATTTATAGTAACATGTTTTATGGACTATAGCTTTATTATCAATGTAGGCCCAGCCAATAATTTGTTTTCAACTGAAAAATCTTGTTTCCGAGATAGTGATAAAACACTTAGTGAGTAAATTCGATAGTAAATTAGGTGCGCCTTTTATTGAATTTAAATTCAGTACATATATGCTAAGTAAATTAGTTTTTCTTGTTTAAAACCATTCCAAATAGCAATTAACATAATTAATTGAAAAGGAAAAATACTGTTCCACGAAATCGTAATCCCCAATTAATTAAACTAATTATTTTATTGTTAAAATGTTAAAGAGACGCCTAAAGATTCTTTTATCGTGAATAAATCATGATTTGAATATGATCATTTATATAGCTTCTCGAAGATACAATATTATATTTTAGTCCGAATGACTAATATCCGTTATTCCGACAAAATAAGTGATTCTTCAAGACAAGATAAAATCATTTGTTTTCCCGTGCTATCTCGGACACTTGATACTTTGAGTACGTCATCGCATCACATATTATTTACAACATTAAGTATTTAGTGATTAAATTCAATTGCTAATCGTGCACCTGATATCATACCAAGGTCAAGTCTTATTTTATAATCATTATTTACCACGCTACATTCGTCTTTCTATCTTTTATAATAATTATTTGTTGTTTTGTGACAAGCAAGTTTGTGACATATTGATTAGTCAATACAAATTTACTTTGAAATGTACGAATAAATTAATATACCATTATAATCGTATATAAGACCGGAATATTACAGAAATCACTTTTAATCAGTACAATTTAAAATTAATATTTTAATATTATAAAGATAAAATAATTTTGGAACAGATAAAAAAAAAATTGGTCCGATAAATTCGAACAATACTTAATCTATACAGAATTTAAATCAATTTATTATAAGCCAAATTTTCAAAGTGTTCAACAGGTGATTTTCTAAATTTCGTTTTCAATTATCCATCAGCTAAATCTGTTTTATTGACTTCAATATCTTGGAACTAGATTTTCCCAGGGAGACACGACTTTATAGACTTCATTTTATAACGTTTTAATCAAAATCGTCGAAACCTAGTTTTTAAGGGAGTCGCCTTAGAGCTATTTTTTATTTTTCCGCGGGGTATGATTTTTCTAATCATGAATGAAAAATTTCATCGGAATCGGCCCAGTAGTTTAGACTTTAGACTACTGATAGAATGCGCGTCAGCACCGACTGCAGAAAACATTTTTAAAAACCCACTTTTATCATTTATTCATATAATTAATCATTTTTGAGCCATTGCAATAGTTTCTCTCTCAATAAACTACGTATATGAGAAAGTAAAACAACAAATAACCATAACATACCCTATGTATTGCTATGGAGCTAATAAAAAATAACTGAGGCTATGTGTCCGGTTCAGTGGCAAAAAAAATACTTTATCAGAGTGTGTTTTGAGAATATCAGACCCTTAGAATGGTTCAAAGTAAGCTTTTTAGCATTTTAAAAAAACACTGTTTATACACTTTACAGTTAAACACTATATAGTGTGGCCTACGGACCCTCGCTATATGCTGACTAGCACACACTTGACCTGTTTATTTTATTAGCATTGTATCGTCATCGAGGCAATATAAATGATGGACGATAGAAAGAAAAATAAAATAAGTAAATAATACATGTTAAAATTATACTTTGGAATAGGGTAATATCAATTATTAATTAATGAATGCTCACCTTGCTTGAGGTTTCGAATAATTGAAGATAATAATGATGAAGTAATTGTTTAATTAATAATGATTTAGTTAATGCACAAGGAATTTAATATGGAAGGAGTTAAATGTTACATTTGATATCTATTATTGTTCGGCTTAGATATTGTTTAGCCAAGGTCTGACTTGTAGGGTAAGTTGACTCTGACAGTGTCTGCGCCACTCCATTGTGTCTTCTCTTTCTACCACTATTATTACTATTATTATTGTTGTTGTTTTGTTCATTATTCTCTTGCTTTGTAACCGCATCTAGATTCTCTTTATGGTTGTGTTTGTCTCAAATATCAAAATGCTTCATTTGCACGAGAAAGAAAGATAAAAAGACAACGCAACACTTAACCGCTTCCTTGTATTTTTATACATTTCCTACCTTACATTACAGAAATATAAGTTTGTGTTTTATTCTTTAAAAAAGAAAAAAGTTAAATGTTTAGTAAAATAAAGATATTTATATTGAGGTAATTCTGCTATAACTGTAGTTTTTAAATTGTAGATAAAAAACTTTCCAATCATGGACATTTTTTAACCTTCTTCGACATTGTTTTCTCTTCCGCATGCGCACAAACTTTTTTAATCAAAATATTTTTAGTAGTTATCCAATTTTGAGGCAATTTGGATGGTTTGTCAAAAGTGGCCCATAGATGGTACTATGTGTATTTTAATCGTATGCGTACATTTAATATTAAATAAAAAATAAGTATGACTAAACTGGACATCGAAACACTACACTTTTATTTAATTCCCGACGCATCGCACAATAATAGGAAGCGTGATAGTTTACAGTCTAAAGTTTACCTGACTTTATCCTTCAACTTTTAACAATGTTTAGAAAAGTTTTAATTTTATAAAATAATTTCGTCTAACATTTTTGACGCAGTTATAAAAATAATTATTTAAAAGATCTAGTGTCAAGGCCGTATCCTAATATCTTTTGGTTTGAGTTAAAGATAAGTTACTTATGTTTCATTATAACATGTCCGATTTTTATTAAATTTGGTATTTTCTTTTATAAAATAATTAATTTTAATTTATTACAAATACTTTAAAATATAGCACATTTCGTGTAATTGTCCTATACATTATACATAAAATAGACTTCGATTTTCTGCTAAACAGATTTTAATTTCTATCAATACCTCGGAAAATAGATTTTTCCCAAGAAAACGACTCATATTTTAGATTCGTATTCCGTATTTAAATGGACATACATTTTAAAAACAAACTCGATAGAACCATTATCGAGAAATATTTGATAAGTTGTTGAAGGGTGGCGCCCCCAAATTTAGAGCTAATAATAATAAAGCTGATTGGGGGCCGGTGAAGCCGAGGGGTTAGCGCACTCGACTCTGAAACCAAGGTCTAAACCCCGGCTGTGAGTTCGAATCCCAGCGGCGTAAGACATGTTTCACACTGATGATCTCATCGATTAGATGAGTAAAGTGGCCGGATAACCCCCGTCCTGTAATAACCCTGGCACAGTTGATCGGGGCTAAAACCCCAAAGAAAAAAAAAAGAAAAAAAGAAAAAAAAGCTGATTTCATCCTCGGATTATGATTTTTCTATACATGTTTCCAAATTTCATAAAAATTGGCCCAGATGTGTAATCTATAGAAGTTTTGCATTGGAATAATAAAGATGCTATAAGTTGTCTAAATGATGTCTAAGACAGGTATCCTTTATCTAGAGTATTCTAGAGTGTTGTGAGATGTAGAGTTTTATATTTATCGTAGATAGTAGGATTGATTAAAGTTTAGAATTTTGAATGTCAGACTTGAATAGAATGAAATACACGTGTAGGAGCCAGAGATGAGTCAAAGTGTCAAGTTGCAAATATCTCTCCAGATGGTCGTTATTATCAAAACAGTAGTAGCAGGAGAAAGGTTCGCCCTGACCTCCCTCCGACCTTGGATCGATCCAGTTCATCTCCCGATGAACTATTACGTCATGGAGGGTGGGAATAGCTCTGCCTCCCGAGTACCGCCCCCAGACATCATGACTCCTTTCATAGAACCATCTGTTCGTTTGTGTTACTTAGCGGGAGACCATAGAACCAAGCCAACAGTGATATCCTGAACACCGACCTTTGACCTCAATACTTCGGCTTAAACTACTGTTTAAGCCTCAACCTTTATTCTTCCAACCTGTCACATCAGGGCCGGATATAGCTACCGCCAGCCCCCGCGGTGCGGGGGGGCCCATGGTCCGGGGGGGCCCAGTCAGAGATGTTGAAAAAGGTTTTATTTACAACAAAAAAGGTAAGAAGGATATTGTGATCAGTGGCGTAGCTATGGGCCCGAATTGTGAGCACGTCCCCGGTTCCAGGGGGCCCACAAATAAAAAAAACATGGAACTACAATCTGTGTACCGCAATGTTGATAGGGGTCCCTTTAGAGTACAATTAAATCTAAACTGGAATTATACTCATATACCTTTGTCAGGGGGCCCCATTGAGTGCTGAACGCAAATGTTTCTCTTTTTTTGCTTGTCATCTCAGCTATTTGCTTATTCAATTTTTTTTGGCGAGGGGCCCACTGCCCTAGGTACGCCACTGATTGTGATGAACTTAAAATTCTTCCCAACGTGTCATGAGTACGGAAGTTTGAATTTTTTTGTTTCATTTAGTTACTTAGATTTTTTAACCTTATTCAATATGGTCAATGCTAATTTAAAGGAGAGAAACTGACTGACAAATCATATTAAATATTAACTGATATTAATTGTAATGCAATTAATATGGAAGGGAAGTAGTTATAGGACCCCCTGTAAAATGTTTTTTTTGTGAGGAGGTTAATTGCATTTTTATTTATTACCCTTCATTTCCATACTATGCTTATTATTCTTATTTAGGTCTTTAGAGCATTAATAACTCCAAAGTCAATCCGTTTTTGGCTATATTGTGACAAGCACATTAATTTAGAATTATGCCCAGCTCAGTTGGTAGTTGGGGTGGGTTTTATGAATAAAAAAACTGAAGCAAATAATTAACACAAAGTAATGAACTGATATATTAAAAAAAAAAAACATGTATCTTAGTGAGCGCCAGGTTCTTTTTATTTTATGGGGAGATGCACCAACCCCATTGAAGTTATACTGCATAGAATAGAACAAATTTACAGTGGCTGTAAGTAATATATTCATTATGATAGATTGTCTTAAAAGAATAGATGATGGTTAGATGGTTGATGAAGATGTAATAATATTTGAATCCGGAAAATTCGGCCCTGGACCAACCACCCTAAAAATAATTAAATAAGGAGGCCGTTACAAAATAGAACTAAATCAGAAAAACTTTAAAAAAATGAAATGGTGCGACCATATGGTTGACCAAACGAAAACGAAGCTTATCCTTCACTTGAAGGGTTCGGATGTGGTTTCTACATTATACTGCAAGATAGAAAAAACAAATTAAAGAGTCCGTACTAATAATAGTTTTCACTTGAATTAAACTAAAACCAATGCTAAATTGGATGTTCGGCCACCAAGCCGTTCCGAGAGCCTCTGCTGGGGTCATAGCCAGCATGGCGTCGTCAGACCACGAAAAATAAACCTATACTGTTTAATTTATTTTATTAAACGTAGGAGGAAATAAACTTATAAAGAAAACTTAAAAATAATAACAAAAAAAGAAACATGTACTTGGGATTTTTCCAAATCCAGAAAATCGAAATAATAATGAACCTATACAAAAAAAATCATAACTGGCCAACCTGATCAATTTTCCACAACATTTAAACTAATAAATGTGAAAAGAAAATTGACCCATATTACATTCGTTACAATATTTCACCTGCTTTGAGGCATCTTCAGGCCTAAAAGATTTTTAAAATTTTATTTCTTATATCTACATTAACTTTTAACTTACATCTTTATATAACATGTTAACACAACTTCTAAACAAAACGTAACACTTTTATTAAAAAATACATGGCGTCGCAGGACACCCGTTAGGAACGAAGTTCCTTACGCTTTTCATTAAATATACAAATTATAAAATCACACTACTAAGTATACGATGCTAACTACTTATACATGGCGGAGTTAGAAAAGAGACAAAATTAAAAGTAATTAACTGTTTGTACCTAGCGGAGTTAAGACAAAATTAAGAGAAAAACATTGTTTATATATGTCATTGGAGCGAGTGCCTTGCAATAAAAACTTATGTATTGAATGTTGAGAAAAATATTAATCATGATGAGTTGATATAGTTAAAAAGAAAGGTGGTGGTAGATGGAAAAAAGGACTGTTTTCCCCTACCCGGCCTACTAATTTAAAATATTATAAAATATATCTCTTCCCAACTCAAAAACGTCTGCTTGTATCAGGTTGAAAATTTACATGCCTGTTTCAATTTTACTTTACTTTATGTATAACGTTTTATAAAAATCGTTACGTTAAAACGTAAGATATCGGTTAAAACTTAGTTTTCTCTATTTTAAACGTTTAGGTCCACTTTAATAAATTTAGCGATCATTAACACTTCATATCAGTATCGGTGTTGATTTAACTGAAAAAAAAAAAAAAATTAAAAAAGTTGTATGTCTCTGTCCAAAAATTTCAATTTTACATTTGAATGTATACGCGAGCGTTGCTAAAATAAACATGTCTTCCACATCGGTCAACTTTGGCTCAAGTTATCGTCATGGATCGATTTTAGTTTTGTGACGGTGTTTTTTTTTGGATTCACTCCTGGGCTCCAGGCGCTGTAACGTGCCATAAGGAACTTAGTTCCAATAAATATGAAAAATTAATATATGTCAGTTGACTAACCTTTTAACAAAATCTTCTAAAACATAACTTAATTTATTTTATTAGTTATTTTCTTTCCTTGCAGGAGAATAGCCAGGAAAGAAAATAAATCAAGTAATGATTAAGGGGAAATTGTTAAAAGTTATGTCAATATGTAGGTTGTATAAAGATAATGTAATGTGTAATGTGTAATGTATGTGTAGTTAATCTAGATATACAAAATAAAAATTTAAACATTTTCTTTTAGGCCTGAAGATGCCTTAAAGGAGGTGAAATATAGCCAAAAATAGGTTGACTTTGGAATTATTAATACCCTGAAGACCTAATTAGGAATAAGCATTTTTTGTAGACAATTACATCTCTCTTATTTAGGCGAGGTAGTTCAAAAGCGAATTTGAGATGAAGAATGAATGCGGCGCGTGTAATTAGGTTGTGGTGTGTAGTTTTCTAAGTAGATAGTGTAGGACTAGGACTCCCACCCTACGGTGCACTAACCAGTAAACTCCCTCCCCTCTCCCCTTCCGAATAGGTCCTGACCTGGGTAGGTTGGGGGCCCATTGGAGTTTTTCGCGGGGGGGCCCGAAAATTGAAAATCCGGCCCTGTGTCACATGTCTCTCGAGCTTATTACCTCTTTCGTATAATCGTTTATCCAATGCCTTTAAGAGATAAAGTTTTCAATACAATAAGCTCAGAAGATATATGACATTGGATCATATCTTCTAAGTTCAGAGAAAAAGAAATTCGACGACATATTACAAATCACTTACTCTATATAGGCTCCCACTAAATGTGACCATATATATTGCGGCCTACCTGAGAGGTGAACCTGAACAGGTTTACCGTAATGTGTATAACCGCCTTGAGGCTGTGTGTCACAGGTGACGCGTTACGATAAACTGGAAGTACTCGTAATTTCAAACGCTGATACCTCAGGCAGTTTTACTGAGGCTCCTAAGACGTAAAAAGCATTATAATAACAATTATGTTAATATCGGCTGTAAATTAAATTTCAATTGAAGTTAGTGAAGATCAGTCAAACTGAATATAACATTTGGAAGGTATAATAACAAGAAGGACTAAGCAAGAATGATTGGGTAACAATGACCAGTGTTATTTTGAAAGGTACATGTATATTACATGATGAATCCAAAACATGGATTATCGCTTTCATTCTTCAATTTCTATCAAAAGTATAATTTTTGAGTAAATAAGTACGGATGTGTGTTAAGAAGGAGTGTCTGCTTTTTTTGTTTGATCATCCATCCAAAATCTACAATCTACAGTTTAATACAATTTTTAACAAATTTAAGCAGAATGGAGCGTGGTCATAGTATAGGCGTGGTGGTAGTAGTAGTGAATGTGTTGGGAGTTAGTTAGTTTTTCATATACAATTTTGCACACTTGACCTTCAAACCAACAGGTAGGTCAATACTTATAAGACAGCTAAAAATCATTAAATTAGGCAGGCATATTGGCACATTCAACCATCATAGGCGTGAAATCTGATTATTCTAGCTGCCCTAGAAGCACTAAAAAAATGTATAAAACAACACTGTCTCTGTCTCTAGCTCAATCTAAGATCTCATCCAATGGAGATACAATTAAAAGTCATAAGACCGAAATAATAGATATTTTTCCAATTTAATAAGCCTGTTATATAAATATGTGTCTGTGGTTTTGCCTTTTTATAGTATTGTTTCGAGCTCACCACCCCCAGAACCACCGAATAAAACCACTCTCACTCCCCGAGAAGAGCAGGGACTTAAGCTAGTAACGAATAAATTAAATCATGAAGTAAGCCGTAATATCTAAATTATTTCTCGGACCCCCTATTCATGAAGAATTTCTTTTATATCCGAAAATAAATGTCGCGAATCTAGGAATGACGCAAGATTATACGAAAGGACTATAGTCAGATATCTATTTCAACATAGAAACATTTCTTAAGCGCTTTAATTCAGGCGTGAAATTCTGATTACATTTTTCTGTCCGGAGTCCGGAGTAGAATCGTTAAAAATCAATGTCACACAGGGAATATTTTGTTTATTTCTTGAACATCGGTTATTATTTCAATTTATGGAGTATCTATAAAAATTCAGTTTCTTTTGATTTCATCTTAATATTTATTTTTTATAATATTTCTAAATATTTCAATATCGTCTATAAATGTTCTATTATAGTTGATATCGTTTTATATCATGCGTCTCAGAACTTTTCCTGACCACACATAAACCAATAAACGACTACAGATTCTTTTATTTTGTTAATTATAATTTTGTTTGTCCGTTAAAAGTGTAGTCCGGTATATCGAGGTCCGTTATTGTGAGGTATTTAAAACTTTAAACAAACACTTTCCTATATAAAAATCAAAAGTTGATATTTCAAAGATAAAATACGTAGGAATTATTTATCTTATAGGAAGTTATCATCCGTGCGAATTTCAGCTCAATCGACTAAATAGTTCAGAAAGATACTAGTATATAAAGATATAATATGAGTATAATTGGTGCTAACTTCAGCGCAGCGAAAAAATTTTCGATTTTAAACGAATGTTTGAAATTTTTGCTGACTCCGCAAAATGGGTTAATGAAATCACAAATTTGTGATTTTCCGAGGACTTTTTTTGTACCAAGTTTGGAACAGTAACTATCTAGCATCTAGCTTATAAACTTTGGGAGTTAGTCACAGAAGACAGTTTTCAGAGCTTCCTTGATCCATCCATCCTGATCAAACAACAGTCCTTTACACGTCTATTTTATATATGTATTATCATTAGAAATATGTTTCATCTTTCTGGGATTCACCGATTTATGGGCCTGATTGGCTTATGATTAGAGGTGGTAAGATGGTTGTTAAAGGAGGAGTATTTAAAGAAGATGTGGTTAGGGATGTTTATAAGGAGTAAGAGGTTGTTGCAGATGGTTATAGTGATGGTTAGAAGTTGTTAGAAATGGTAAGAGGTGGTTTATGGTGAATTCTAGTTTGATAAGAACTTGATTATAATAATCGCCTTTCTTTATCAATTTATTCATTGAAATAAATAAATCTGGAGAGTATTTAAAAGAGAAAGGGACTGTGAGAAGATGTGTTTCCTAAGTTGTTAAGGATGACTTGATGTACTCAAGGCTGGAGCTTTACGAGTTAAGTTCAAGTAGTGCGATGTGACGATAGAAGGAAGGTTGCAGAGAGCCGGTCCTTGTACCACCTATATTTGGTTGTAGGTTTAACTCTACTTGTATTCTGTTTACTCAACACTATCACAACTCTTAATGTATATACATAAGAGACACTCAGGTTTCTCTCCTTAGTGGTAGATTCATTGTGAAATCTATATCTGAGTTTCTTACCAAACTCCAAACATCTGTCCAACAAAATCTCATCTAAGATTGAACATTGAACTCAAATATCTATGTATATTAAGAAGAATGGATGTTTAATTGTTTGTCTCTTATTCAAATCTACTTTTTTATTCCGATCTTGATAAGATTTTGCACACTTGACTTTTAAAACATGACGAAGGTCACTGTTTACATGAATTTAGACTTCACTCGCACTAACTTCACTCCCAAACCTAACCAATTTATATTTGAAGCGAGCGTAGCGAGCTTCCTACATTCAACGAAATATGCTCCGTGTCTGTCTGTCTGTCTGTCTGTCTGTCTGTCTGTCAGTAACGTTTACGCGTGTGACGATAACTTGAGTAAAAGTTAACCGATTTAGTTGAAATTTGGTATACATGGTCCTCTTACTAATACTCAGGCTAAGTTCGTTGGACAGCGTGATCCGTCCATGAGTTCGCGCGCAACGCTCGCGTAAACGAGAGGTACAAAAATTAAATTGGAATTTCAGGACGGGAAAAGATTCTATCATCATCTACTCGATGAGACGGACATTTTTTTCAAATACATAACATTTTTTACTAAAACCAACAGCGACACCGCTATGACTTAATAAAGATCGCTAAAACTATTAAAGCGGACCTAAACGTTTATAATAGAGAAAACAACCTTTTTACCGATATCTTACGTTCTAACGAAACGATTTTAATAAAACTTCATATACACCATCTAATGCACAATTGAAACAGGTATGCAAAATTTCAACTTGATACAAGCAAAATTCTTTGCGTAGTGACGAGATACATTTATAATAATTGTTTAAAAGCTACCGCGGGTGGTGAAGATTGTTATAGTCGTATAGTGTATGGTTTGTTTAGGAAATAAAGCTTCGTACCGAGTACCCCCACTCTTCCCTACACTACCCTCTTCCAGTTATCTTCAACTATGACATTCATCATGATTAATAAATTTCAATATTCAGTATTTCATTGCAATACGCCCGCTTCAATGATAGAGCCACGCGATGCCTAGTTATAACCTGGTCGATCGCTACCTTCCATCAGACCCCTAGGTTCTATATGCAACAAGAATTATTAAAACCAATAAAATATAGGAAAAAGTTATTGTGGTCTGGTTCCCAGGAAGATCCTGAGGTAAGTTTGTAGTGTTTCTCAGTTAGTCTAGTTGTTGGCAGTAAGTCAGTAAAAGTGTTATAGTCAAAGTATCGTCACATGTTTTACATCTTAGTCTTAGACCTTATCTCTACTAAACAAGTAGCTGAGTTAGTCTAGAATGCCCTACTCACAGCCTGCTCACTTACTCAGTCTCTCTCTGTCTATTTTCCCTGTATGAAAAGTTCCAGTTTGTTATTAGAGGCTTTTTAACAGTGCCTAATCGAGAAGCAGACAAGAATAGTGATAACATAATATTCTTCTGACGCAATATAATATAACCAGGTGATGGAAGACACAATATATGTTTGGACTTGCTAGGAACAGTAATACTTAAAATACTACTTGGCGAACGGTACAAATTTTCTTACAGTACATAAATGCAGAGCTCGATTTGAGGCGGAACGGCGTTCCGGGACCTCTCTCTCTCTCTGATAAATAAAACAAAAATTATCGGCACTAAGAGTGTGGTTTTATGTCTAAAACTGCTTAAAATGCAGTTTTCGAACGTTTATTTTTCAAATTTTTCCCGGGGGAGGACCCCCGGACCCCCCTTCTATAGGAGAGGGTAGGTTGTAGTTCCGGCACATCAATGTCTAGAAATCAAGCACTGCATAAATGTATCCATGTAAGTTAAAAAATAATACGTGAATAAAAAAGTTAAGAATTATCTGTGAGCTACTTTCAACAAACCATTCGATTTTTTTTAAAAAATGGATGAGCTCTTTTAAAGATATAACTGTTCGTAAAAAAGGGTTTTTGTGCATGAGGGAAGAGAAAAAAATGGGCTCAGAAAATGAAATTAATATGAGACTAACAATCGGCTTATTGTGACTTTTCATCCAAATTTCATAAAAATTAGACGGATAGGTTTTATGTCGTCTAATATGATGGTTCCCAATAATGTTAAATGACAGGCAACCCGACAGACATGCGCAGACACAGGCCCAAAAATTGTTTCTGATATCTGAACGGATTTATTTTTCGGAGTTTTTTAGTTCTAAGACATAAAAAATGTATATACTTCAGAATGGTCACATAGCTTCCGTCATCCTTCGGTAAGCTCGGAAGCAAAAGTTAATCAATAGAAGAAGTGTTGCATATACGTAACTATACATGAAGAGTTGGATTAATGTTGAGATAAGCGATTTCATTAAACAATAATAGAAGTAACTAAAGAACAGTATGATTTGATTTGTATTTTATGGGATTGCTTGTTGTTTGGTATCGGTGCGAGCTAAAGAGATTTGTCTGCTGCCATATGATGAGCTAATATTTACACTGAACGAGCAGGCCCAGACTTGTAAATGGGCTGACTGGGCTATAGCCCAGGGCGCCAGATTTTGGGGGGCGCAAAATTTTCGAAGACATCTTTTTACTAAAAAAAAAAAAAAATAATAATAATATTTTTCCACTCTTAAGACAAATTTAAAAAAATAAATCTCAATAACAACAGACAATTTTAGATAAACTGCAAAGATATATATTTTCTATTAATTTAGTAATTTTATTTTCTTTTAATTATTTCTCATTTTTGTAAATTTTATAATTAGTTTCTGATAAATTCTATAGATTAACTCGTATATGGATTCTTTTTTTACTATGCAATGATGATTTATATGCGTGAATGGTTGTTATATGAGTCTATTGCAATGAACCATCTTTAGAAATAATGCTCTAAGAAATAAATATTTTTCAACAATGGATAATAATATGCTCAAGATCCTCCCCAATACCGCATTCCGAGCACAGCTAAGATTGCGCTTTTCTTATTTTTTATAAATAAAAATTGCATATACCGTGATTGGCTCTCTATCCACTAATGGTTGTCGCACCATTGATCAGGTTTCTGCTAAACCACTATATCATGCCATGTTGACCCAAAACAACTATTATTCTCTACCTTTTCCCATTTTATAATAAAATCATAAACTACCATATTAATTTAATGATTTTTTTTATCCAATTAATAGAATATTTTATATCGAATGTATTTCAAGAATCTTTTTTAATATTTCGGCTGTTTAAATTGGGAATAAGTTGAAAACTACTCTTGCTAGATTATTGTCGTTTCCTTTTACTAAAGACTTATTTCATTTACGAATGGATTATAGCAGTAAGAGTAGTTTGCTGACCAGTAAGTTTGCTGTACTGAAGTGGTAAAATACTTTGGTTTTATACAAGAACTCTATCATTTTTTCTCTCTGTCAACTTACAGATGGGAAATTTTAAAAGAGCACTTGGATAAAAACCATAAACCAGTGGTAAAGTCGCTATCTGATACCAGGTGGTCAGCTTGAGCAGATGCCCTGAAAGCTGTAGTAAAAGGGTATAAGGAAATTCAAAATTCTCTGAGGACGTTATCTGAAGATCCCTTAGTAAAACCTGGAGCTCGATTAGAAGCCCAAGCTCTTGAAAAACAATTTCGAAATTTTGAATGACATCTTAGAAAGGTTTGACAAGTGTAGCAACAACTTACAAATGCAAACCATAGATCTTGCAGCGGCTACTAAACTGCTCCACTCTTTAGAAGGATATGTCAAAGAAAAAAGATATGAGTTTGAAAAGTACGAAGAATCTACTGTGGCTGTTTATGGGTGTGAAACTCCTACTTATTCCAGGGTTAGGAAACGCAAACTATTTGCAGATGAGACCAGTAGGAATGAAGTGAAACATGATGGAAGACCAGCTTTTAGAACTGGAGTTTTTCTAAAAACAATTGATTCAATAATATCAAACTTGTCAAAAAGAAGAAAAGCGTATGCAATGTTGGCCGATCGTTTTGAAGTGTTGTCACTTCTTGTATCGAAGGAATCTACAAATAAAGCTATTGTGGAGGCTACATGAAGTTGCCAAACTGTTATCCAGAGGACATCAGTGCATACATTGTCAGGGAGTGTTCTCACTTCAAAATGTACGTTGGACTGGAAGACATAAGGATGATACCTGAGCTGTACACGTACATAAGAAGTAACCACTTAACTACCACTTTTCCCAACCTTGAAGTTGCATTGAGAATATTTCTTAAACTATTAGTGACTAATTGTACAGCGGAAAGAGGATTTTCAGTGTTAGCTAGAGTTGATATAACTCTTAAAACAAACTTTTCTGAAGTTATAGCAAATTTTGCTAAATTAAAACTAAGGAAAATCTTTTAATTAATTAAAAATGCCTAGCCAACTTAATGTTCCTTTAGTTCAATAATTTTAATGTACTTATTTTTTTTATATACCCAATAACCAGTGAAACCCTATTTTAATGCTTTTCCGCATTCAACAATTGTTTTTTTTAAGTCCCTTTTAGGTATGGTTTTTTAAAATTGGGGGGGGGGGGGGGGGAATGGCGCCAAAGTTGAGAGCAGCCCAGGGCGCCATTCACTTAAAGTTCGGGCCTGTGAACGAGGCGGTGTTTAGTCAGTGCGGCCCCGTGCAGTTCCCAGATGATCTAGGGAAATGTGACGTCACTATACATGTTCTATACATTGTGGGAGTTTTCATGTTTTGTATTTGTTTTTCCGGCTTTGCGTCATCTCACCAGATTTAACACATTAAATCAATTTTATGACTCTGCTACTAGAGCTAAATCTTTCGATCATTCTGAGCTTTATAAAGGCTAAACATTTAATTTATTTAAAACCAGATTACTGTGACCTTTATTATTTATCGGTCATAATAATATTGTAGCATTAATGCATTTGAGCATCGCGCGACTTATTACGTTAAGAAAGTAATAGTATAAAACAATTTGTTATCTCCCCCCCATAACTATTTTAATTATTAACATGTAATAGTTACATTTAGTTATATTTATAATTAATTAATTATGTATATTTATATATATATATATATATATATATATATATATATATATATATATATATATATATATATATATATATATATATAATTATCTTTCTTTTCCAGCATATTTAATGTTTCTCATTGTAGTTAATATATTTTGATTAAACAAAGCCTCCACATGCACCTTATATTAGTTCAACACTGTATAAATTTAAATTGATTTCCATAAAGCAGTTTTGTCCGGCTATAAAGTCAGACGTGCGCCGAGGTCGGATAGACAAACAGGATAGAAGTTAAGCCGGTTTTAGTTTTCGTAGCATTTACAATTTAAAAGTATGAATTCAAAATTTTTGCAATTCCAATAAATGTAGTGTTAGTGGTGTTAGTTAATGTATACGAATGTCCATACCTATATGAAAGTAAACTCAGTCTTCTTTTCAAACTGAAATCTTTCTTACATTTCTTTTGAATAAAATTATAAAAAAAAAAAAACCCTCATATTAACAAAAATGTATCATTTATTTACAATGATGTTAATGTTGATAACTATCCGCACTTGGATGCCTTTGTATTATATGATATTTCTATTTAGTTGTTATCAGACCAGCCTAATGACCTAGTCAACTCCTTCCTAACAAATGTAGGTTAGATAACCCACGTCGTTGCTTTAAAATTAGGCCATGCCCACATATTTTCATAAGGGAAAATATATGGACTATAAATATAAACCATAAAAATTGATATGGTCATGTCCAGAGGGATCGGTGGTTGCTGCGGCGTAATAATAGAAAATCATGGTTTGATTTAGATTTCTGGCGATACAATCTGTCCAATACAAATCGTACTAACCTTTCTCATGCATCTAATTTCTTCGTCCAGTGTCTATATGTTTTGGTTTTCAAAATTTCCTATAACTATGCATTAAAACCTTAAAACGTGTAAATCCATCAAAATAGAATTTTCACGTTACCACAACGTGGATATTTACACTACATATGAGGAACATATGAGGTTATATGAGGAACTAATAATTGTTATGGTATTAATCTCTAGGAATGTTCCATTAATTTCTTTCAGACTATCTGGTATTAATCTTCAGTGTTGTGCATATATTTATAAACCCAATTAGATAAAAAAAACTTGATAAAATAAACTTGAGTGATAAGAGCATTGTGGCAGGTTTTATTTTTGTCCGAAGGGTGCATTTTTATGTCTTTCCCTTTAATAATAGTTTGGATTTTAATATCTAGCCATGAATTACCATTAACTCGGTGATCCGACCTTATGCAGCATTAATCTTGAGCGCATGGTAATATTTATTAAGTTAAGTTGGTTTTTTCAAGTTGATGATGTCTGTATTCTCTTTATTTACTTCTTTTATTCTTTGTCCTTTTTGTACCGTTTCATCTCCTTAGATATCATTTACTACATTTTGTCTTTTCATATTTCATCATCTGGAGCGAAAAACGATTCTTAGATTTTGACAAAAGTTGTCTTTTAAGTAAGGTTTAATTTAGTTTTATTGAAACAGACCATTCTTATCTTTTTTTCTTAAGCATAATGAACAAGTTGCTTATCTGCTTTATTATTATCTTCTATGTTTGTTATGGTACTGATCATAATTGAGAAGCAAGGCGATTCAAAAGGAGCAGAAGCATCTTTATATTCCTTGACAAGAGTCTCTGCAGTCTATCCATTCCCTTTGAATGTGAAATGATCGATCCGCTCACAAGTTGATCAAAGGAGCTAGTGCTTTCAAGTTTTCTTAAGGGAGGAGTGAGTTAGAGCTCACTGCCAAAGACTCATAGCTCTTCTTCATTGCCATCTTTTCTTTATAAAGAAATATAAACTAATTTAAAATAACTTTAAGTGTCTTTAAAATAATTTAAAATAATCGACCTTAGTCATAAATAAGTATATATGCCGTATTATATCTGTATGAAGTAGTAGTTTTATCAGTTAAGTAGTAATTACAACTTGGCGTTAACAAATTTGCCAATTCTGCAATAAAGTCAAAGGGACAATACACATGGAGAATATAAGAATAATTTATAATATAATCATTTAGAGTTGTCGTCGACGCACCTCGAAATTATTTGTTATTGCTAAGCTAAGGCAACCACTATTATTCCAATCAAAGTAATTATTTGTTTTGATTTGTTGTTCTACAAGTAGATAGAATAACTTATCTAAATAGATATCTAAATTAATTTACTTAATTTTACGTTTTTCTAAATATAAAATTAAGCCCATTGCCACGGGCCTAAGGGCTCGTTATAAAATAAATGAGATTGGACTCGCAGTTAAATAATAAAATAAATTCATAAAAAAGCATTCGGATATTTATATTTTAATTTTTTTTTTTTAATATAAGATACATTTCTCGTAATATGATAGATACCTAATAGATTATATCTCTGCATTAAGCATGAAATATTATTGCTAAATAAAAATTATAATTATCGCACAACGATAATTATAAATTAACATTAATTGGAAAATAATCAAAAAGATTGTAACATAATTAACAAATTAACACAATAAACTAATTAAAACAGGTCTAAAATAATAAGGACGCACATAAATTCAATCTATGTTATGAAACAACATAACATAAATTAAATGTACATAACATAATTTATATGTTCTATATAACATGTAATTTGAATGTTAACAAGAACTATGAATCAACAACTCTTGTCAGTTCAGCCGTCTTCCACAGCTCCGTCTTCAGATGTGTCGTCCTTTGACGTCGTAGACTTCAGCCTAACACTACATTTCCGTTTTCAGATATATGGCCTTTTATGACGTCGAAAACCCTAGCATTCACACTGGAAGACTCTATCTCTGTCTCAAGAGTCTTATCTTGAATTTTGTCGTCGGAGATTTCCCTAACACTACTCTTCATGAGGGAGGTTTCAATGTTATGAAATTTCCCTACTGGAGATGGAGAGAAGAAAATTTCCCTGCTGGAAACCGAAAGAAGAGAATTACCCTGCTCTACTGAGGATGGAGAGAAGAGCGTGGTAGAAGACAAGGGGGTGGTAAGTTATACCGTCACCTTGTGCAAAACACTGCCCCCAGCGAGGTAGTAGAGTGCACTTGCGCCTTACTGTCCCTCCCTCCCCCAAGCTTCAAGCTGTGAGGGGAGCTTGCCTCCAACCCTAGCGTCACTAGTCAGTAGTCAGTTACCTCGCGACACGACCATGTGCCGGCTCTATCCGACTTGATCTAGTCATACAACAACATAAACATCATAAAACCAAATTTGGATATCCACCAGTGTTGATCTAGTCGACAGCAATCAATTTAACTAATTTTGTGTATGTGATTTTTATATCTATCCTTTCAGTTTCTATTTTTTCTTTTCGTAGTTATTGGCACTATTTATTATTGTTCGTTATAATTATTATTATAAATTAATTAATATTTATTTAAAAAATGATAATAATATCTTAGTTTATCGCTTAAATAGTATCTTTGTTTATTATTATTGTTCGGTTTTAATTCAAAGTTTTAAATTCGTTCATTTTATAAAAAAAAAAAAAGTTTGGTGTTTCCGAAGTAAAAAAATTGCTATTGCCGAATCTGCTATTAAAAAATAAGTATAAGTAAGTTATTTTTATGTTGAATATGTTTAACAACAAATTTTTAAATAAATAAATTAAGACAAACTTAAAACAAATTGAAATTAACTAGATCTTAGTTCGATTCTTGTCTGTGGGCTGATAATTTTGGAAGTTTTTGTCCCTCTAATTTAACAGTCACATTATGATTTAGTGACTAAATTTAAAATTGAATCTGAGGAAAGCGAACCCCAGTCAAAAATTAAATAAAATTTTGCACGTACCGACGCAACGTTTTGGAAAGTATATTTTGTTGTTCAAGGTAGCTTTTCTTAAATTTTGTTTAATTCAAAGTTGATATCCGTATAGTCCACATAGTTAGTGTTTAATAGATACAGTTGTAGTTTTTGTTGGCATTTTTAATATTTAAAAATTTATTATAATGCAAATTTTGTTTTGGGATAATTTTATTGTACATGGTAGTAATAATACATACGAAATTGCTTTATAGTTGGGTGACTAACTAGCCTGTATAACACTTCAAAGATAATCTAAGCTCTTTAATATCTTACTGATTTATATAGATATATCAGTCATTTTAAGATTTCTAATGAAGTTAGTAAGTAAAGTATATATATTATTATTAGTTTAGTTCCAACTTACAGAAAGTAATTGAAGCATTATGACATTCTTAAGAACGAAATTTTTGTTGTCTCCTAATTCAAAATTTCCTATTTTAAGAATATTTTATTGCGTGATAAAAATCTAGAAAAATAAAATAATCTATGTATATTTATATGTGTATTAATCAAATAATAAAAGTTATCTTCATTTTTATTCTCTTGATTCGTAAAATTAGGGTTTTTTGATTAAGTGACGTAAATTTGCCGCATCGCTGTATAATCAGGGTAGTAATTGAAGAATAATTTTAAAAATTATTATTGTGTAAAATATTAATTTTATGCTTATTTCAAATTAATTTTTTGGGGAAAATTTGTTTATCCACAGATTTGTATCCGTAGGTAAATCTACATTTATTATTATTATTTATTGATGCTCGCTACTTTCAGTTTTTATTTAATTCATAATCAGTAAAACATATATGTAATTTATATTATTATGTCTACAAAGATAAAATTTATAATTCCGATGTTTGTCCTACATGGTATTCCTCGACAGGTTTTCCTTTCCTGAACCTTTACCCGGACAAGGGGTGGTTCAGGAAATGTTTTGTTATTTTGTTCTGACGCGGTGATCTTAAGGCCGAAATCTGACTTTAAAATTTACATTAAATTTGTTATGGATGGATTAGTTTTGTTCAAATCACGTTTTAGTGCTGAATTAAAATTTTACTTCAGTGCAATTTTAGGGTCCGTAGGCAAAACCAAGGACCCTTATATTTTCCTGCATGTGTCTGTCCGTCCGTCCGGTCGCCTGCTCTCACGGCTACACCTTTCGTCCGATCACTTTGAAATTTGGCATGTATGTGTCTTGTACCTACCCATATATTTTAAAAATATAGCGACTTAAAAAATATATTTATCAAAAAAATTAGGGTAAAAAAACTTAAGGGTTAAAATTGTTTTATTTTTTTTCGAAACCGTGAGGGGTATCATATGAAAGGGTACGTCGAGCTGATTACAAAAATATATAATTCTTTGGTTATAACTTTGATAGGGCGAGCGTAGGCAAGTTTGAAGTGGGTGTGAATCGTGCCCCCCCCCCCCCCCCCCCCCCTTCTATCTCGCTTATGTGAAGTGCAAAAAATCTGGAAAAATTCCTAAACATTCTTCGACCAAAAGTGAAGATACCACTTTTTGGAAATTTCGAAAAAAATATTATTTTATTTTTTATTGACAAAATACGTTTTTTTTTTATAACTATGGTCTTTTCGATAAATTTATATGAATGTAGTCCGGTTCAGTGGCAAAAAAATACTTTATCAGAAGTTTGTTTATGTGTTTTGAGAATATCAGACCCATAGGATAGTTCAAAGTAAGCTTTTTAGCATTTTAAAAAAGACCATCAATAGGGTATTACTTAAACTATACGCAGGGTTGCCTACGGACCCTCGCTGTGTGCTGACTAGCACACACTTGACCTGTTAATTCGTTAAAAATATTATGATTCAATTGAAATTATAATGATTCTAATAAAATTAACAGAATTTAGTAAACATTTTTTTAATGCTAATATATGTAATAAATCTAATTTTAGAAGCTAAAGAAGTTATTCCGTTCTCATTTCATTTATTGCTTGTTATTTAGCAATGATAAACAATCAATTTTCCGGAATTATTACGTTTTGGTCGAGGAAATAGAAAAACACGGAAAAACGGAGTTTAACTTATAACATTTTAAAATTATCACAAACATTGTTACTAAAATATTATATTCCTATTTGTAATAATATGTGTGCCTAGTAATAATATTTAGGATGAAAGTATTGTCATGCTAATGTCTGGGTAAGTAGTCCTTTAGAGATATTCTATCCCTTTTGACTATTATTCGTCCAGGAAGCTATGTGCCACAATAAATGATATCATTTTATTTATATGTTTTTATTGTATATTGCAACTACAATTTTAATTGTTAAAAGCAATAATGATGGAATATCAATAATGAGTTTGAATTAAGGACAAATATGTATATGAATCCCCACTAATAGAAGAGCTTATTAGTTTATATAGTTAAAATAGACACAAATGAATTAATGTTAAGATACAGTATATAGAAATAGTTTATTACCTAGAGCCCATTTTCAATTTATGTGCATTGTCATGATATACAAGAGTTTTACAGATGTTCGAATGTGCGGTTTTTAAAACAAACGTCTGCTTTCGTAGGTGGTCTGTGCTTAACTGTGGAACTAATAAATCCAATGGTTTGAGTGCTAAAGTGCTAGAGACTGCTACTGAATCATTAGTAATTGTATTCGAGCTAACCGGAAGCATTGTGGTCCATGTGAAGAATGATATGTTATTAACACCCAATTCAGGTATTTTGCTTCCGAGCTTACCGAAGGTAACGGAAGCCATGTGATCGTTTGAAGAACGAAAATATTTTGTGTGTCCGATTTCAAAAATTCCAAAACAGAAATCCGTTTCAGACATCAGGGAACATTTTTGGTTCCGTGTCTGTCTGTCGGTCGGTCAATTTTTGCGACCCAACATATCTTGGGTTTAGGTTTGAAATTTGGGTGGTAGGTCATAATTAGCCCATTGTTGGTCCCATATAGGTTTCAACCTTCTGCGCTCATTTGTTTCTCTTCCTCATGCGCACAAACTTACATTTATTTATATTTATAGCTTCAAAAGTACTTATCTTATTTGAATGAAACTTTTATAGTTTTTCGAAAGTAAGCCACAGAAAGCCCCAGATTAATCTGAACCGTCTGCGCTCTAACTTTTGCTAAATTGATACTATAATCTATAATTCGTGTAAAAAATCAAAACAATTATGACTGATTAAAAAAAACGGGGGAATCAATTATACCAAATCGACAATAATGGCTTGTAAAAGCATAAAATGAATTAAGTACGTGGATAGGATACGAGGAAGCTATGTGCCACACCAATTGGCAGTCTATTTTTATATTATTTTAAAATTTATCTGATTAATTTTGAGTTTGTAAATTTATTCTTTGAGTTTATACACAATTATTTGTGTTAAAAACTAATTCTTTGAGTTTAATTAAGCGTTAGAATATAATATTAGGTTATGAGAAGGTAGAGAAAGAAGAAACATTGCATTGTTGGATATATTTTAGTGAAGATATTCTAGAATTGTAATGTAGGAGTTTAACACCTCATAACTGAAAGCTAGTTTACTTCAAATGTACTGAGAGAGGAGAATAGAGCTGCTAATCATACTAATCATAGTCAAACACACCAGCTAGTGCACATTGTCTAAAAACTAAAAACCTTGTGCGCTATTTACAGCGTTTTAACTGCACGCTAGACTTTCATCTAGAGTTTTCATTCCATAATTCTTAATAACCAAAAATCAAATGTATTTTGTTAAATATTAATTAAAATTCCCACTATCCTGCATTTATTAGCGTTGCTATGGAATGCTTAGTTAAATAATTAATAATAGTAGCACAACATCCCTTGGAAAACTTAAATCTGCCAAAGTCAATAAGCCCATTCAAATACTTATCCCTTCACCGGAGGTACTACGACTTAACTCTAAGCTAATTAGAATTGATATACATAGAAAATTAGGCTGTCTATTTTTGTAGCACGCAGCTTCCTCGCGTCCAATAATTCGATGAATGGTTGCCTGTTTCGATTACCAGTGGACTGACACATATTTTTAAGCTACAAAATTTGCTCTTACTTTAATTATACCATCCGAATTTCTTTTAAATCGGTTGTGTACTGTCAAAGATAAAGGTGGTCATAAAACAAAGATTTTATTTCGAGTCCCAGTGGGGTATTAATTATTTTCATTCAATAAAATTTGTCACTTGACCGAGGTTTCAGAAAAAAAAAAAATTTTTCTTCATCAACGGTCAACCATTTTGACCATTTATTTATGGACATAATTTTTTTTGAAAAATGTAATTAGCATGCATATATGGCTAATTGCGCTGAAACAAAAGGTTTCATTAAAATGTTAAAGATGCGTGCTATTGACTACATGCTGTTAGTCATAGCGGCGCTGAAACAGGAAGCATTGAGTTGGAACGGGTGAGTCCATTATATTGTTAACAAGTACAAACATCCACATTGTATGGTCTCATCAGCTGTTTGCTCATACCGTTCTAAATATGTTTAAATAAATATTCTCAACAATGTTTTAAAAAATACAGTGAATTTAATGAGCTTATATATTTAATATTTAATAGAAATAACAAAAACAATAGCAATTCACCAGAAAACAGATAATAAACAATTTAAATCAAATTATAATTATTATTTACTACGGGAAACAGACAGTGAAAAATACACTCCAGCGCCGGGATTTGAACCACGGGTCTCCTGTATTTCCAGTACAGATGCTCTTGCCAACTAAGCAACGCAGGAGAATGATTTTCCACTGCCGTAATCGATAACTAGTCTCGAATCCAAGCTTTCAATATTCATATACATTTAGACAGTCAATATTTATGACATTAGAACTAAACCGAGAATTAATGCTTATAATTATAAAGTACTCAATTAGTACCTGTACCTTGTACAATCAATTCGAAATTCAATTTTTAAGTTTTTGGTAGTTTTCATACTACGGAAAGTTAGTATTATTTACTACGGGAAACAGACATGTTTCCCGTAGTAAATAATAATTATAATTTGATTTAAATTTAAACTTTCTGTAGTATGAAAACTACCAAAAACTTAAAAATTGATAATAAACAACTTCATTGATACTAAACATATGATATTAAAACATTAAAGATTGATGTTGCCTTTACAGCTTACCAAAGCATTATTGCTTAGAAACCACTCATCCGATTTTGACAAAATTTAGATGAAAGGTCTTAATTAGTTGCCCCATACTAATACCGATGTATTTTATCGAAATTTTCCCGCAGACGGACATATTTGAAACAGGTCCAAAGAATGACTTTTTTAATGTCTATGTGAGACCATTCGTCGTATAAAAGGTCGCAAGAAGCTATGTGCCACACTAATTGGCACACTATGGTTATGATGAGGTTTTATTGACTATGATTAAGTTGTATTAATACTCTATATTGTTATGATAGTGTAGAACTTGATCTTGGTTTAGAATATCAAACCTATTTATTTAGATGAAATCATCACAATATAGACGAGTTGAAAGGTTAGGTTATAGGGAGAGCAAGAGGAGAATGGAGAGAAGCCAAAACAACTCTGACTCAAACCCACTGTCAATGCATTTAGATCTGTCCGAGTTTGTTTACATGTGATGTAAACAACGCTAGACATATATATAAGTACACAGTACACCGTACAGGTTCACTTGGTCACTCAACTATAAATAGATAAAAAGCTTTTGCCCCCTCGACTTTATTCAATCACATTTTATTAATAACATTTCTTATTTTTTAAAAAAAAATATAAATATACTGGCAAACGTTTGTTTATTTTTAAAACAGAAATGCTTTTAATACATTTTATTTAAAGATATTATGTAGAGAGTGAAATAATACTCTCAGACTCATTGCTATTTGGAAACAATAATTACTCTATGCTATCGAGAACAAATTACTCTACGCTATCGGGAACAAATTAATCTACGCTATCGAGAAAAATTACACTACGCTAACGTAAACAAATTACACTACGCTTTCGGGAACACAGTACCTACACTACGAAATCGAGAACAAATTGAACTACGCTATCGGGAACACAGTACACTATACGGAATCGAGAACAATTTACACTTGGTTGTAGTGAACAAATTACACTACGCTATCAGGGTGGGGACAAAGTACACTACTCTATCGATAACAAATTGCACTAATCTATCAGGAACAACTTACACTAAATTAATTCTTAATGCAGAGTTTTTCGTGGAACTTACTTTTATAGTGATTAAAAGTAAAAGAGAAAAATTGATCAGTATATATTGCCAACAAATCACAGCTCTCAAGCTGACTGCTTAATATATTTACATGGTTTTTACCAATTCTTATTTGAAAATTTGACTGATTCTTGACAATTTCCCATGAATTCAGGTAATTTTGATATCACTTCTTTTTTAAATGCTTTTTTTGGCCCTCTTTCCGACCTGGATAGCTGAAACTTGCACAGGCTGTGTGTTTCCTATGACAATACAATATTAAGTCATTAGTTATAAAAAAAATTTTGATATCTCGAAATTGAAAAATCTATAAAAGCGTTTCATCAACAATTGCTTTTGAAGTTTACTTGTTATACATTTCATCGTACACATTTACTTAGTTTTTCTTGTTAGTTCTAAATTTGAATTTCCCACATTATCATTCTCCAAGAGAAATTATCCATGGTGTAAAATCATTGGTTTTTTCCTGAACTCAACCAATAGTTCTTAAGACGAATCCAAACAAACGAAAAGGAACATAAACTTTAAGTAAATAGTTTCGCTGCAAACTTGCGGAAATGGTCCTGTAATTTGAACCTCCAAGGAATAGAATTACTTTCTAAGTTATTATTACTTTTTTTTTTTTTTTTTAATAATATTATAGATCATTTTGAAAGGCCCAAGCTCTAAAGTAAACAAATTCAATACATATGCTAGGTGTGTATATTTTACTATCCTTATGATAGTATCGTCTATTCTAGCTTTGTCTTTACTTAAGTAAAACTACTCAAGAATTGAAAACTATGCAGCAACAATTAAATAATTTGAACAAGTAAAAAACTATTCTTTTAATCTTTATCTTGTTTTGCTCTTAGTTATTATTTGCTATTAATTAATAAAACGTACCATATCTAAAGTCAACTAAAATATTTAATTAAAATGCTGCAACAAGTCTGAATGATGATTTTTTTATCAATGAATTGAAAAGCTTTTTGATTAAGGAGTAAAACAATTTGTTTAATTTGATTGTGTGACAATATGATATATATGTTTACTATGAATGAATAAACTGGTTTACGATTTCTTGTTTACACTTGAGTTTGCCTCTTATCGCTTATCTATTGTTCTCAGTAGATATTAATAAATCTATTTTGGATTCGTCAATTTGTCATGGGTTTACTTTTCTTCTCTTTTTTATAGTTTTTAAAATTTGTTTTTTACTTGTTACTCATATTATACATATGAGTATATGAGTATGTATGTCTGTGTTATTTTTGAGTATATATAATACGTATTCTATATATTATATAACATATATTATTAGAGATAAGAATCACATAGTATTGCAATGCCGCAAACATTTGTATACTAGATTAAACTGTTTTAGGTTTAAATCGATGCGCTATACTCTTAAAAAACTTTCTCATGTAGATAGTGGTTACAAATTTAAATCCAATAATATCACATTGAATTAAAGTTATTTTAAAAATGTGATAGGTTACATTTTTACATGTTTTTTGCATGTATTGCTTTCGGTTTTCAGAAGAAATAACATTATTTTTATCAATATCCTGAAAACAAGATATTTCCCGGGAAAATTACTTCTATTGTTTGATTCGTATTTAAATTGAATACAAAATATTTAATCAAAGCCTTTGAGTTTTGGGGGGTAGTGCCTCTAGAGTTATGAGCTAAAATTAATGTCTCAATTTCAAGTATGATTTTTTTGAGCATGTATGCCTAATTACATCGAAATCGACCCAATTTCATAAATCTATAAATTCAACAAAATATTAAAATAAAATTTTTGCAGCCCCATAAAACTTTCTATTTATATAAATAGAAAGTTCTGTATATACAGGGTGGGCAAAAAAACCCGTACTTTTTTGACACTTATACCTCAGCTTCTGTAATAGATAGAGATATGGGGTTTGCGGGGTCTGAAAACTACATTCTTCTACTTTAAATTTCATATATATATATATAACTTAAAAAACTATTGGTTGAAAGCCATGCTGACGGTTTGAAATAGAGTCTTATAAAAAGTCGTTGACCGGGTAGTAAGTAGGTAATCGTTGTCTGGTATTGCGTCAATCAACTTTTGCTGCGGCCGTATCCTTCTGGAGAAGGGGAGTGCAGGCTGTCGTTAATGAACTAGGAGGACATATTGAACCATACAACAAGTAAATCTGTAAAATATGTATTTTTTAAAAAATATTTTGTTACATCCATTTTTCAAATACATTTATTTCACGAAAATTACCCTATTTCAAACCTTCATTGCAAGGCAATAGTTTTTTAAGTTATAGATATAAAATTTAAAGACGAAGAATGTAGCTTTCAGACCCCGCAAATCCCACATCTCTATCTATTACAGAAGCTGAGCTATAAGTGTTCAAAAAAGTGCGTTGTTTTTTGCCCACCCTGTATATATATAAACAAAAATACGTAGTATACATATACTACGTATAAGCGAAAGTAGTTATACAGTAAGCGTAGTAATATATACAGCAACGAGACATGGTGCATATTTTCAAGTTAGTATCTGCAGATATTTATTACAAAATATTTCCACAGAGTTGTTTCCACCATTTCCTCGTTTTCCCCTCATGAATAATAATTATCTAATTTGTTCGCTCCCCCTCCCTATTCTTTTGTTTTTATTCTCACTATGAATAGGTTTGGGCTTAATGAATTTTTTTTGTTTAGCGGAATTTTCTCTCTCGGTCAGACCAAATTAGTTTTCAGAGTTGGAATGTTTTTCATTTATTTGTTTTTTACTTGTTCTTTGTATAAATATTTACATAAGGTGTTGTTCGTGCGCTCCCAAAAGCCTTTACTGCTGCCAAATCTAACTAAGGGGGACAGATGTCCCTAGGATAGATATCCTTAGATGCATTAAAAGCTTTGCGCCTGTATTTATTTAGGAGATAACAAACATTACATTTTAAATTTCTTTAATAGATTCACTAAGGCTGGGCGCACAAAACAGTGTAGACTGTTTTGTCTCCAGTGTACGCCTAGCCTAAATCATCATCTCAAAGCCCGAAATTATATTTTTAATTTAACCTCCAAACCTATTACATATATCCTTATTTAATATAAATTATTTTTTATTTGTCAACAAGTTGTTTATTCAAAAATCTTAAGATTTCTATAGGTCTATTCCAACCCCCCTATTTGTACCGTCCTTTGTATTGTCCCGCGGATCGTTCGGGGATCGTTTAGGACAGGTTTTATACGCATGCGCTAACATTGTACTGTAACAAAAGCATGTCAGGTTGGAACGGATTTAGGCTATAATTCGCACTGTATTAAAAACATTCAAGGAAACCTAACAGTTAGGGAACCTTCTTGTTAATATTTGTGACTATTGACATAACTGCGCATGTCATACAAACCAGTACATGGTATTGTCAGAGGATCGTTGGGACCGTACAGAGAACGGTTCGCAAACGTTCCCTGACCGGGTTGGAACAGCTACGTGGACGGTACGAAACACTGTATCAAGTTTCCAACTTGATTTTCGGTCTGCTAACTAATTTTGTACTCAGGATCTTGAAAATCACATTGTCCACCATAATTGGCGGGACATGGCCGCTCTCTATCAATGCCAATTACTAAGCTATGTCCCGCAGACGGACTTAACCGACCACATATTCCTAAAAGGCGCACAAAATTATTAACTTCATCACAGAATTCTAGCTTGATGTTAGTCAGACACATTTTTCCACGCTATCTCATGGACTATTAGTTATTTTATTTTAACCTTATAGTCGCATGAAGGGACGTGAAAAGGGCATACTCAAAATAAAATATGTTAGGTAAATCCGAAAATTGTAGAAATAAAATAAATGTAAACTTTTATTTATACATAAAATAGATAATATATTATTTTGTTAATATAAACAGTTTTACTTGAACTAATGGAAAATGGTTGTGTGGGTGAGTTTCGTGTCTAATATCATTATCAATTATTGATGTGTTAGTGAGTGAAGGTTTCCTTTCCAAGGTTTATCTTTTTACCCTGACCTGTCCTACGTCATTCTTACCTTACTCAGTCCATTTCAACTTATCTATCTTTATATAGTATATTAATCACGGATATAGATAGTGTCGGCGTAATGAGGTAATAAATACTTTATATTTATTTATAAATATAACAAATACTATCTATGGATATAGAAGTTATATTTATATAAAGAAAGTTCATGTATCATAGTTCAATTTGTATTATTGGTTTCAAAGTTGGTAAAAACATACAATTTTAAGCAATCATTTTTTTTAATTAATCAACGTTTGTATTCTCCAATTTACACTAATTATAGTTTATTTTAAACCGATATTAATTCTATGTTTAAGCTAGAGATGGTATTCTCCAAAATTAATTAGTACATTTATTTTACTTGCTACCTATTTATACCTTATTTAGTATTTTTCACTTATTAAGTATTTCACTCATGATAAATGTCAAGAAGTTATTATAATTTTAGATTAAATTCATAGGCGGCCGAAGGTATGGGCTTGGGGGGGCTAAGCCCCCCCAAAAATTTTATCAGCTAAGAAAAATTACAAGAATTGTAAAAGGAAAGGCTAGATATACATAAACATAATATGAGCCATACTTTTGTTGTATTACTGATCGGTAAACTTTTACATTAGTTTAATAATTGTAATTTTCGTGATATCTGTATTTTTCCTGAAACCATATCCAGTGAAGATGTTGTCAGAATATTTACAATGAAGCCAAGAACACTGCATTTGATTTAGATTTTTGTGTTAATTCAAGCTATATTTTGTATAATTAAAGTTAAAAATATATTTTCTTAGTTTGCTCAAATTGTTATTGTACATTTCTTGCTCTCTAAAAGCTAATCAATAGAAATCAAAATCACTCTGATAAATTATTCCTTTTGCTTCCGAGCTTACCGAAGGTAACGGAAGCATTGTGTTCACTTTTGAGAACGAAAAACTTTTATGCCGATTTCAAAAATTCCAAGACAGAAATCCGTTTCAGACATCAGGGAACATTTTTGGTCTCGTGTCTGTCTGTCTGTCTGTCTGTCTGTCTGTCTGTCTGTCGGTCTGTGTGTCCGCGAATTATGAAACGTGCGACGATAACTTGAGTAAATGTCGACCGATTTTAATGAAATTTGGTAGACATGTTCATTTTACCAATGATCAGGACGAGTTCGTTGGACAACGTTATCCGTCCAAGCGTTCACGAGTAACGCTCGCGCAAACGTGAACTTTATATTTAAAATTGGAATTTTTGGTCGGGGAAAAATTCTAACTTTATCTATTCAATGAGACTAACATGTTTTTCAAATACAATTTTTTAGTAAAACCAACAGCGACACCGCTATGAAGTGTTAAAGATCGCTAAAACCATTAATAGTTTTTACAAAATAAACAATATAACAATAAAGTAATACAACAATCATTGTTATAGTACATGATAGGATGCGAGGAAGCTATGTGCCACACTAATTGGCAGTCTATTTTTATTGTTATTACTTTTTTTAAAAACGATTTTTAGAAAGACGTTTTTCCCCCGCGGAAACGCCATTTTCGTTGCGTCGTCAGTAAACGCCGCAAGGGTCTAAAGGATTTTTTCATAAGTATTCTTGGTTTCTACGGGTTCGAGTGCTAGGTTGTTTTAAATAGAACCCCCACCAATTTTGAACAAATGAAAACGGTTATTTAAATACGGTCGGTTGAAATCAGAAAAGAATAATTGAAAAATTACTAATGTACTAAAGTAAACAATTACCAATCCTCTAAACCTTTACACTTGGCAAAATGGCACAATAATAATTATTTGGTATCAATTATTATGGTATAAGTATTTGTATCTAAAGGCGGGGATACACTAGAGCATCGCCCCGAATGAGCATGCATTCGCCCCCGAATGAGCATGCGTTCGCCCCCAAATGAGCAAGCGGTTCGCCTTGTTTTGCTATATGGATAGGGCGAGCCAAACGGAAACGCATGGTCATTCGGGGCGAATGCTCAAGTGTATACCCGCCTTAAAGATTATGTATGTAACCTACAGTTTTAAAATGGTGGCTTTGGCTTACATATCTTTAGTAATGAAATCCATGTCCATTATTCTTCTCCTTCTTGGAGAAATTTTTAATTTATCATTATAAATTAGTCTTTTTTCTAACATAACAGGTATAATAAACAGGAATTTTTAGACACCAAAATACCTTAAAATCGTAATTTTTGGTGTTAATTTTTTAAAAATTTCCGGGGGAGGGCCCCCGGACCCCCCCCCCCCCCCCTCCCTTCCCTGAGGAGCATTACACCCCCCCCCCCCCCCACATCCCCCCGTAGCCTTAGCCCCCCCAAATATATTGCTCTAGAGCCGCCTATGATTAAATTATGTGCAATGATTAACTGCCAATAGATTCTGTCACTGATATAAGCATCAAGACGTTTTTACTTATAATAATGTACATATCATATTATTATCTCGACCCTGATTTTAATCTTTGTCGTCTGATATCGATATGACCACTTCTTTCCATTGTCCATTAACATCCCCTACTCAGCCTTTTTTTTAATAACTTTGCCAAATTACCACTTGCTTGGGTTAGCGGTTCTGTAATAAACACTTGCATGGGTTGATGGTAATATAAACACCATTTGCTTGGATTGTTGTTACTGTAATTCCTGACCTATGGACTCTTTTCTCTACTTCAAACTGCTTCTTTGCTCATGGCTCACTCTCCGTCATAGGTTTTGAACCTTACCTTAATAATTTCAGGTTCAGGTGCTGTTTTTCATCATTATCAGCTGTATTAGAACTTATCTTCGTTATCTCCTGGGCAATATACGAATCTTTTATAAGTTTCTTAACTATATGGACTATTCTTTCGGCCAACCCATTTTTGACTTTGGATAATAAGGAGCAATTTCTTTATGTTCGATTCTGTTTCTCTCTAAAAACATCTTGAATGATTCTGATTTAATCTGTGGTCCATTATCTGAGATGGGTGTACCTGGTATAACATCCACCAGGATCTATCATCTTTCACTCAGAAAAAATATATGGCAAAAATACATTAATTGTTCTAATCTAACCAATGGATTTTAAATTGACATACTTTATGCCTTAATTTGTCACACTAGACAGTTGCTCATTAAGACAGTAACTGCCCTGTCTTTTCTGTTACCAAGAAGTGATTTGCTAGGTTGAAATGAGTCTAGCTCTTGACAGAAAACGAAGTGACGTAACGCCCTACTAACCCGGTGATTCACTGAGTACTTGAGTAGAGTACTCTCCACTCGACTAACTATCTCACATCTCACCTATTCTGTCAGTTTTTTAACTACAAACTGCCCAAAACAGTATTCACATTTCTTCTTAACCATCTCAAGATTAATCTCATTTATGCTCCAGATAAAATCATTACGAAACATCATACTTGTGTTATATCGTTACCTTTCCTCATTTTTATCTCATTTGGACCATTTTGATAAACGATATTTCATATTATCCTGATTGCTCACTTGAATAAATGTGTTGTTGTTTTTTGTTCTACCTTTATTATTCTCAATAAAAGAATTACGTGATGCTATTAGAATTAAAACAAATGTATTGTCTAGTCTACATAATTTCTTATTTTTATATCTTGCATAATAGTTATTATTACAAATGACACTTATTATATAAGTAATAATTATTCGAGAATTGTTGTAAGCATATTTGCGGTTCATTTTATTGTTGTTTTTTTTACTATCTAATTGTGCAGATTTAGTTACGTTGATAAAAACAGAGAATCGTTTAAAGTAATGTTCTTATATAATTTGGTCAAACTATTTTGTCTAATATTCTAAATATTATCTATATATGTAACTAGATTTATTAGTGCATGATAGTTAAAATTCTAGTTTGGAATGTAAAACAATGTTTTCTGAATGCGCGTCGTAGGGTCCTTCAGTGTCATAGTTCTATAACACTGATATATTGTTAAATATATTGTTATATATTTTTATGTACAATAAATTGGCTGGTGTCACTTAATACCCAGTGTGCAGGCAGTGGCGGATTAAGGGTGTCATCTAGGGGGTGGCGATTTGACCCTCCAAAGGGTTTCGATAGTATGGAAAGCCCTAAGGAAAGGGGGGGGGGGAGTTCTCAGGATTCCTCCCCCCCGACTGCAGTACAATATCTTAACCGTAAGTCATAGGTGTCGGTAGCAGTTAATTACTGTATGGTGCATATAGCGGGGGGTCCGGGGGTCCTCCCCCGGAAAAATTTGAAAATATGACCTCTCAAAACAGCGCTTAAATGCATTTCTGAGGTAAAATTTGATTTTAATACTTAGTCACGAAAGGGTCGTTTTTGGCTCGATTAAGTATATGGTGTAGTTTGTTGGAAAACTAGTATGAACATGAACACAAGTACATTTAAAAAAAATATATATAATACAAACTTAAAAGTATAGTTATTGTAACACAATAAAAGTTGTGCACCTAATCATTCTCTTTGTATAAAATACCTTAAAAAAATTTTCGTTCTTGAGAACGAAAATTTATTAGTTTGTTACCTTCAGTAAGCTCGAAAGCTAAACGGGGATTTTTAATATTTTCGTTTTATATATCTACGAGCCGTTAACCCCATGGCAACGGACCTAATTTTATATTTAGAAAAAAATAGTTAAATTAAGTAAATTAATTTAGATAAGTTATTGTATCTATTTGAAGACCATCGAATCAAAGCAAATACTCGTACTTATTTTTATTGGAATAAATGTGGTTGATTCAGATTGGCAATAACAAACATTTTGCTAAAACTACGCATCTATAAATTATTTTATAAAATAAATTATCAGAATATGTGGATTTGTTTTAACGAATTAATCTATTATCGGCGTCTCTATTGAAAACTAGGACATTTTGGTATCCCGAAAAGTGTTTTCGGGACACCAAATTGCTCAGGATATATTGCGGGGCCGAGGGTCCTCCCTCGGAAAATTTTGAAAATATTACCTCTCAAAACAGCGTTTTTATGCATTCTGATATGAAATTTGGTAGTCGTTGGAAAAAAGTGTAATCAAGGGGGGGGCGGTCGCCTCCCCCGCCCCCCCTTTAATCCGCCACTGTGTGCAGGAGTATTAAATATGATATTTATTAAACAATATTTCGATGTGTGTGAAGACATTCGATCGTTTAACATTCAACAAATTCTAATTACACTTGTGATGTGGTGCTCAATGAACCAAACTTACATATTTTTAATCTACCACAAAAGAGCTTTCAAATTATATGTAACATGCCTCATAAATGTCAACTTTTATTTTCGATTTTACAAACGAACTAACTTTTTAAATCCAAAGTCTTTGTAGGTATAACTCACATCGCTCGTCCAATGAATAAAACCACTTAAAAAAAAAACATTAAAGCCGGGTTTACAGTAAAAGTAAAGCTATATCACAACGTAATGTAACTTAATAATGATACATTACTCATAAGTAGTTTGTTGTCCCTATTTCTTCAATACTTTTTTTTTCTGTTAGGTCAATTAGGGTGAAAAGATATAATTCAACACATTAGTGTGAGCACTGGCTATATTTCGCCCTCCTCCGGGGCATAATCATGCCTAAAACATCATAAAGTATTTTTTTAACACTCCGGAGTGGGCGAAATATAGCCAGTGCTCACACTAATGTGTTGAATTATATCTTTTCACCCTAATTGACCCAACAGAAGAAAAAAATTATACATTACGTTGCTGCATAGCAGAATTTAGAGACTATATTGCAAAAATATTGCTATATTTATTTGGAGTCGGGAAAGATAAAAAAAAATCTACATGTAACATGTAACAATGTTATAGATATAGTTTTACTTGTTATTAAAACTTAATATTGCAAGGTTTGCTACATATTGTAAACCTTAGTAACATAGAAATGAAGATACTATCACTGGAACGAAAACTATTATTTTATTAAATCACTAATCAAATTACATTAATAATATTATGTTTTGTGTTTCTTTAAAAAAAAAAATAAAAAAAGTTACTAAATTGAACATTTAAAACTAAATTTAGATCTACGGACCTCATTCTGAATTATTCTAAAATTGAACTATAATTATATTAACTTACAATTTAGCTTGTGTTATGAAACAGCTGATAATGTTTTGTTTTCTTTATTTCTGCCAGTGCTTGTTTAAATTTTTGTTTTTCTTAATTTTTTTTTTTTTTTTCTTTTACTCGGTTACACTGATTTACTGTGCCAGTGAGGTTAGGAGCTCTCATGGTTGATGCGGTTGTGAGGAGTAATTGGTAACTTAAGGACAGTTTTGATATAGAATTAGTTCAGATCGCTTTTATTTGTCGATTTTCTTGGTCCCAAAGAAAACATAGTTCTTGCTTACTCCCAATCCCAAAGTTCTTCTTGTTGGAATATGACGCCATTATTAATCTCGGTGGCTGTAAAGAAAGATTGAAGTTTCTTTTTTCCGCCTCGATTCCGGATGATTCTTACGGCACTGGTAAGTACTTATAAAAGAATAACAATTAGAAGAGGACTGCTTGAAGAAGATACTTGTACAGGGCCAAAGGTGCAAAAAGTGTAATCTTTCTTTTTCACTGCTATTGCTATGTAGTATAAACATTATTTCTCTGTTTTGTTGCTTTTAAAGTGAATTGTTTACATGCGAGTTATTACCGCTCTGCCAACAGCCCGGGGCAGTGTGTTGAGGTAACTATTAGCGCATCGCTGGTTCAGATAACCCTGCGTGAAGGTTATACTCGTGTTTTTCTAGTGAATTTCAATTGTTTACTTTGAAATGTTACTCAACTTACAAATGACAAATGAGTGATTTTAATTTAACCCAAGGACCGTATATAAACTACGGTAATACATGAACAGCATTTGATACAAATACTGATAAAAAGGATTGTCTTGCAAATTAGGGATTTTACTTAAATCCAGGGACCAAAGATAAACTAAGACTAAGGTAACACCAATTTTACAGCATTTCATAGCATCGTACAAATCGCAGATGCCATTAAAATTGAGTTAAAAAACAGTTTATAGATAGAAACTCTAGAATAATGAACACATTGTCAGTTTCTTTTTTCTTTAAAATTAAATCTTGATTCATATTACAATTTTTAACATTTGTGGATATACATCTGTGATTTAATCGTAAGATATAATTGGATTGACAGCTGCTCATTAATTCTGTCTTGTTTCTTTGACATCGTTTTCTCTTATTTTTAATTAGAATGTTTGTTTTTTGTTTTTTCAATCTCTTTTAATTAATGAAAATGATTGTAAATTAGAATTATTTTATGTTTTTGCACAAGTTAGGAAATAAACGGTAACAGTTTTTAATAATTAAACCTCACAATATATGTTTTTGTATTCATTGTACTAGTTATAGCTGTAATTATTTATTTAGTGTTTTACAACATCTTTAATTAACCGTAATTAATACATTTGTTTATAACATAATTTAAGAGGCAATCTATCTAAAGTTATTATTAGAGCATCTTACACTTACATTGTTAAATCAATTTGCTAGTGATATTAATTAGTGATAGATTTTTATGTAAGACTTTTGGCTTATTGGCTCTTTTTAAATACGAATATTATTTATATTTTACGATTTAATTTGAATTTAACTCGTTAGAAGTGGAAACAGCACACGCTTCATTATTTTTAGATGAATTATTTAAGTAAATGACTTTCGCTTGATTCTGATGCATCAGCTGCTTGTTTTCTTGTATTTGTTTTGTTACAGTCGGAATTTTGTTTCTTCTCTCGGACTAAAGTAATCATGTTAGTGAATAAACTAGTGTTATTTTACTTCTTATTCCGTTTAAATGTTCATATTGGACTATATCCCCAAAATATGAGTATTGCTTCTGACATTTCTAAAGGTAAGCTATATAGGTTTGTTCCAACCCCCCCCCCCCCCCCCCCCCCCTTTATTTGCACCGTCCTTTGTATCGTCCCGCGGATCGTTTAGGAATCGTTTAGGACTGGTTGTATACGCATGCGCTAACATTGTATTGTAATAAAATCATGTCAGGTTAGAACGGGTTTAGGACCATTATTTGCACCGTATTTAAGGAAACCTAAATGTTACGGAGCCTTCCTGTTGGCATCTGTGACGATTGACGTAACTGCGCATGTTATACAAACCTGTACTTGGTTTGGTATTGTCCTAGGATCGTTTGGACGAACAGTAAACTGTTCAAATTAAGTTAAAAAATTTAAAAAAACATTTTCAATTTTCACATTTCACTATATAAATTATTGGACTTGAGATTAATTGGTTTTGCTATAAGGCGCCCTAAATTTGGCAAACAAATAAATCAAAATAATAAAACTTAATAGGCTTAAAAAGTAGTCACCTCATTGTTCATATATGATTTTTTAATTAAATTTAATGAGTACCTAATCTCATTACAGTGGAGTCAGGATTGGTACTTGCGCCGAGTACCAAGTTTTTCTCTGGTCATTAATCGGTAAGAGTCGGTTCCATCGATACGATGGCTGGTTTCATAGCAACTTACTCATTCATGCTCCTCTCATATGACGGATAGTTTTTAACTTAGAGATGCGCAAGCCTGGCATTGTGTAAGAAAATGAAAAATATTTTCCTCAAATCTCAGCGAACACGTAGAACACTCCTCATCAGAATGAAGGGATTTCTAGATAGATTTTTAAGGTAGCAAAACTCCTCTTATCTTAATCAAAAGTTTGAGCTCAGAGAAATTAAGCTATCAATAGCGTTAATGCAACAAAAAATATTTTGTACCGTTTATCATACTAAGGGAAATATAATTTAATTTAAAAAGATAACTGGTTGTTTGACAGTTGGTGTGTATTATGTTTTAAAAAAACTAATTCGATATTGTTTACATTATGCCTTGTTTGTTACAAGAGTCTTAAGGTGGAGGAATCAAGGCAATTAAACATACTATGTCTTAAGAAAAAGCCAGCAAGCTTGAAAAAACTCAAAAACTCCCAAATAATCGCCTTATATAACCTGTTGTTTTTATAAGTATAACCTAACTTGTTACATTTTATAACCTCCCTCGTTACTAAATCCATTGTATTCCAGGTAAAATACAAAATTATCTCACCATTTTAAAAGAAACGTTTATTTTGTTATAAAAGTTTACTTTTTATTTTATAGATAATGTAAATTAAATTAAATTTTCTAAAAACAGTTTGCAAACTATTCGCATCTCCTGCCGTTTTTTTATTGACGAACAAGAATGATTTTGGTTCGCTGGTTAGGACATGTTCGAGTGAGGTTCGTCGGGTTTTCTTTCGCTCTCGGACCACCCGGCGACCCGGCTCCCATTTAATTTCGTGCCTTTAATTTTATTCCGTCGTTTTTATTATTTAAGTGTGGAGTGGTCTAAGGAAATTTATAAACTGATTGATATTTATAAAAATAAAATCTTTACTCTGGGATCCTAAATGGACCATTTCATGTTAATTTAAGTTGAATATTTACACGCAGGAATTCTTTGTCAAATAAAATACAATTTTATAATGTCATTCTAATTAGCTTATTTTCCATGTGTACATAATATATTTACTTAAATTAATGTTAAAATGTTTAATTAATTGTTTAATTAATGACACTAATAATTATATTATATTTAGTATAAGAAATGTCAACAACACGTTTTTCACAACAGAAAATTGGTTCGAAGACCAGCTCTCACACGTTGAGTTATGTTGGACAACTTACCTAAGTTGCACCGTGTATGGGATATTGGGCACTCCTTTGAACTAATCCATTAATAATCTAATCCAACGCCATTTTTTCTTCTTGGTCTAGATTGCAACTGGTTTCGGCTACGTTTTATAGGATCATCGTGGCCACTATATTTAACTATTTAAGATTCGAAACTCCTAAATCGATTTCCTCGAATCGAAATAATTTTGGAGAAATGCTCTCTAAAGCTAAGAAAGTATGTCTGATATACTTTTTTTTTTTTTTTTTTGCTTTGAGTTTGGTATTCCCTCACTAGGTTAGTTTTTTTTATTCAGAAGGAAGCTCTTTACGTCATTATTATTTCATAACTTGCGCTGGTTGAATGTGCGAGCAGAGTAGCAGAGAAATAAAAACCCAAGTCTTGTCTTTAATAGCCTCCATAAAAACACCGGGTTGACTCTTTCGCTTTACTTTATACCTCGTCGGGAGCCAACCAGAGTAATCAATATTGCAAAGAACACATTTAGAAACCCCCTTCCCCGATGCTTTTTGATAGATTACTTGAGTAGGAGTTGATATTTTCAATCTTCTATACCATTTGTAAGGTAAGCGCATTTCTAAAGAAATTTTGCTGTTTTTCTTCTATAAAAATTTTAATTTATAATCTATAGAGACTTTAAATGAGTTTGCCACTCATTAAGTTGAATCATTCAAACAAAAATCTTTTTTATGTTTCTTTAAAATACTTAATGTTCAAAATTTGTAATGACAATTTAATTAGTTTTAACTTATAATGAAATGTTATAAATGTTTTCTTAAAATCACAGTGTTACTGTAATATTATGTACATGATAGCTAGATTTCCTCTGGCTGCTTGATTCTGATTTACACGTTTTAAGTTCTCCTGAGTTGAAAAAAGTGAAGTTTAATCAATTCTGTCCGTGCCGTCGCCGACGCGTCGAGTGTATAAGCTACTAAATCGATTTCAAATTTGTATTTTGATAAACATTATGCAGAAATAAAGAAGGGAGTATACACTGAAATAAAATAATGTGGCTTGGCTCTTAATTTGGCCACTTACCTTGAAAAACTCTTTAAAATTGTGATTTTTTGTTCTTGAATACTGTTTTGACAATTATGTATAACAATTTTTTGTTTAACCATGTTCGTTGTTACTTTGCACAATCCAAAGAAAATAATTCCTTTGAATGGATTTTTTATTTTTTTTATTTCATCAAGAACATAATTATCCCAACAAAAACACTAGTGAAAAAAAAAAAGCCAAGTCTCGCGTAAAAATTTGTGAGATCAAAGGTTTAGCCAAGTCTCTCACTGTCCGAGTAAGTTCTACATGGTCTAATTTATTCAGTGGAAGTACATGATGTTTGTCTGTCCCTCTCTCTATTCTCTTTCCCAAATCACTTTACACGTTTAAATTTAAAAACAGTTTCTGACTTGGCAAATACACACCACAAACTTAAATCAAATAATAAATATTATTTTTTCATTTGAGCATCGCAGCACAAGGATACAAATTTGTAAACGGCACTGCATTTAATCTTAGTGTATTTTCCAAGTCACGCTCTATGTTTTAGAAGTGTGACAATTTTTTGTATTTTATATTTCGATCTTAATATTATTAAATATGAGGTTAAAAATTGAAATTAGAATGTTGAAAGGGGGAGAAATTACAATTATGTATATTAAATTATGGGGTATACTAAGCCCGCATATAGTCACTCAAGGTTAGGTCCCCCCCCCCGAAATTTTTTTCTGCGTACGCTACTGACTGAGGTTGATGGTTGATTGCTTACAAAGTTGTAAAATAAGGACTACTACAATAAAATATGCCCATGAGAATGGTTACTGCAAAAAGATGCCTACTGCACTAAAAATATATCCATAGGAAATGTTACAGCAGAATGAGAACTACCCAAATATAAATATTATGTCCTTGGGAGAGTATATATATATGAGCCTTACCAAACGAATTTATAATTCTCAAAAGAAAACGAACAAACTCCTTTATTCCGTTTGTATAAAGTTAGTTCAAGTTGTAAAGTTGAATTAAACGCCAAACTATAATAATAGGGTTTTGTTACCCCTGACCTTACCATAATCTGCTCTTTCGTTTCCCGAGTCAATATTTCGAGAAGAAAACCCTTGCTGCAGTCACATTAAAACTTTAGTTTTCTACCCATTTTTCCATTTTCCACTTTTTCTCATTACTTCTTTTTTTATTGTTAGTTTATAATCCTTGCTTGGGTTTCATGTACTTCTCGTTTTTCTAGGTATAACTTATAATTGTAAGCAGTTAATTTTTACTTATTCTTTTTTTTTAAGTTTTGTCGAATTGTCTTATCTTTTTTAAAAAGATAATACAATGAAGACACGTGGCGGATATAAGTCTAAAGTTTTAAACGATTCTGTAACATGCCACATATATTTCTTGACTTAAACTGTCAATATTCCTTGCCAATCTCCGCTATTGTCTGTAAATAAATCGGGTCTACTATACATTTCGTTATTATTTACCTATGGACTATGGAATACTATTTGTTTTTGTTTTTTTGTAAAAAGTTTCTTTTTGTATAGATAGGTGTCTGCAAAGGTGATACTTTCTAATTTTTGGACTTAAGGGACCTGAATCCCAATATTCTTATATGTATATTATTAACTAGCTACTCAAAAACTATCATCGCAACAAAACACTTTCTTAGTTGTTACCTCTTTTATTCTATTGGTCCTTAGTCAAGATCTTTTTAAACCTAAGGGTGCGTTTGGAATCACTAACCAGGTCGAACATTGGTTTTTTATTGTTAGCTATGCGGCGGCTTCAGTTTCTCATGTTTCTGAATGGTTCCGGTTAAAGAAGCGGTCGACCAAAACGTTTATAAACTTATACTGGTTTGGTGTGAGTATTAAACTAGAGAACTTACTTGTACTTTCGTTTACTCTTATTGTTTTTATCAATTAAAATGTATATAGGGCATTAATAAATCATATAACTACTCCATGTTTGGCTATATTTCACCTCCTTTGAGGCATCTTTAGGCCTAAAAGAATCTACATCATTTTACATCTTAATCATTAATATTAACATATATTTTCATAAACACTGTGTATTATTACTTCAATTCTAACCTCTTTTAACATATAATTTTGTGACTTAACTAATATCATAATTAGATAATTATATATATATATAACTTTACACTAACCTTTTATTTATTCCTTCTTTTATACTAAAATACACATTTTTCCTTTAAATGACTTACTACCAGTAATTCTACCTTATTTTGAGTATTGGCCAAATATGTGCTTTTCACACACAAAGGGTCAAGGGTCCACAGGCGATGTAACAAATTGGTGGTTTGATAATCATTATAATGGCCAGCCTTATCAAGATAGCGGTATTTAAAGGTTTGTTTTAACTATAACTTTTGCACCTTTGGTTATAATGGCGTGAAACAGACGCTTTTATAACGCAATGAAACTACTCTGAAGTGTCTGACCCAATCCGTTTACAAGATGAGGTATTTTTAAGATTTTTTTTTTGTGAGGGAACATTTTTTTTCTACAAATTATGTTACAAATTTTCCTGTGTTTAGTTATTGCAACATAACATAATAGCAAAGTTTCATTTTTTTTTTTATTTGAACCATCAAATAAGATTAATAAATACAAGGAACCAACTGTGCAACGTAGAGTGCGTCGATCGAGAAGTAACCGATGTGTTCTGAAAAACCAACCTAAACAACCGACCGCGTTCGTAAAACTTCGGTTGATTAGCGGTGGACCTAAGCGGTTGCAACCGCTTCGACCGAATCTAGAGTATGGGTAGTCCGGTTAGTAAACCATAACATTACCTTCAATGGCGGAATTTCATCGTAATTTAAAAAGATTAAAAGAATTTTGTCTCTCGTTTTTTTGCTATTCTTTAAAATTCTTTAATGTTTAGTATTTGTGAAACTTTACCTTTATCGGCACTCTTTTACTTTGTTACCCACATTTTTTATTTTGAGTACTTTGTTTTAATTTAGGTAATTTTGTGACTTCAATCAGAATATATCAAAACTGAAAGATGAAAAGTGTGATATTCCTTTGTCCCACAGTACATTAGACTAAATATCCCTTTGTCCTAATAGTTGCTTACTTTCCGGATAGTTATCCTGCAATTCAACATTTTATGAATACCAATATTATAGGTAGGTAATAAACCAAAAGAGAACCCCTTTATCGATGGGAACAGTGTGGTGCGAAGTTTCAGGAAGATGATGTGGCTGAAAATTACATTAATATTGTGTAATCAGAGTTTTCAGTTGAATAAAAAAGGAAAGGGATGATGGCTATGTATCCAGATTTAACCTATAGGGATGGCGCTGCAATAGTTTATGCGCACTTGAGATATCACGCAATAGCTTAACATCTTTCGTTTGTTACCAAACAACAACCAATTAATAACCTCTCTTTGTTTATAAACTCTTCGGTCGACCGCTGAAAAAGGATAATTTCAAGCCGCCATGACACTAACCACAAACAACCGCTGTTCGACCGATCGGTTGACCGGATAGTGGTTCCGATCGCACCCATATTATTGGTCTCAAACCTATAGCAGGGGTTATTCTCAATGGAGTTGCTTATGATAAGAGTCAATTAGTTGCTAATAAATTATACAGACTACTAAATTATACGATTATAAGCGGAACTGCCTTCGAATGGCATTCGATAACAATCCCTGATTTTATGAATTAGTAGATTGTTCCTTGTAGTATAAATTCTTGATTAGTTGGGTCTTTTAAGGAAAATTCAAACGCCTCACATGTGCGATATTTCGATCCCTCCTTGGATCATTCTCAAGCTGGAATCATAGTTTATTTAAAAATTACACTTCACCAAATATAACCAATGTACAATGCAAAATGACGATTTAATTTAAATATTAACAATGGTAACTAGAATCCTTACTAACCTGACTAACTAGGTGACTACATTGTCAACTTATTGTTTTCTATAAAGTGTTTAGAAAAAGTTTAATTAAGATCGGACAGATTCTCGTCAATTCACCCTAAAATATTGAAATTGAATTAATAATAATGATTGATGATACCCCACATGTATGTAGGTTTTAAACATGAATATCAAAAGATCAATGCTTATAATTAGATTTGTACTTACTGAAATACAGGTACTGTCAATTACACTATTAATTAATAATATCTCCCTGATTTTGCTTTGAAACGTCGGAATTCACACAATCTCAGACAGTGGTCTCATATAAGGGGTATCTTCTCGTGAATGTATTTGCTGTTGAGATATTTTTAATATTTTACTTAAAATTAGTATTTGAGTTGAGCTGCTTAATACGTATACTGTGCATATTTACTATATCATTTAATTTGAATACCATTGCTTATAATATGTGTTTTTGTGATTGCAGATGGAAAAGGGTAAGGTTTCGAGGGGGGCGGCAACATCGTTCGGATTCAAGGGGAAATCTCCAGCGAGGAGCAGTTCTACCAACCCACTCCCCTCGGTGGCAGCCAGTGTTACCAAGGAAACTATAGAACCCATAGTTATACCTTCCTTACCTAAACATGGTATGTATAAACTATTATACATTTATATAAAATATGTAAACTTGCAATTATAATATAAGAAGAAACAAAGAAATTAACGCACCAACCCCCTTTTTTTATATAGTGAGGTAAACATAATTATTTGGGGTAACCCATACCATAATCTATTGGGTTATGGGTTTTCTTGAACCTCGTAGATGTTTTTTCGACCTTTTATTTATTTTATGAAGGTGTGACCTTAGAGCTATTTTTTTAAATAATTTATATGACGTTAGTTTGTGTCGAGACACTCTTCACATCTACCCGTCTTTAACTAAAATGTTCTTTCTGTTTTGCATTGGTATCCTTATCCTTTACATACACAAATTCCCGTATGATAAACGCTGATGATACGTGATCATGGTTGCGATCTTTATTCTGCATCAAACTTGTGTATCAAAATTATACAGAGTTCGGATAGGATGTGCTCCAAGAATCGGTATTTGCCCGACACGACATGACACATCAAAGGATGATAAACGGAAAATATGCGTCAGTGTGGACGTGGACGAGGCCTTATCATTGCGGATCTCCAGTTGCATAGAAGCACTAAGTGGTTGTTGTATTGTACTGGAAATGCTTTTAAAAATGTTGTATCGCGTTTCTCAATGTTTTCCCTAATCAAGATAATAGAATTCTAAAGGTGCGTTTACACCTGACACTTCTCTCCGGCAATAAATGTCAAGTGTCAGACAGACATCACTGAGTGTTTACATCTGAGAGAAATTGCTTGAGATTTATGTCAGAGATATATATGTCTGACACTTCTCGCAATGCTTAAATTTGCAATAAATGTACGAAGAGGAGTTTGAATTTTCAAATAATCGGTGTTTACATCTGTTGTTATAGAAGTGTCGACACTTATATCTGAGAGTAGAAACATAAATCTCAGACTTCTGAGATTTCTGTCTGACATAAATGTCATGCAATAAATGTCAGGTGTAAACGCACCTTAATAGGTATTCGATTTAAGTGTGAGACAAACAGGTAAAAAATTAATGTATTGTCCTCTTGCAGATTGGAATTTTAAATTGTGTAATAAATTTGAACCTGCATATGTCTGTCTATTAATGTAACTACTTTTCATCTACCACTTCCGCGACCTCCTCGACTCAATAGATTGAATTATACCTTCATGGCTTTGGTATGTATAAATATCTGTTCAAGAAAAGAGCTATGAATTGGCTAGTTATGTTCAAAGTTTCCACAGATCGGCTAATTTGGAAGTATAAAGGTAGATAAATTGTCTCTTTATAAATTAAAAGAGGATAATTGATACCTCTTACCCTTAAAATTAGTCTCTTAGCCAGATAATGCAGTTAACTTCTTAAAGCAGTAATAAATTCCGTCTCGGATCTTAACTCCCTTTTCGAATCTGACTTTGAGGATAAAAAGAAGGAAAACAGTTTTTAAACAAACCACCTTAAATCTAAATTTAAGACGGAGAGTTTTCTTTATAGCTAGTACACGGAAACCTCTCGGGGAAATGTTGTATGTAAGTACGATTGGAAAGAGCTTATAGCGTTACAATAGTTCGCGTGATGAGAACTTGGTATTAATTCATCAGGGGATTCCGAGAGCAAACGGAAAATCAATAGAAATTTTCCCCTGACAGCCTAGAAAAGAGGAGAAAATCCGACCATGAAAAATAATATAATAAGCCAAAGTAAAAATAAATATACAATTAGAATCGATAAATGAGGAGGAAAGCGACACAGTTACCTAGAGACCCTGCGGTGCGCTGCTGCCTTCCTCTCTCCACTCCACCCCCTGCGTCACGCGACAATGTCACGCTCATCTAAACGTACTTCCCTCTTAGTAACTAAGAGAGGCTTCTTTAATCCTTATCTACTACTTAATTAATTATATTATGATTAAGTTCAAAGCAGTAACACGATAATATTATTTAAATAAAAGTTATTAAGCTCCAAACCACTGCGGTATTACCACACGGATCTAGATAAATACATTAAATGTTTAATTTAATACAATGGATAAAACTCAAAGCGGTAAATTCATGTATTACCGTCATAAAAACTAAATATATCTATTGTTCAAAAAATTTAAAACAATCAAATCTGATAATTCATCGTCATAAACTAATATCCGCTTACTCTGATGTTTCAATTTCTGCTCTTCTCCAATTAGACTACTTAAATTCACTTATACTTGTGTTCTAGGGTATTCCATAAAGTACTCAATGTTTGAATTAGGCAGTATTGTCTTGTTTAAAGGTTGTCAGCGTTGGTCTTATCATTTTCATTATCTATTTTCACAGTGATAATAGATTTTCATGATCTATTATCACTCCAGATTCATCAGTTCGTTAAAAAATAAGAAAAGGGTCGGTTTCTAATGCATAGTACTAGTGCAAGATGAAGTCTATGTGAAGGTATGAACTGTCTATAAAGTGGATGTAGACATCTGCCAGGTATGTTTTTCACTATTAATTCGGAGTGAATAGTGAATATAGAAGCAAATGAAACAATAATTTGAATTTGTTTAATGCAATTTTGACTTGTCTATTGAATTTAAAAACCTCCATAAATTATTAAACAACCTACATATATTACTTTTAACGGAAAGATATATTTCTGTATTCCTTTTAAATAATATTCAAAGAGCAATAATACCCAGTTTATATATTTATGTGGTCGAATTTATCTTTCAAATTATGTTTTAAGTGCAGAGGAAATCCCGTTACCTTGGAAACTAAGCAAATATTAACATCACGCTGATAAAATTGTTATTATGATAGTTGGCGAAGGCGGGAAGGCTCCGCTCTGACTAGTAGTATCACAGGAAAAATGCCCTCTCTCCCTGGAATTGCCATCGGGGCAAGTGCCCGAGGTGAAGGAACGTCCCCCTTCAATATTTTAATCTTTTATTGGTAATGAAATGATAACACGAAGTTTATCTCACTCTCCCTCACATTTCACGCCGTGCTTACCTTCAATGTTCATCCCCTTATACTTTCCCTCTCATTTCACTCCGTATTACCTTCGCATTTACATAACTATTGTAAATCTACTATACTCAAACCATATAATATACATAAATACATAAATTTTTATTTAACCCCTTTCATACCCTGTGTTTTACCCTCACAGTTTATCCCCCTATATTTACCCTCACAATTGTATTAGCCGATAAATTAATGAATTATTGGGAAATTTTGGTGGGTAAAATTCGAAAAAATAATTTTTAAACTACGACCAGTGGCAGGTAAGAGAGGTTAGGTTAAATTTAACGAATACTAAAATGTAGAAAATATTATTAAATTAGAAAAACACGTTTTAATAAAACCAGTACTAAAAAGTAGATTTTTTTTAACAGCCACTGTACTGCGACCGATCACAGTTAATGCGTATTTTATTAAAGATTAATATTTTTACTTTTCCACACTATCTATAGTAGGAAAAGTATTGTTTTCAACCAAAAATTTTTTTTCGAGATTTCAACGGAATTATCCGTTTTGGGTGTTTTTAAGACCTCCTGAGTGGTTTTCAGCATGACCTCTGTATGTATGTGTATCTTATCATCGTAGCGCCCAAGGTATTTAACCTAGAGAGTTGAAACTTGGCAGAAAAATCAGTCCTTACCTTTAGTGGTGCCGCCCGGAAAATCAACTTTTTTCGCCTTCTTGATCCCAGTTTGCAAAAGTTTAAAAAAAATCGTAAAAAATCGTAAAACATCGAAAAACTCTTGATCGAGTTAAAATTTAGCACGAATGTACCTCTCTGTATGACAAACAAGCCCACCAAATTTCATTTTGATATTGGCCGCCATTTTGAAGTTATCAATTTTTGAATTTTGAATCAATTATAAATACGTTTTTGACATATAGCATATCGTTGGAACCGGAAAAAATAAAGGAACAAATATAAAAAATAACCGGTGAAATTCCATTTATTAGTTTAAAAGTTATAAGCGAATATAATTATTTATTAGTACGATAATTTTGATGACGTCATAGTTTGTTTACATCTGTCAAAATACCGCCAAACTTCAAATAATTAAATAAAATATATTAAAAATAATGGTTTTTTTAAGAATGATAATAAATCAGTTAGTTCAAAACGGTCACCCATCCAAGTACTGACCACGTCCAATGCAGTAGGAGAGGCCACTTTAGTGGCCTCCGAAGTGAGGAAAAGTTCCGAGGTACCCCGTACCCGATTTGTTTTGTTATTTATTGATAATTCCCCACGCTTTATCTTAACATACTGCGTAACATACGCATTCTGTGATCGTTTTTAGTACTTTAGCTGTTATAAAGTGTATTTTCTCTTCTGTAGTGCATGTTTCAAAGCATGGTTTTATTTATTTATTTAAAAAAAAAAAACATCATATTTAATGCAATGAAAATTAAATTGATAGTATCGTCAAATTGAACAGTTTAGTTTATTTTCATATTTTCTCAATTTTAACAAAAAAAAATATCTGTTAGTATTGTTGTCAAAATTCAAGATTTGCTTGGATCTTATCAGGTTATCTATTTGAGCGTGACAGTGTTACCTGGTTTAGCACTTGATTAAATATGGAAACAGTTGGTTGTTAAACTTGTAAAACGACCTAAAATTAAGAAAAGTGTGTTAAGAATGGGGAATGTAATATATAATTAAAGTTTTCCTCTTGCTTGGTGATAGAGGACGATATGGTTAAAGGCCTTAAATAATAATTATTCACTTCTATAACTTGTTTCTTTTCTAACTGTTTCTATTCTATACTCCTTGCAGTGCGACCATTTCAATATTTAGTCCAACATAAACTTTTCCCTACGAAATAATTGCTTCTAAGCTAACCGAAGTTAACGGGACCATGATCATTCTGAAGTCTGAAGGTTTGAATCCAAAAATTCCTCTACAGAAATCCATTTCAGACATAGGGACACAATTGTTGTCTCTTTATGGAAAATGATTATTGTTGCATAGGCTACTTTCATCAAACCATTACAATTTCTTCAAAATTCGATGAGGAAGTTTAAAGATATACATTTATTGGTTAATAAAACAAAGTTTTTTTTTTTTTTCAATTCCCAATGGGATTTCACTTATTTTTATTCAATATTGAATGTGCGCATCTAATATGAGACCACCTGTGATCAACAAACCATTCAAATTTCCTTACAATCGGATGAGTATACTGTTAAAGATATAGGAGTTATTAAAAAAAGGTTTGTGTGTATGTAAAAGAGAGAGAATGGGGCCGTAGAAATAATCACTTTTCCATTTAAAAAGGTGCGATATCGCTGGTTACAGAAATGGGGTTGTTAAAAAATTAAACAAATTCATTGTATACTTATTTATAGTAATTAAAATTCTAAAATATGCATCTCAAAATCTTGAGCTTACTAAAAGCCAACAAAGTTTATAATAATTTTGCTGGTAATTGAAATCAATGTGTACCTACTCACTAGTCAGGTAAACATCATCCCTTTGTCTCTTTGGTGATGTTCAGTTGTTTTCATACAGCGTGAATGTAGCGAAATTCATTCCTCTGGTGTTGCTTTGTAGTTATACCATAGAGCGTGAACGCAGGGTCCGTATTTAATTTCCGCTTTGTGTTAATTTCATTAAGTGCCATATTATTTTAGCAACCACCTTTCTATTCCTAGCAGAGTCACATTATTTTTATTGAAAGGTGTTGAAGCTTTAAGACAAATAAAGTTTAACTGCCTTAAGACGATTTTTAGTAATAAAATCTCAACATATTATAGTTTATCGAACAAACAAGGGATTCCTGGTTCGATTCCAACCGGGTTGGTGCATTTTTTTCAGTATCCATTTTAATGATTCAGACAAGGTTTAGAACCTTTCTAGATTCTTTCTACTCTGTTCGATGTCCTTATTTGTACGATAATCATTTGAGAGCAGGCTTTTGGCTTTCACTCATTAGAGTCGATATAGTAGTATTGTGTTTCACTGATCAACAACAGTTAACTTACCCACAAATCCCCCCGATTATTTATTACAGTATATAATACAGTATTAATTACAGTAAACAGATGTTTACTGTAATTAAAATATGATGCGGGCTTCCTCCTAAAAAACTATGTAGAACAATCCGTTATATCTATATGTGTGTAAGAAATAAGAAATAAAGTTATAATTCTGGGCTAGATAGTGAAGGCGTTGTTTACAAACACACGTGTAATAATGTGCAGATTTAGAAGTCCTACTAGTGCGGGTTGCACAGGAACCCGCATAGCTTAGCTTTGTTCTCCCAGCTATGCGGATATATCGCTCTCCCTAGCAGTGTAAGAGTGTATTTTTAACACTAAATATAATTCCACACTCTCTTTTCAAACCTTTCCACGAAATAGTAAGATAATAACTTAAGAGCTATCGGATGAAATTTGGTTAAATTTTTGTTTTTGAGCTCACTGAAGGTTATGGAAGCTATGTGGTCGTTCCGAAGAATGACAATTTGTATGAAGTCTCCCAATTAAAAAGTTTCAAGACTAATCTCCGTTTCAGACATCAGAAAACATTTTGGTCCCGTAGATGTTTGTCGTTTAACATTTTAAGCTTACCGAAGGTAACTGAAGCTATGTGATCGTTCTGAAGAACGAACATTTATGACTCCGATTTAAAAAAATCCTCGAGAGAACAGAAATTCGTTTCAAACATCAGGGAACATTTTTAGTTCTGTGTCTGTCTTTCAATCTGGCTGTCTGTCGGTTTGTCACTATATGTTATATGTGAGCTAAGCCATGCGAGTTCATGGGCGCACTGGTAGGACTTCTAAATCTACATATCATTTCACGTGTGTTTCTATATATTATATATGTAAAAAAGAGCAACCAGAGATGCCTGTCAAGGTCTGGTCAGTTAAACAGGAAATAAGAAATCATAGATTCAAAGGAGGAAACAATTAAAATTCAATTTCTATTATAATCAATGATATAATATGTACAACAGATATAAGAAAGTAAAATCAGTGTATTGCATAGGTATTACAATACCTACAACTATTACAATTACAATAATATTACAATTATTACTATAATAAGTATGTCTCAACTCCTACACTGATTTTTTCTCTTACGCATTTTGACTCGTCTAACCGGAACTGAAGATAAGAGCTTGAGGTTAATAATAGCCGGCTTTATACAATAAACTTACTTTTTCGGGAAAATGTTTTTTTTTAATTCCTAATCGAGTGACTATTATTCCACTACTGTAATCAAGTGAGTCCACTGCTCATCTTGGCAATTACAATTATTTTAAGGGTTTCCCATGGGATTTTACAGTTTGACAATATTATCTTAAAAATAGAGGGCTAACAGGTAACAAAGGTATAAAAATTATCATGTGAGATCTAGAAAAGAATAAGTATCTAACCTTGAATATGGAAATTTATTTTCCGAAACTTCGGTAAATCTAAAACTTATAGTTTTTTTTTAAATGCTCCTCGCTACCTTTAAATTCTATTTAATTCGATTTTAATATATTTTAGACCTCAGTGGCTTACGTCAATACCCGCCGTCTAACACAGTTCATTTAAAATTGAGAATTTTCAACCCGCAGCTGACTATTATTGCCGTGCCAACTTAACTCTGCTGACAAAAACTAAAAGATTATTCACAGATTATGAGTGAGGTAAATCAGCAAATTAACTATGACTGTATATAATAATGTTATCATAGTATGTACATACATTATTTCTGCCGTCAGATTATTATTTGCATACTGAAAGTTATGAATAAGATTAATTTGTCTCGCTTCATAATACAGTAGAATAAGCTAAATATTAAACAAATACGAGGACACGAAACTCAATAGAAGTATATTTAGTCGTTATTTTTATAAAATTGCATTTTCTACTTGAAAACCCTCGTAAAATAAGTCCTTGTACGGGGAATTGAGAGATACAAAGTCAACAGTAATTAGTGTTCTATGTTGTATTCTTAATGTAGTTTTTAGCCAGGTGAGACCTTGACTAAGGTACACGTCGTTTCCTTATTCCAAACAATAATCATCACGAATCTATCTCCAAACGTACCTCAAAATAATTTTCTGACGTAAGCAATACTTCAAGGAGCAAATCTGAAAGAAATGTTTAACAAACTATAAAACGCTCACAGTTTAAGTTTAAAAGACTGTTAGACGTAGAAACTCTCTCAGACTGTCGGTTTGTCTCTTCTTTTTTGCAATTCAACACTTCAAAACTACTAGTCTGATTTTAATGAAATTTAGATGGTAGATCATTTCCCTAGCTTCATAGCCCATTGATGGTCCTTTGTATTCAACATTCTGCGCCCATTTATTTCTCTTTCCTCGTGCGTACAAACATTTTTTCATAGACACCTATATCTTTAAAAGTAATCATCTGATTTTAATGATATTTTGGTTAAAAAAAGGGGTAAAAGTAAATAAATTAGACAATAATGGATTGTAAAAGAATTAAAGTGTGAAGTGTGAGAAAGCTATGTGCCGCACTAATTATTAACAGACTATTTTTAAAAACCACTTTTTTTGACGCGAAGGACTTTAAAACGTATAAATTAATCACCATCAAAATCACGAAATTGACTTTTTGCGACATCACAATACTTTTTTTGTAAAATTCTGTACATTAGAAAGCAAAAAAATAATAATAGTTTAATTTTTTAAAGATTATAACTTGCAGGGCAATATATCTAAAATATAATGAAAATAAATATTTATTTCAATTATAAAAATGATATTTACCCAGCGGCCTTCTTCAATCTATTGGTTGCAATTATTTTGATTTCTTGATGAGAAAGTAAAAAATTAAATTTAATAATACTCACTCATAAATGAAAATATTATTTTTTATACATTTGGTTGTATTAGCCATCGGCAAGTTGTTTGTTTATAAAAACGTGATTTGAAAATGTTCATAACAACCCATTGGCGTAACTAGGATAAAAGTCTAGGGTGGGCTAAGCCCCTGGGGGGGAGGGGGGTCCGGGGGTCCTCCCCCGGAAAATTTTGAAATTTCGATACCCTAAAATCTAATTCTAAAGGTTCTTTTTACCTAATAAAAATGTAGGTACATTTTAAAAAGTATCGAAAAATGAATGTAAAAATAAGAAATTTAAATCTTCTAGTATATGATATAAATTGTGTACTAATATAAATTGTACTAATATAAATTTAAAAATGTCTCGAGTACTTTTTTTCGAAAATACTTTTGCACACATTTAGTACATTTTAAAAGGCCTTTCCAACGATTCCTCTGTCAAATCGGCACAAAGCCCTTTCTGGTTGCGGCTAACCAAGGAGGACGTCCTTCACATAGACGTAGCTCCCGAAGTAGGAATCGGAAATATAAAAACAAACCGGAATCTTAAAGAGGACAATTTGACTTAAAGTCCGGTACCCTTTTGAACCCCGTCCGAATCAAATTGCAAACGGTACGTAAGGTCAAAGTCGAAATTTCGGAAAAACACGATTTTTGTGAGTTTTTTGGTGAGGTACTGGACTCCCCCCCGTGAAGGTACTAAAAAAAGGGGGATTGCCGTTACCCCTTAAAAATTACATTTTCAGAGCATACGAAGCAGAGTAGGAGACTACTTTTTTTCTCCGTATATACCTCTTATGTACCATCTTGTAGTACCTCGAACTCGGAATTTAAAAAAGTAAAAGTACCATCAAGTTTAAAAGCAAAACGCGGTGAGCAGCATTTCATAGGCTTTTAAGGCATAAAAGCCCAATGGCGTCGAAGCCTCATGTAGAAAAACGTTTAAAAAAGGTTTTTTCGCTTGAAAGGGTCTGAAACGTGAAAATTTTTAAAATGTTTTTGGATCACTTTTGTATTCTTCCCAAGGGCTTTCCAATGATATACCACACCCCGCACCGAATATCTCCGGTTTTCTGATCAGCGAAAAAAGAAATTCCCAATGTCGCCCTTAAGCTGGAGTGCAGGTAAAAAAAAGTTCTCTATACCGGCGATGGACTTCTGCCGGATCTACAAAAGCCTTGAAAAGAAATTTTAATTTTTCAATAATTTCAAAAGTTTTACGCAAAAACGTGTTTTAAAAAACGCCTTTTTTGACCGTAGAAGATTTCCCGTTGAAAATAAATCCATTTCCCGAAAAAATTTTCCGGCACATAGCATTTTTCCCTAAAAATACACTATAACCTTAACAATTTCCAGAAAACTGCATGTCTCCACGACAAACACACCCATCGGTACAAAAATCCAAAAAACACACTATTTTCCCCTTTAGGGCCGATTTCCACCCTTAAGGAGTGGTTTAAAACTGCCCTTACCTAATGTTTGGTCAAGCGATTTTTAAGGTTCCTAACCGATTTTGACATTACCTACTCGAAATTTTTTCCGAAAATCAAGAGGCGAGGTATAATTTTTTTAGCCGCGGCGCCTTAAATTACAGTAGAATCTTACAACTTGGATTTTTTTTTACGTTTCTATTTTTCTAGGGGGGGCTAATTTTCGTCTAGGGTGGGCTTAGCCCACCCTAGCACCCCCCTAGTTACGCCAATGTAACAACCTCGGTTGTTAAGTTATTACAAGAAACGTCGTTAATCTGTGTGTATGTTAGGGTGGATGAGATGACTCTAAAATTTGATAGAGTGTTTTTGTATTTGTATTCAGTTTATTTGCGAAGTATCAGCTCGATTAGATGACTGAAAGAGGGTTAATTAGACCTCCATAGATTTTAACTACAGTCGGCAGCCACTGACAGACGAACAAAATCTAAGTTAATATGAAAAAATGCCGTGACGTATATAAGTGATCTAGAGTAGGGGGCTGAGAGGATGACCCTGTTTTGAGTATAATAGTTATATGGCGAGCCAGTTATTGATAGAAGTTTAGGGTCAGGGACTTCCCCATGACTGTTTACTACTTTTCCCAATAATAGAACACGCACAGGGCTTAATAAGTAAGCTACAACAACATTGCCAGAGGCAGCACAAGGCTTAATCGAACACATCGGGCAGTAGTAGAATTTAGTCGAAAAATACTTTGTTATTAATTAGGTAATTAATGTTAATCGGAAGAAATTTATTATATTGATTATTATCTTCACTGTTTTCACATTTTAGCATTTTTGTGGAATATAAAATGAACAGGATTAAAATTGAGGCGATTATTGCTTTGCACATTATATTGACAATAACAATTGTTAAATAAATACTGATTGGTTTCTACTACATGAATTGGTCTCCGCAATACTAGTAAAATAATGACTTCTCTAGTTATTCAAATGCAGTAACACCTGCTAATGAAACCATGATGACCACCTGATGAAGTTAGCCACTTTTCAACGGTGCGAGATGCAAAAATTCTTATATTTTATTTGAGTAAGGTGCTACTTTCTTTTAAGGGGTATCTTGTGTTTTTTTTTAACTATACCTATAAACTAATCCCCTTTTCGGTCTTACCTGTTTAAAGTGCATCAGCTTATGAGTCAGTTTATCTATCTATTTTATCAATAATGATTAATATAGTTTTTTTTTAACTTAAGATTTTCTAGCTTTAGTTTTGTTTGGAATTATTCAGTCGTCCAGAATTCCGGAATGATTTTATTTATTTTAATTTTTTAATGGAATGATTTGCGAGGCTAACTGTATGGATGATTTTGTCTACAATACAGGTAAATCTTTAATTGTTCGGTAACTTGCATTGCTATTTAATTAATACATATCGTGTAGGAAATAGAGAAATTTATTTTTTATGAATTATGTAACTGTTAATTGCTGAAAATATTCCAACACCCAACAAATCGACGATTAAATGCCGAAATGATTGGAATAATATAAATAATTAATAAACTTACTTCAATATTCGAGGTCGTGGGTTCCATCACTCGAGGTGATGATCTGATTTATATATGGCTCAGTAATGATTACACCATACTCCTTCGGCGATGCAATGTATAGAGGTATGATGTGTGAAGTAGCTGGAACTCTCCGTTTCTAAGGTAGATAATACATTTTTAGATTATTAGGGGGGGGGGGGGGGGGTTCTCATAAAATATGCTATTTATGAAAATACAATTTGGGAGCCTATAGGCCTAGGTTAGTTAGAAAAAAAAAAATTTTTTTTTTACTATTCTAATGTTATAATATATGGGCTTTCCATCTGTTATGTTGTTACGAATTTGAAACCACTCCTAGTGAGAGTGAATGAGAGACTAGAAAGAAAGTAGGACTAGAAGGTTTAGTGAGTTAACAGAACTCCTGTGGTGGTTAATTTCAACTCATTAGCGTAACAGAAAATCGACATCAAAAGTAAAATAAGGTGACGCAGGTCGGGGTAGAATTAGCTGAGAGAAATGAGGTATAACCACCCGTAATTTGATTTGAAGTAAGGTATACTAGAACTCTACAACAGGTCAGTTAGCCCGATATTTAATCCATATTTTGTATTGACAAAGGACATGCCAATCTCTGCTCGAACTAAACTATCTCATATACGAGTCATTGATATAGTATATAATGATTTCCATTTACCGATCGGGGAACGGGGACTCGAAACCTAATTTAGTTGAACTACATTTTTTCCGGGAAAATAAATTTTTTTTTATGGTTAGATTTGTATTTAAATTTACTACATTATTTAGCATTTTTAATAAAATTCGACAGAACTGTTTTTGAGAGAGAAGTTATGTTTTAGTTTATCGGACCAATTTTTTGTAACTAACACCATTCCTGTATTAAAAGGAAATAAAGTTATATAGTTTTCCAAACTATATTTCTAATCTTACTTAAATTAAATTAATATAAAAATATGTATTGAGACTTAAAAATTATGTACTAATAGTTTTCTATTCTAACTATAAATATGTATATTGCTATATTCACTAAGTAAGCTGCAGACCCCCAGAAATAGAGTACATTGGTTAGTGGAAGTAAACTTAGTTCTTCAGTCGGTAGAATGGTGACTGAGCCAATGATTTTCCACCTTAGGCGTTTCATGCAGGGCATAACACTAATAATAAGGTGAGAAGAGGTTTCATCCTCTTGCTCGCACAACCAATACACTAGGCTTTCAGCTAAACCAGGCAGGTAAAGATGTTGATTAGTCTGCAGTGTCCAGTAAGAATGCAATATGATAGGATTGTTTTTTGAGTAAAATCAGGGATCTGGTATAAGATTTATCGGATCATCATTTTAGGTTGTCGCACACCTGAGATACTGTTCCGTATTCTGTGTAAAGCTAAATTCATGAAAGTCCTCTCTCCACAACGTGGCACGCTAACAGATTCTGGTGTAATTGAGGTTGAAGTGGAACCCGTTTTGGCCACCAGCTGGTCAACAATCTCATTGCCCTCAATCCACAATTTCCTGGAACTTGTTAATGTTAGTTCATGTTTATTGTTATTGTTCTAGGCACAGGGAAAGTCAAGGCTAAGAAGGAGACGAAGACAGCCAACAGATTTGGGTTCAGACCGATGGCTCCTCTGTCAAACAAAGTATCAGATCTGCAAGACGAAACTAAACAAGACAAGGAAGAACCTAAACAACCAACTACTAACGCACTTAAAGTAACCATCTTACCTCTTATTACTTATTATATATATGTATATTATCTCTGTGCTATGTGTAAGTGTCTGCCTAAACTACTTCTTGGTATGAGAAGAAAATGTATTTGATTCTAAAAGATTTAAGCTTAAAAGACGAAAACAAGTGAAGTCACTATCCACTTATCACCAAAAAAAAATTTCCAAAAAAAATTACAAATGCTAGTAAATTTTCCCTTTACTCAACTCCTAGATATGTCACTTTTAATAAATTGATTTGTCAGTGGCCGTCATCTGTCGTAAAAATCTTTGGAGGGCTAATTAACCCTCTTCCAGTCGTTCAATCGTGCTATAACTTGCTAACATAGACTCGGAACAAATATTAAACCATTCTATGTAATTAATTAATTAACACAACCAAAATGCATATATTGATAAAGGATTTACAATAAAAACTTTGTGCTCTTTGGCAGACCTAGACCCTCCAAGGGCTGTTGCGCCAAAAAGTCATTTAGTTTACCATTTTTAAATAATTCCCAATATTGGTTTATAGTCTAGTTGTTAAAAAGGTCCAAATTTTCCTCAAAAACGATTTTGATCTGTTAAAAAAGTTTTCTGCCATTTTCCTTGAGCTGAAAATCAAAGAAGAAGATCGAAGCATGTTAACATGAAAATTAGCGTCACTTGTCAAGTACATTCTCTTCTAGCAACCAAGAATTCATCATTTCTAAAGCAATGTTGTTTTTTTTTGTTTTGATTTTTATTTTCTTTCTTTAATCGATCAATTTTATTTTTTTGTAACATATTTTAAATAAAAATATTAATTAACTTACTTACCTAACAATATAAGAACGTAAGTTTTTTATAATTTTTAAAGCATATTTTATGCTTTAAGTGTTTAGTTCAAGTGTAAAATGCATCAACATTTATGAATGTCAGAATTATGAGCGTCAGAGGTGGTGAAACGTCGTTGGGGAATGGTTAGGATCAGAATTAAGGGCGTTAGAGATTGTTAAAGGTGGTGTGATTCAGAATTATTTAGGAGTGTCAGAGGGGGTAATTATTGACCTAGGATTCAAACAAATAGTATTTTACGTTACAAAAAATTTTCAAAGCAGGTCTCGGCTGTTAGAAGGATATATCAGTGCCGGCATGGAAGCAGGGTGAGTTTACATAAACCAATGCTATTTGCAAATGTACATAGCTCATTGCCATCATTCTCGCTTGGTGGGAAAGAGGTCGTGATTCGATTCCTGACGGGCTTTACGCTCGATAAAAAACCCAGTATCGTAATATAAATGGGTAGCTACTTAAGTGAATTGACGTTTATCCGGTGACGAAAGCCAATTTACGGTATTTTAACGGCTGATGGAGCCGTTGAGCAGGCCTAAGCGTTCCATGGGCTGCCACTGAAATGTAACATTTCTATTACTGATTAGTCTAGATTTGGTCTCTGACAAAATGTAATCTCACCTAACTATAATTTCCTTCAAGCACTGCATATAATCATCCTTATGTATGACACACTCTCTTGACGTTGAGTATTAAAGAAAATTATGATCATATTATTTCTATAGCTGAACACAAAAGATGGAGTTCCGCTTTTGGTTTTTTTGAGGTTTTAAAATGGTTTCAATCAGCTGCTGAAGATTTACTTACTCTCAAAAGAATGGTAGTGATAAGTTATTGTTACATAGAGATTCCAAGGGTTCCTAAGAGATCTTGAATTAAAGACAATAATGTACAGCTCATACTTAAAAAGCATTTTCTGAAAAAGTTGCAATTGCCAGAAATATCCATTGTCTAACCAGCTATATTTATATTAAATTTGGTATTTTTGAAGACCAGTTGAAGAAATTAATGGATAAACATTAACAGAGATATTAATAACACCCATTTACACAGCAATATCGAACAATGTTGATGCATTTCACTCTTAATTATGGTTAGATTAAAATGCTTGGCTTTAATAACCTAGCCTCCTTGTTTAATATTAACTAACTAATCTTTTGTACATATACTTCCAAAACATAATCACCGTTAGTTTTAGCATCCACCTTTTAAGGAAACTAATCATACTTTTGGAAGATAAACAAAACAAAAGAAACTCCATAGTGCTAACAGCCCGTGAAGGATTGGGCCTACTAAAAATATCTTACTAACAACTAATAATTTTTGAAGAAATATAAACATATATGTCCTCTTTATGTGGGATGGAATCAGTAAATGTTAGATCTTCTTATAGTTACCGTATTTTGATCGAAAATTTATTTTCTTTTCTACTGCCTAAAGCATTTTTTTTTTTAAGGATACTTGTTGTTCGATTGTTATAATAAAGGAACTATTAATTATGCCACTTCAAACTTACAGTCTAACTCAGAATATGTTGCCCCAAAAGTTTAAAGTATTTTTTTCTTTTTTACAAATAGGTTTTAGTAACGGAGATAGAGTGCAAAATAACCGCCAGACTAACATCAAGCAAGCATTTTGTGTAAAGTTTTAATTTTTTGTGCCTTTTAAGAATATCTGGTTGGCTAAACTTTGATATTCGATATGTTTGAGCTACAATTTGCACCAATTATACCTTTCTATAGAGAAATAATTCCTTCATATTTTATCTGCCATCTCGCGCCATTTCGGAGTTATTTGTTAACGAAAAATTCTGAGACGCTCCGCGTCCGATTTTTAGGGTTTCGTTGTCAAATCCAAAAAAAGAAACCCTTGTAGTTTCGTTCCTGTAGCTGTCTGTCCGTCTGTCACTTTGTACGGTTCCAATAACTTTTGAATCAAAAGAGGTACAAACATGAAATTTTGCAGTATTAAAGATCGTTTTGACGTGCACACAGTAAAAATATAGCGAACTCAAAATTATCAGCTGTTCAAATCCAATATGGTGAATAATTCATGTCACGAGGGTAAAAAAAAATGTAAATTGTTGAGTGGGGTATCAAATGAAAGGTATAGTAGAGAGATCGCAAAAATATGTAAAACTTGCGTATAGTTTTTAATTGTTCATGCCATTTTGTCAAAAAACACAAAATTTTACGTGTCCCCCCCCCCCCTCCCCGCTTATAATAGTACTTTGGATATTTATTTCAAAGTTCTTTGGGACAAAGGAAGATCATAATAGTATGTAATGGTGATAAGTTCCCTCAGTCTAATTAACTTTTAAGGCAAGGGAATATTCACAAATTATATTACCTAATTTGGGGAGGGGTGTAGGAGTAACCAAGTAAATGAGTGCCTTAACTTAGGTCTAATTAAAACGATCATTATCTTAATCATGATTTACTTTTAATATTGGTAATAATAATAATAATTGTCGCTGAAAAAAATCCGAAGGATAAATCGCTTATATCAGATGATAAAACTTGACTTCCCTCTCTTTCTTTTTAATGGCTGGTGATTATAATTTTTTCAATTTATATAAATTTTATTTTTCCGTGATTTTTTTTTTTAAACGGTGTGGCTTTTAAAGTTGAGTTTATCACGCAACCTTGATCTAGAACGATTTACAAAAAATACAGATTTATTTGCCAATTATGTAGAAAACAACTTTACAGATAAGAGAAAAATAAGCAAACAAATTTGCATTAAAATCGTCTTCAGTTTCAGTTTGGTTAATGTAGGAGGATTCGGTTTAACGTTTCTTCAATTGAGGATCATTATTTGAGGTGTAAAAGTGAGTTGATCTTCAAAAGTACCCAGCGCATAGAAATTTGCAGTTATCTTATGTGTAATCAAAAAGTCATTCCTTTAGAACAAGAAGTTAAAATGTTTTTTAACGCTTTAAATGAAAGAGGTAGACGCCTTAAGTACAAATATATATTCGATTTCGTTTTATACTGATTTACTGATTAAATTTCCTAACCGTGTCTTTGAAAATTGTGTTTTTCGTGTTCCCCATGTGTACATCATGAAAAAATCGAAAATAAATAATTTTATTCTTTTTCAAAAAAAAGTTCTCACAACTCCGCTGTCTGTTTAGTTTAGTGAAGGTCTAGTACCTAGCACCTTCAAATCTGATGAGTTTAAATCTTAGAGAGGTGAGACATGTTTCACCCTGTATCACAGTGATTTCAACGATTAAATGAGTAAAGTAACTGGAGTAACTTATATAAAGACTTAAAGTTGGGTATTGATCTGTGACATAAAATAAACAGAAACAATACTTTTCCTATATATGTACCTTCGGAGAAGGTGAGGAAAAGTAAAAAAGAAAATGGTTTTTAAGGAATTTTTCATTAGCCATATATTTTGTAAGAAAAATCATTCCCCCCTCCCTCACCCCCCCCCCCCCCCCCCCACAAGAAAAATCTTATAAATTTAATATCTTGGGAACGGTTTAAGCTTAAGAGTAGTTTCATCGCATATTGAAATTGGACAAAAAAATACATTTAACGGCTTTTGTTTTACGCCATTATTATTATCAGTTCCAAAGTTATAGCTAAACAAATTGTTTAATAGCCGCCATCTTGTCTTGAACGGCTGGGCTCTGAGATTAGGATTTAAAAGGCCTGAGCCAAATTCCATCAAAATCAGAAAATATCTAAGTACCTACTGTAATATATATTATATCCAAGATCCAAGGTAGATGGTGCCTAATATCTTATTGAAATGTCGATGTTGATGGGTATGAAAGTGCAGAGTCCGGTAGGAAAGTATTTGTGTAATCCTTATGCGTTAAATCCAAACAATAATAAACTCGACCAAGCGACGCACTGAATATTTATAAACGGAATACTGCAGAATCGAGCGTTACGTCTGTCTGTCTCTGATTTATATGAGATAACGGTCGAGTGGGTAGCTCTGAACTCACACTGTTATCAGTGCCAGCTCATCCTTCTTAGCCTTAGTCTTCCTTAGATAACAAATACAGATAAGAAACTTCTGCATTCTAATTAACTTCCTCGCCATTCAGTTTTTTTATTTCAATAAGATAAAATCAAATTGATTTGTACAGGAAGGTGTTCTTTATTATCCCACTCTTCAACTTTTTAAATAAATGTAACTACATTTCACTCTTCTTCGGTTTCCCTTTTATTTTAATAACCTAGTTCTTATTTACTTGGTTATCCACCCAAAATTACTTTAATGTGTAAATATTCCCCCGATCCAACCAATCGCAATTAATTTTATTTTTATCATTATCAAGGAAACTAGAGTTTTCTGAAAAACGACTTATATCATTATAATTGGATTTTAAATGGACTACAAAATATATCATTTTAATCAAAATCGTCGGAACCGTTTTCAAAGTTTTTTTTATTTACACCTAATTCTTAAAAGTACTCATCCGATTGAATATTGATAAATTTATACTTTTATTCACGTAATAAAACCAAAACAACTTTGATTTATAATAAATAGAGGGGAAGAATTAAATAAAATTAAAGGGCCGTAAATGTTTAACAAAAATATAGTATGCGAGGAAGCTATGTGAACACTAATTGACAGAATATTCGATTCTCGTTGAAGCGAGCGTAAAGGGGGCTTCTTACATTCAACAAAATATGCATTCTGTCTGTCAGTAACGTTTACGTGCCCGGCGATAACTTGGGTAAAAGTTGGCCGATTTAGTTGACATTTTGTATACATGTTCCTTTTACTAATGCTCAGGCTAAGTTCGTTGGATAGCGCTATCCGTCAAAATAGCGTTATCAAATGTAAAATTTTATTTTCAGGACGGGAAAAAGATTCTGTCACAACCTATTCGATGAGAAAAACATTTTTTCAAATACATTTTTTTATTGAAACCAACAGCGACACCGGTGTGAAGAGATAAAACTATTAAAACGGACCTTAACGTTTAATAAAATAGAGAAAACAACGTTTACCGATATCTTACGTTCTAACGTAAGATTCCCTTTTTCTCCCCACTACAAGGCTCACAATTACAATCATATTATTTTCCTAGCAACTCATCATGATAAACTAATTTCTTGCATTATACGCTCGCTTCACTGATAGAGCCACGCGATGCCTAGTTCATTAAGAGTTGTAGGAAGCAGCGTACACAAAGTTCTTGGGGTATGATTTTTCTGAACATAAATGCCAAATTTCATTGAAATATGTTGCGTCTGCACAGACGACAGACAACAATTTTTTTAAAACCAATTTTTTTAATTTATGAATTTTTGCGCAATCACAATTATTATACCATATATACTACATGGGATAGTAAAAAATCCCAGAAGCCAATGTTTTGTAGGTCCAATCTATATTAAATGTTAAAGAGAAAGATTCAGTTGTGACAAAGGTTGAAATCTGAAAAGGATAAAGGGTCCTTTGAGTTGACAGTTTCCGGTGGTACATGATTACTGAAAAGAGTTTCTAGGTAGATTTTGCCGTTTATAATATAAGGATTTTATATACAAGGTTACTTAAATAATAACAAAATTAAATTCATTAACTGAACGTTCGAAATGGCAAAATCACCTCGTGTGTATTGCACCTAAGTGGCGCTGGATCCTTGTCGGAAATTACAGAACCCTAAAAGAAAATTAAAGAAATGGTCGGTCTGCTTTGTGAAGGAAACCCAGGGTTTGGAAATGCTCCAGGATTTTAAGCCCCTGTGCAATATTAAGGTCATCCTACCTTTCAGTGAACAGCTAATATCTTTATCCTATTTTCCACATATTGGTTGCTTTTGTTCCCCTATCTGTTATGTGCTGAAAGCAGGTGTTCCTCTACCACCTATAAACCTACGTTTATATCTCTCACCCTTCATTTAACCCTCTATTTCCAACTCAGTGGCTGTTAAACTAAACAATAAAATGTAAAGACGTAAAACACAGAATCGTAAAGAAACTAAATGATTCTTAAGCTTTCAACATAAAAAGAACGTGACAATGATATTTGTATTAAATGTTTTATAGATTGTATTGTTGTCTGGTACAGACATTTACAAATACATGAATATTGCACTACGCGCAAATACATATTGGTCTAAATTGTTCACTTCTGATTTAATAATTATACTGATAAGAAGTACAACCTTTACCATAAGACATAGGGAGCCATTATACTTGTAGTGGCCACCCTTGCATTTATTTCATACTGTTGATTTCGACTTGCTTAGTGAAATCCTTTCTGTTCAGCTCCACTCTTTTTCCGGAAGCTACCCTTGTCTAAACGATTTTTCTAAAAAATCAGTCGACAAACGCAAAACAAAACTTTCTCATATTACTGTGTAAGGTTGGATTTTTAAATCCAATATCTACATTGATCAATTTATTTTTAATCACTTTTAAAAAATCTTTTCTGTTCATATAATATTCTGTTCTCATATTCGAGTAGATAACTACTTGGTCCAGTGTTTTCCGCCGATGAACATAAAATGCCGATGGTATATAAAATTGTATTAAAATCGGTATTATATGTAGTTTAGCCTCTACGTGTCTGGAAAAACTATAGTCAACATATACAACGGAAAAAAGACAACAGACATTTTATAAAACCACTTTTTCTGACTCTGAGGACCTCAAGATGTGTAAATCTGTCAAAATCCTAATTTTTGCCCCATCATAATACTTTCTCTCTATAATACTACGTATATGAGAAAGTAAAAAGAGATTGGAGTTAAAATGAACTGATGTGGAGGTTGACTGTGTGGGGTTACAGTTGACGGGTCGTAGGAATAGCCCGGCCGAGACGAGGTCTAGAACTTGCTCGCCGGCGCTTCAGATCCCAGTGAGGGCCGAAGTACCTCATACTCAGTCTGTCAAGTATCAGAGCGACGTAGCTAAGTTCACACTTCACTCTTCGAGTCTGCCCAGGCCTCAGTGTCCTGTCAGACTCTCCACACCAGATAAATCTGCTAAAACTGCTGCCAACCAGCAAACCGCTTCGTCCCTCCAGCATCGCACCACTAACTCTAGTCCGACCGCTTCTGTGAGTCTACTAACTTCTTCTTTTCTTTCTCTTAACTAAACACTTTGCACTTATTTTCTTTTAATTTTGCTTTATACTGTATCTTGTGTCCTCTCTTTTGGCCGGATTACTTAATGCTTAAGCTTTTTTCTATAGATTAAGCTCTTTGGCGGTAGTATTGGCTTATGTACTTGCATGTAGACGACTTCGAGTTTGTAAGTAATCTTTTATTGTAATAATAGCTAATGAAAAGTGTCTGCGGTGAGTGACACGCATGGCAGACCAACGGCAGATCCAGCCGTGCCAAACGGAGGGAGGAGGATAACCCTCTGGAAATCAAGCCTGCAGCCTCCAGTACACATTAGATCAAGTTGACTTGTAGAGATAGTAATTGCAGTTTTATTGACGTAATATGGTAGCTTGATTTTTCCTTGAAAAGTGTGGAAGACACCTAGAACGTCAATGAGTAATTACATATTAACTTGGGTCAGCAATTGGCACATTATTGCTAATTATATCTCCAAACAACTCCTCCCCACTTACTTAAATGTATTTTAGAAATATATTTTTAATTTTATCTGTACTGAACTTAAGGATGCCAAAAACTGGCTCAATCGATTTTTTATTTTCTTAATTCTTTATTTTTTTCCAAATAAAATAAACTTGTGCTTTAGTTTGAAAAAATGTTTTTTTAGATAAGTCCTAATAGAGCAGTTTTAAACATTTCTATAAAAAAATGTAATCATTAAAAATTACAACCATTTTAAGGTGAACTTTGCATTTATGGATGCCAACAATTGGTTTACTGTACTTAATGCTATTTTTTTTATCTTGGCAAGTTCAATTATTCTCTTGGAAATAAAACTCAATAAGCTAAGAAATAAAACTTTATATGCTAAAGAATAAAATTCGATAAGCTAAGGAAATAAACTCAATATGCTGCGGAATAAAGCTCGATAAGCTAAGGAAATAAACTCAATATGCTATGGAATAAAATTCGATAAGCTAAGGAAATAAAACTTGATAAGCTAGGAAATAAAACTCGATATAATAAGGAAAACTCGATAAGCTAGTGAATAAAGCCTGATAAAATATGAAAACTCGATAAGCTAAGGAATAATACTCGATAACCTAGGGAATAAAGCTCTATAAACTAAGGAACATAACTCGATCAAATAAGGAAAACTCGATGAGCTAAGGTCAAAAGTAATGTTTTTCCATCAAAACTAATTTTATTGAAGAATACCAACTTTCTTGCCGAATCTACGAGAGCCGATGACAATACCTACCTTTATAATGTTTAGATCTTTTTGTGGTTTTTGACAAGTTTGAAAGCAGTTTAATGACTATTTATAGGGGGGTTTTCCACTCGTGTTCTAATGCTGTTGAACTGCAGACATGACGGTAATAATAATAACAAACTCTTGCCTGATTACATCTATCTAACGACCTTCAGCTCCTCTCTAGACTCACTTCCACTTCAATACGTTCGTACAGATAATAACCAGAGTTTAAATTCGTGTTACTAATGCAAGTTCTCGAACTCTGTTCCCAATACCGCACCAAAATTCAACGTTATCGATATCACCAGGTGTTATCACTTAATTAACCCTACTCACTACTCAGCGAACAAACAATGAATCGATAATAATCTACACTTTCATTTTAAAATGCCCTTTTCCCATTATATATTTTTTTAAAAGAATTATCAACGTCACTTTAGTCTTATTATAACCTTGAATTTAAATCTGATTTTTTTCCTCGAGCGTTCTAATTTTTTTTATTTTTTTTAATAACTATCTGTCTCAGCCGAAAATAATAATTATAAGTAACGAAATACATACGTGTATGAGACAATTTTTATAAAAATAAACTATAGTTTAGGCCAAATTTTATTTTAAACTTATATGTGTAATCACTTTTACTATAAAGTTACTTTTATAGCAAAATAACTGCAAATTACAAAAAATAAAAAGTTCACAATTATATATTTTTACAAACATCAATACGGGTGATTTTTTTATTATTAATCTATCTCAGGGAAAAATGAACTATCGTTTAATCCGCAATTATAACAAAATAAAACATTAATTAAAATTAAGTCGGCTATTAGTTTTAACTACTTATAGATTTATAATCAATAATTTGGTTTTCCGGTGAAATCCGCGTCACTTAGGAGTTGATGTCCGACGTTTCGCTTCCACTACTGGAAGCAGCTTCAGGTGTGTGGTACATCATGATGTTGACTCGAAGCAAGATATTATATACATATCTTGTGATTGCTTCGAGTCAACATCACGATACACCACACTCCTGAAGATGCTTCAGGATGGGGACTAACGAAATGTACACATCTACTTGATGTGATCACCAGGGTGAAATTATGTCTCGCCTCTCTAGAATTAGAATCATTATCAGATTATGTCGTCTTGATATTTGAAATTAGGTTTCAGGGAAGTTGAGAGCTTGAGAGTTCAGATAAGTGTTAACTATGACAGCTCAGGTTGGCCAGGCCATGTGAGGGAAAAATTAAAGCCAATAGCGGTTATTCTTAGAGTTATCCTTTAAAAAAAAAAAAAAAATCCCCTAACTTCCCTCTTGTACAGTTGCTAAGATAATAGAGAGAAGGTGAAACACCTTACAATTTAGAATAGACAGTAGCGACCCCTGCAGGGCGAGGTAAAAGGAATTCCCGTGTTTCCCATTAAAAAATTCTCCACTCCAGACGGGTCTCGAACTTGAAAGTCAAAAAGAGTTTTATTTGTCCAAAAATAATTAAAAAGTATACATTATATAAATAAATATGCTTAAGTTGTAAGTTCGTAATTCCGACCCTGGGCCGTTTTTGCATAAGTCGCTGGTAAAAAAAATAAAGTTATTAACATGAGAATAGTAGATAAAATGTTATAATGTTCATTGAGGAAAATTAATTTGGCAAAACTAAAATTGGGTGTGGTAATAGATTAATTATGTACATATTTACAGCAGTGGCGTAGCTAGGGTAGTGGGGGTCCCTCCGCAAGAACTTTTTGGGGGCCCCTCGCCAAAAGAAAATTGATAAGCAAAAAAAAAAAAAAAATGCTCGTGGCGTTCAGAACTGAATGGGTAGAACTGATAGAAGTATGAATCCCAGGTAGTTTGCTTTATAGGGGGCCCGGTACATTGGATTTGGGCGCCGGGGGCCGCCCCGCAATGCGGGCCCGTAGTTACGCCACTGATTTACAGTTTAGACTATGGAAGATGGGAATATTTACATAGGGGCTATTATTTACAGGGATGTTTACACTATTTACATCAGGCGGCTGTTCGGGATTGGTAGATTTGGTAACGCGACAGTAAAATAGCGTTTAAGATTCTACACTTCTAAATGGAGCACCACGATCTATGGTTCCCCAATTCTGCTGAGTTGTTGGATAAGACTGGGCCCATGCTCCCTTGCTAGGGACATTGTTGTTTACCTAGCTGCCCAGAACTTCCAAACGTCAAAATCACGAGCTCTCATTGGCTCCCCACCCTATTTTTTTTTTCGATTTTCCCTCGCTGTCAGAGTTAACTATTTTCTTGATCCAACTATAACCACTCAGCTTGATGGGTTGATGATCCTAGTGTAACAAATAATAAGTATACATATTTGGATATAGATTGTGTTTCAAATAGAATTTGAGGCTAAAAGAAGTTTTCTTATTATTGCAGTATTATAAAAGAGTGAAAGTATTGTCGGCAAAAAAGTCAATTTTTATATTTAGACACACTTTTTTAGATCTGCAGAATTAAAATAAGTTGTTTTTGATACCTTACACAACCCTTTCAGTATAGTAGTGTTAGTATGTTTTTGAATTTGCTCAATTTATTAGTATTTCCCTGTTTAATTTATATTGATTCATTTCTAGTTTTAAAAATGTATAACTTTTTAAGCTTTGGATTAAAAAATTATATCCTTTGCATGGTTGCATGAAAATGTGACAATCTCAAATCTAGAGCATTTAATTGAACAGTAAATATAGTATGAACAAAAAAGATTATTAATAGAAATAATTATTAAGGATTTTATGAAATTGTCTTTCAATGTTAGTGAAATTAATTTTCTAAAGATACTTTCATGCTTTATAGGGTCATTAAAGAAGTAATAGAGCATTTTACTATTATTTGTTGACTTTATGAAGAGCATGCATGAAAGGTAATGGACCAAGTGATGCAAACTGAAGGAGGAACTGGCTTCGTTTTAAAAGCTTCGGAACCTCATCCAAGGCTGGACTGAGTGTTCCAAAGAAGTGGACTGTAATTAATTAATTGTAAACGTTAAAAATGATTTTGGTGGAAAATAATAATAAGTGAGCTTTGTTGGTTACCTGATTAGAAGCTCTTTGCTATTGTGGATTAATCACAGTGGTAGCAGTACAAAATACTGCGGAATTACCTGTAGTTTGTTGCGGCATGAACAATCAGCAGGTCCACAAGCTACGTGAAAGAGTGAAAAAAGTTTGTTTATTATTCACCAACAACATAGCGCATGCACACACAAACTCACTCTTTCCTACCACAGGGAAAACATGAGACAATTAACCATGTAGAAAAGTGATAAAAATGATGGATGCTCAAATAGAAGGCAGAAGAAGATGAGGGAAGTCCCAAAAGGAGTTGGTGAAAAGAAGCAAAACCAAAAGGTACATCTGGTGTGACTAACTCCAGTTTTTCATTGTAGCCTGGGATTGCAAATCTAACCACTTACATGGACTGTGGAGAACACCACTTTGAAGTTTTGGTTATGGCCATGGCCATATCCTAGATGCCAGGTGCGAAAGAAAAAGACCCAAAATGGGGAAAAGGATAATATGAATGGACATAACATCAACCCTGGCTCAACAAAGAATTTCCTTTCAACGTGCCCAAAAAAGTTGTCAGTTAATATAGTTGACTCTATAAAGAGCATGCAAAAAAGGTAGCTGGAGCTAGAGTTGCAACTAGAATATTGTAGAATAATGAAAAATTAAAAATGTGTTTTCAAATGGAGGTCAACAAAAGATCTAGAAGAACCACTTAAAAGCAGCAGATGGATTAACTGAGCTGAGATGGATCTACAGACTCCTTATGGTATCCTTATTTGGAGGACTGTAGTCCAAAATAGAGATAGTTAGAAATTCAATATCAGGTAAATGATGGAGCAACCTAGTTCCATCAGAAGTAAAATAGTCACCAGCTCTATCTATGAAACTATAATAATGATAATATATTTCAATATTTTAAGACGGAATGACAATTACTTAAGATCCTTTCCTTATTTTTTACTTCATTTTTTTTTACGATTTTGGTAGTATTCATACTACGGAAAGATTAATTTTTAATTTAAATCAAATTATAATTATTATTAACTACGGGAAACAGACAGAGAAAAATACACTCCAGAGTGGGATTTGAACCACAGGCCTCTATATTTCCGGTATAGCGCTCTACCAACTAAGCTACGCAGGAGAATGATTTCCTCTGACGTTAATGATACCTGTCCCGAATTTAAGCTTTCAATTTTCCACAAATCTGAGAAGTCAACATTAATGACAGAACTAGACCGAGAAATAAAGCTTATTAAGACTGTGGAAAAATTGAAAGCTTAATTCGGGACAAGGTATCATTAACGTCAGAGGAAATCTTTCTCCTGCGTAGCTAAGTTGGTAGAGCGCTATACCGGAAATATAGAGGCCTGTGGTTCAAATCCCAGCGCTGGAGTGTATTTTTCTCTGTCTGTTTCCCGTAGTTAATAATAATTATAATTTGATTTAAATTAAAAATTAATCTTTCCGTAGTATGAATACTACCAAAATCGTAAAAAAAAAATGAATTTCAAATTGATTGTACTAGGTACAGGTACTAATTGGATACTTTATAATTATAAGCGTTATTGCTCGGTCTAGTTCTATGTCATTAATGTTGACTTCTCAGATTTGTGGAAAATTGAAAGCTTAAATTCGGGACAAGGTATCATTAACGTCAGAGGAAATCATTCTCCTGTGTAGCTTAGTTGAGCTTAGTAGAGCGCTATACCGGAAATATAGAGGCCTGTGGTTCAAATCCCAGCGCTGGAGTGTATTTTTCTCTGTCTGTTTCCCGTAGTTAATAATAATTATAATTTGATTTAAAATTATTTTTTACTGGAATAAATAAATAAATAAGTAGATGATCTAGATTGCTTGTTAAATGTAGAAATGTTTTTGTAGTTTTGACAACCTCCAGGAAATTTGTTGTGTGACCTTTATTAATAAAACAATTTCTACTAAATGAGTTGATATTGCAATACTTTTTATAAAAATTATATTTTTAAGTAGCAGTTAGAAGTGAGGAAATGTAGATTTACAGTAATGTTTGTGCTTGAAATTGCAGTAAAAACAAGAACAAATAGAAATAAAAATACTTAAATATAATCTGTAAAAATTAGTGTATATTCCACCTTAGGACAGTGTCACAAGATAGACTAAAAATTAAAATATTTATTAAGTATATCAGTATTGTTAAAAAAAATGAGAACATTTTTTGGTGTTTTCAATCCCATTCAAATAATTGTTTAACAAGATTTTGTTTTTCTGTATTTATTATTATTATAGTTTTAATTGTTGATAAAAGTGTATAATGTTTTGTTTTTTTTTTGTCTGTTTTAGGGTTCAAATAAGTTTGGTTTCCGAAGCTGTAAGTCAGGGAAAGCTGATCCACTGAGACTAGAAATAGAACAACTTGAGGAGAGTCCTTCAGTTACACATAAATACAGACAGATATCTCAACAGGTATGTACTAAATTTTTTGAAACACAGATGCAGATGGATATCTCAATAAATATGCCTACATTTCTAATTTAAATATATTCCTTTGTCCAAAAGTTATTTTTGCAAAAGAATATTATTTCAGTGTATAGAAGGGATAATATCTTTTCCCTAGTAGCACAACTTTGTCCATTGAGATATTGTCCCTCCTATACAGTGAGATAACATTCCTTTGTAAAAATAATTTTTGGACAAAGGAATATTATCTCAGTGTATAGAAGGGATAATATCTTTTCCCTAGTAGCACAACTTTGTCCATTGAGATATTGTCCCTTCTATACACTGAGATAACATTCCTTTGTAAAAATAATTTTTGGACAAAGGAATATTATCTCAGTGTATAGAAGGGATAATATCTCTTCCCTAGTAGCACAACTTTGTCCATTGAGATATTGTCCCTTCTATACACTGAGATAACATTCCTTTGTAAAAATAATTTTTGGACAAAGGAATATTATCTCAGTGTATAGAAGGGATAATATCTCTTCCCTAGTAGCACAACTTTGTCCATTGGATATCTGCAGGACTGCAGGACCAATCATTTTGCCTATTGGCACATCCCATGGATAGTAGAAAGATATCTTCTGGACGACTTGTGGCTGACCCGATATCCCTTTTTCTAATGCCCTCAGGACGTCAATAGCATACCCAGTTGGAACAGTTGTAGGACATATTCTAAATAGTTGTGTCAATACTACCATTACAATTATAGTTGTACAAGCCCTTTGGCAGGAATATGCTGGGCTGTTGTTCATGGAGTTAGTTAGTTAGGTTGGTAGAACCAGCTAATTTAAAATACTATTAATTTTTATGCTGCTCTGGAGTGGCTCTGTAGTTCTATTATAAGGAGCCACTTAAAATCTGCATTGGTGTGAAGGAATAAATAAATATAGAAGTAGTTAAGATATCTGAAGGAGTTGGTTATTTTAGGAAAGTATGAAATCAGAAGTCAATGTCTTCTACATCTTCTACAAACAGACCTTTAGACGACTGGATGTAAAACTAGAAGGTCAACGTTTTAAAAGATATCCCAAGAATTATTTTATAAATAGATCATAAATGTATGTGTGGTGAGGTGAAATATAGCCAGTACAAATGAGAATGTAAAATTTATTACAAATAACCTAAAGACCGCTGATGAGGAATTTAAAGCCAATTAAAATACAGGAAGGGTATTTAAATACGACATTAAATTTTAATCTTTTTTATTTCAAAATTGAATCATTAAGAAGAGTCATATTTTTTATCTCTGCAAAGATAAGAAATAGGTTTCTCAATAACAAGTCTTAAATCACATTTCCTCTGTTTTATTGTTGTTTCTTTTTACAAGATGATAATAATTTTGTCATTTTTCTTGCATGAAGTCAAAAATAAAAGAATTATTAGTAATTCTTATGAATAGAAAAACTAGCTATAGAGAATAAAAATGATTCATGGGAAAGACTTGTATCATGACAATAAAGCCCGAATAGACTCAACCAATATTCTTACCATACTGTTTGGCTCGGATCATGCACAAGTGTGTCCCATTAGTAGTCTTTTACTTGTTTCACCCAAACACTACCACTCACACTAAACCTCTGACTCAAGGTGAATTTATTCATTTTTCATTTAATTCTTGTGAATATCTAAGATTTCCCCTATAAAGGTAATAGGCTCCTTAAATAAATAAAATGTATAATTTTTCTTATTATAAGTTCAAGACAATCTTCACTGACATAAATCTTTATAGTATGTGTTATCATTTGTGTGTTGTTTAGAAGAGGCCAAACGAGATCACATTTACAGCAAATCGTAATAAAACTTTTAACTTAAGAGATCTTCAGGATAACAGAAGCGGAGATAACTTATCTCATCATGGAACCCCTGTCAGAACTCAGAATCAGAGCACACCTGTCGCTATGGTACAACCGCACCTTACTACCAGCCAGTATTCTGCCTGCTCTCGCCTCATGAACGATTCTACCACAAGCATAGAGTCCTACGGAGAAGAAAAACACAAGAGGTAAATTTACTCTTTTTTACGTTATTAGCATATACTATAATTAATATTTTACTACATCTAGAAAAATTTAATTACATTGAAAAAAGCTCTTAAAATACTTAATGTATACTCCAACAACAAAAGTATTGCATCACATACCCATTTTATAAAAATTTGTAAACATTTTGTTTCTAGTTCCAATTTTGCAAATTTCTGGTAAGACAAATTTCAGTTCTGGGCATATCAAAGCGAGCAAATTTTATTTAGCACTTCAGCCAACACATTAACTTAAGCCTAGCTCAGTGGTATAATTAGAATTTTTTCCGAAAAACGACTTGACGACTTATATATATGGTTAGATTCATATTTAAAAATTCAATTTTATTATAAGCGTTATTTCTCGGTCTAGTTCTATTATCGCAAACGTCAATTCCTAAGACTGTGGAAAAATTGAAAGCTTAATTCGGGACTTGGTATCATTAACAACAGAGGAAATTATTCTCCAGTGTAGCTTAGCTGGTTAGAGCATCTGTACTGGAAATACAGGAGGCCCGTGGTTCAAATCCCGGTGCTGGGGTCTATTTTTCTCTGTCTGTCTTCCGTTGTTAATAATAATTATAATTTGATTTAAATTCATATTTAAGTGGACCACATTCTGGAATTCTTATATAATTTCTATTTTTTTATTTTTTTGTGAAGCACCTCCAAATTTATAGCTAAAATTTATTTCTCGATTTCGGTTGTAAATCGGCCCATTATTTTAGGCTGTACAGACTAAAGACATTTTTAAATATTACTTTTGTGGGCTCAGATCAGAACATGTAAATCCATAAATATTTCAATCAAATTTTTGTGTCATCATAATAGTCTCTCTCTAGGGAAATATATTATGTTTATGAGAAAGTAAAAAACATTGTAAAAAGTCAATAAAATTTACCATATCTGAGAAAGCTATTCATTTTTGGATCAAGTTTTAAAACTTATTTTGGTCTCGATTATATGTACACAGAATCAATATTGAGTTTAAATGTCCTATTAGGAAAATACATAAAATATTTTGTGTATAAAATTGATGTTTCACTTTTTTAAACTTATTTAATTGGTGCTACAGGCTATGACAGGCCCTTGAGCATTCTTAACAGCTCCTTCCCCCTTGAGTCTGATGGGGCTAACCATGGGCTCCTAATTTTTCTTCAGTCCTCTTTATCCTTTTGTCATATTATCCCTTCTTTATCCTTTATCCTTTCGACAAGTTCTTATCCTACCTAGTTTTTGATAAAAACAGTTTTTTAGAGCATCTTAATATTTTAATTAAATTTTGAACCATCCAACCTTCTAGTTATACCACTGCCCTTGCCAAAATTTGGAAAAAATTGAGCTATGTTCATCAATTTTTGGTTTATTTATTTAGTTAAATGATTTTTTTCGTATGTTTGAATCTTCATTTTTATTTTTCACACTCTTAATGCTCTACATTTCTTGTTGTTTTGTTACGTTCAATAATGTTTCCCACTTTTGCAATGCTGCATTGAATTTGTACTGTGCAAGCATTGCTATTTACCATGCCATAGTAGTAATTGTGATGAAAAAGCTGAAACATGTTCTTTAGTACCATTCTTCAGTCACCAAAATGTTATTTGTTAAGCTCAATAATGTTTCCCACTTTTACAAAGCTGCATTGCATTTGTACATTGCAAGCATTGCTATTTGCCTTGCTATAGTAGTAATTGTGATGAAAAAGCTGAAACATGTTCTTTAGTACCATTCTTCAGCCACCAAAAAACGTTTTATTAGGCTGCATGCCATGCTGCAATTAAAATACCATGCTTTTCTTCCCTAAAATTGTACTATTAATTATAAGAGAGATATTGCAGCTTTAACTTAAATATATTTAATCATTAAATTATTAATAGAGAAGAAAGAGAAAAAATTGAATTTTCTCGGGCTTCTTAAAATCATTATGATTATAAAGATGAAAATTGAACAACGGGTTTGGTCTTAACTGCATGACAAACATTTTCAAACAAAATGCCTAATGTCTTGTCTGGAGAAGAAAAGTTGAAACATAGACCTCACTACACTTGGTCAATAAAGACTCTATAATGGATTAAGTAAATATAGTAGTGAATTAACAAGTTGTGTACAACTATTGCAATGGTTTGACTAAAGGATTGTCTAAATATATTGTGGTTAGACAATTATAGATTATTTTAAATTAAACCACCCGAGTTTAATAATTATTATTATGCTAATAAGTGTTTGATTACTACAAAATATCGGTGAGTACAATCAAATGTATACTTGTAAATATCTAAATTTAGTTGTTTTTTTCATAATTTGCCTTATTATTTGTACAATTTGTATTTGTTTGTTTGTTGTCAGGGATTTAGAATCTAGTGAGAAGGATAGCCTGAGAGAGGATGGAGATGCCTGTGTACCAGATGAGATGTGGGGTCACGGTGAAGCAATGGCACTCGAAGAGGGTCTCTCCTGCCTTGATGGCATTGATCAATCACCTGGTAATCTTATCCATTCTCTTTACTAAACTAGTCTTAAACCGGCTACAAATTACTTAGCCAAGTTTAGGGGGCCTGGGTAGCCCGTAGTAGAGAGCGCTTGGCTTGCAATCAGTCAAGTAAAGCAGCATCGGGAGTAGCCAGTTGTAGAACGGGTGTCCACTTGACCTTGAGCTCTGGGTTCAATTCCCTGCTCAGCCTTTAATAAGACCTTCAATTAAATTGATTGGGAAATTCTGGTTTAGAGACAGAATTAGAATAAAAAAATTGACTTTGGCTATTTTTTAATTCTGGGAGGCTTTTACACCCGAAGACACTGGCCACTTATTAGGTGGGCCCATTGAACAAACCCGGTTTAGAAACCAAAGTCTTCACATTTGAGTAAAGTGTTTGGTCTTCAAGCACGGCTCTCCTTCGATTTGAACCGTACCGAGAGTGTAATCCATAGTTTCTAGGCCGAAACCTTTAAATCTTCAATTACCTGTCTGTGGTAATCATTGTTTAATTTTTTTTTAAATTTTACCTCTAAAATTTAATCAATTATTCAAATGATTCTGTAAGGCTACGTGCACACAAGGGGCAAAACAGTCTGCAGACTGTCTGCGGGCTGTCTGCCCCGGTGAAAAAATTGACAATTTTTGTGAAAACAGACTGTTTTTCCCCCACTGTGCGCCTAGCCTAAAACTAATGCCTGATTATTGTATTTTTCATTGGAAATTCATAATCTGTGCAAATTTCCGTTTTCTAGATAGTCAGGAAGTGGGTTAAATAAAGATCACAAGATTTTTCCCTGACAATCAATACATGCTAATAAAAAGTTAAGAGTTTGTATAAAAGTCAATACAACCAAGTTGGAGTAAAGTTAATTTTAGTTTAGAGATGTATTTCTTTACTCCTAATGAGGTGACTCCATACTTCATCTTCAAAATTAAGGAGAAACTATTCTAGACTAAGGTGACTTTATCAATGAGAAACTTATTAAATATGTGTGTAATGTATAAACGTGTTTATTATAAAAAATATATTTGTTTTGGCAGGAATGAACATAGCTCTAAGATCAGTTCTGCTGAAGATAGAAGACTCAACTTTCGCTTGTCTTGCAGCAATGTCAGCTTCCGATATGTTGGAAGACGAGAAATCGCCAGAATCCCTGGCATCGCCAGATCTCTCCTCTAGCCCACCTTCAGTTGAACCACTACCTCCTCCACCGCTACTTAAAGGTAATAACCATATATAATAATATCCAACACACCAATATAATATACACATGTGTATACTGTAGAACCTCGATTATCCGTCTCCTGATTTACTGTCTTTTTCGCTTAACCATCAGGCACACTTACCGAACCCATTCCCCTTTCTTCGAATCCGTGCGTTCCTCCACGGCGTGTAAATATGAAGGCACTACCAGTCAGTTAATATTTATTTATTTATTTATTTATAATGATGACAGACAATTAGTCCAAAATATCACAGTCAATACATACATAAAACTTTACAAAAGTAAATAAAAACTTAACATATTTAAATAGCATAATGTAACAAAGAAAACAATCACTAAAGTAAAACAATAATACTAAAAATAAAAAATCAATTAAATATTCTATTAATGTCTTGTAGATTTAGTCGTAACTTCAGGTTCCGAGGACAGAAGGGGTCAACCTCATGACAGTATTCATTGAATAGCCTCATAGCCTGTGGTATAAATAATTGTAAGCTCAAAATGCGCCTGGATGAGCCAAAATATGTTTAAATCTTGGGTCGCGACATATTTGTGCCCCTAGTCAAAAATAAATATTATGTGTCACATTTTGCCCTAAAATTTACTCCTTTCTCGCTTAACTTTCTTTTTGATGATCCGTCAAGGCTCCGGTCCCAAGCTAAACGGTTAATCGAGGTTCTACTGTATTATAATATAAACACAGTCCAAATTACACAGATAATTTATTTGTAACAATCATAGACACAGTAAAATAATACTACATTATAAAATTAATTCAACTAACAATACATCTTTTTACAGTAACTTGGCCACTTGGCCATGGTCGGCGGTTTGGTTACTTGGTTAACTTGTTACTGGTTCAGTCAAAAGGGTTCCAAGCTAACTAAAATCTGATTGTTGTCTCTTACTCATTATTTGAATTCTTTCTTGAAATATAATTTTTGGCATGACTGATTTTACAGAAAATCCTACCTGCATAATATAAACATTGGAATTTATTTTTGAATATTTAGAGGACTCTAGATATAATATTGTATGAGGCCAAAAATGCTGCAGTTCAAGAAACAAGTAAATTAATAAATGATTAATAAATTTTTTTCTCATTTTTTCAGGGATTTTAGGGAGTAGTGCCCCAACTTTCTTCATCTCTCTCTGATGTTTATTTTGTTTGTTTTAGATTCACCAGACACACCCATGTCTCCAACACATGGTTCTAACTCATGTAGTTCAGATGCCAGGGATAGGGATTTTCTTATAGACGATGAGATAGCGGACCAGCCTGGCTTAGTTTTCAATAATCCACAGCAGAATGCTCTCTTCCTCGATATGGGAGGATCATCTGCACCTGAGGCCAGTAAGTCTTATGTTGGTTTATGTCTGTAGAGGAGAGTAAAATTTATTTCTCTTTCCTTAATTTTCACCCCTTTCTAGGCCTCTCTTAAAAAATCATTAATGTTTTTGTCATTTACGGAGAAGAGGACAGAAACCTTTCTATCCTTATTAGCAGCGGTCTTGCATGAGCTTGGCTAATGTGGGAATCCTCTGGCCAGCCATAGAATATGGCCATTGGGAACTCATTTCTTAGCTTATAAGAATTTAAAACTATGTGGACATCAACTAATATTTAAATAGAAATTGAGGATATCGAGGATCGGCCATACTTATGGCCGTTAAGTTATAGAATTTACTGATGTTTTGGGAAAAATTTATTTTCTTCTTCAAGATATAATATAAGAATGTTGGTAGTTACATAAATCAGTATAGTATTTATAGGAACATAAATTTGGTATTGCATAATTTCAAGGATTTTACATTTTTGACTAGGCTTGACAATATTAATTTTAAAAATGGCTCACAGGTATCTAGGTAAATAAGATTAACGAATAAAATTTAGAAAAGTATTACCTACATAAAGTGATAAGATAAACCACATACGGTGATGTTACCACCACCGCATATTTTTACTTTGATTATCTCTTTATCTACTAACAAAGGAGTTACATTAGTTTACCACAATTATCTGCCAGTGTAATTATCTACTAGCACACAAAATAGTATATTATGTTACTAGGCTGTGAAGTGAGTTTTTTCTTTACCGCGGCAATTACATTTACTGTCGAGCGAAGCGAGACAGTAAATATTGCTAAGGTAAAGAAAAAACACTTCACAGTCGCGTAGCATATGCTATTTTTTCCGAGGTAGCAGAAAATGAAAAAACAATAAATATTAATCACTAATCAATATATAATAATAACAAATATTAGTACATACTTAAGACTTAAAAAAGGAAACCTTAAAAAGAGGTTACACTATAAGAAAAGTTAAATAAAACGCATTAACATCTAGCGGATTTTTATCGTACTAGAAGCATTTCTACAAAGACTGCAGCGGTACTAACGGAAGTTTTGACAACTACCCGCCGGAAAATAAAAATCTTTTAGTTCCTAGGACGTAAAAGTTTTTTTCTTTACAGCTAGGAGTAATGAAAAGATTTTTTAAGTCCACGTAATGAAAAAATGGATTTTAGCTATGTTTTTTAGGCCCTAAAGTTACTATTTCACAGCCTACCACGGAAAAAGTTTTTTTTTTACTAAATTTAGCTCTGAGGTACAGATGTCTGTTGTTGTATATGTTGATATGTGGTTTTTGTGGTATTGTAGTGGCAAGCCTGAGTGAGCAGGTGTCGAAGGTACTGGCAAGCCTGAATGATAGTCCGAGACCGAGGGATAGAGCCCAGTCTCCGTCTCTGGGAACTCTTTCACCCTGTGATAGTTTGGCTTCAGATGACCTCATGGTTGACTTTGATACCAGCCAAACCAACAACCTCAACGAGTAAGTCTCTATTCTCTCTACTTCATCATATTACAATGAAACATATGGTAATTCCTCAAAGCACTGGTTCTTTATCCGCGGTTTTGATTATCCACAAAAATGTGCTATAAAACCAGGGATATTAGATTGGAGAGAATGGAAAAAACCTTGAAATTTTGGACGGAGGATCAGATAAGTGAAAAGGTTCGTTGAGCTTGCAAATCATCTCAGAAAAGACCACATAACTTATCATCAGCTATCCCCGGTTCCCTACCCGAGGAACACTGTCGAATGTAACTTTGGCAGAGATCAAGCGATTTCTGTATTACTAATTAATATTAAAAGGCTCACCCATCTAGAATGATTTTATACATGATCTCTTGAAATTAAATATTTTTATTCAGACATACAGCATTTATTTGCCCTATTAAATGGAAACAACTTTAATTTATTACTCACTTAAGTAAGAGAACCAATCGACCAGAGAAGCTCTTTATTATCTGTATATAATAATTAATAGTAGTATTATAATAATAATTATTATTAGTATGCATTTGCTAATAAATTATTTCCTTTTTTCTACTAAATTAATTGTATGTATAAGTTAGCTAATGATTATGGCAGAAATGAGCCTTTAAATTACTTTTGACCCAACTTCTCAAGAAGTCTTGTATTGACAACTACACTGGCGTTACAGTTGGAATTGCTACTTGAAAGCACAGGAAAATTGAAAAATTCTGGTTGGGAGCTAATGAGAGCTTGAGATTTAGATGTCTCAACGGTAGGACCAAATAGGCAAGTCTAGGGCCTTTATTTTTCCCCTCACTTATGTTGGCCAACCTGAGCTTTGAGAGGTGACTCTCGCCTTGATCTAACTGTAGTGTACTCTCAAACTTTCAACTTGTCTGAAGCCAAAGTCCAAATATCAAGACATAATTTGGAGATGATTAGAATCCAAAAGAGGTGAAACTTGATTTCTTACTGATGTGTACATTGCTTTTGTCCCCATCCTGTAATAATCCAATGTTTTGTAGATCAGGATGTATGAATAGGGGTTTTTCAATATATTGAAGTGTCAAAAAACAATTCTAATTTTAACTCCAGATAAGAAATTTTGCTTACCAGGAACAGGTGGGAGCATCGGCAAAATGCGAAATTTCCCAAAGTGCCACCAATTATAAAAAAAAAAAAAAAAAAAAAAAAATTGGTTTGAAAAACCGAACAAAACTTTCTCATATCAATATCCAATTATATCAGAGCGGCACCAGCGATACAACAACTCAATTTTCACTTCTTAAAAAATGTGTAAGCAACGTTTCAGACAGCAATAGATAGGTCATTAAGACAAACAGTACCAAGCGGTTTTATACTGTAATAGGAGCTTCTTTTGCCGCTCCTACTGTATCAGTGAGGCACCGGCATACATATTTCTGGATACGGTCTGGTGGGGCATCTTGTATTTAAGCCTTCTTCTCCTACTAACTTTAAGAATTTTAATATCATTTTCTGCATCTTTGTCTACTTAAATTATGTAATATTTATTTGTGGTAGGCTGAATGAGTTGGACGACACCGTGCTTAGTTCAGAACTAGAGATGCAGAGAAGTCAAGTAATGAAGGAGTGGAACTCTATTCTAACAGCACACCCAGCGTAAGTCCTCCTTTCCCTCTCAATTCACTTTTATAATTATATTTCCATGTGATAACTCAAGTATTAATTATTATTTTAATAAAATTATCATTGTTAAGAATTCAGGTTAATTTGGTCATTCGGGCTATGTTATAAATTGTATTGTCAGGTATTTACAAAGTAATGCATATTTGTACATACACATAATATACTGTGCAGCAGTTGTACTATTAACATGTTTAGCATCAGAGAGGTTCCATTACCATGGACACGTTCCCCTAGTACAATTCTTGGGAGAGAGGACATTTTTTCTGTGATACTATTTGTCAGAGTGAGGCCTGGCAACACTATTTTAGCATCGCCAGCGATTATTACAGTGTTATCAGCAATAGTTGATTTTTTATAATTGTCCAAGGTAAGGAAAGGGTCATTATTGGGTGAGGTCTTATCTCGGTGTTTACCCAGCATCACTATTAATGGGTAGCTGCTTATGTAAAGTGGTGACTTACTGTTTTTTTTTTTTACCAATTTATACATCTGGTGGAGCAACACACCAACCCCTTGTCATCCATCACATAAATATAGTTGTATAAGCCCTTTGCCAGGCGTAGGGCCTCCATGGGCTGTTGCACCACAGAGTTAGTTAATCTAAGGTAAGGACCACCTTAATGTAATATAGGTGGAGATTGGTGCGACAGGTGATTAGCTTACTTAAAAATCTCACCTGAAACAAAGGTTAAAAACCCCACTTGTCTGGTGACGGTTCAAATCCCAGGGAGCTGAGATATGATAATCATGTTAAGTGGATGTGTGAAGTAACATATCCCCTCCCCTCCTCTATTAGCCTAATATTGTGTTAATCAGGACTTAGCCCAGGTTTCTTCAATGTAAGCACCTACCTGCTCTGAGTATCGGGTTTAGAACCAACAATTTTGGTTACCCCCCCCCCCCCCCCTCTTCCCCCCAAAAAATAGAAAAATAAATATAAAACGGGTAGTAAATATAAAACTCTTTGTGACTAACTCTTGGGACCTTAAAACATGTAAATCCATCAAAATTATCAAAATTAATTTTTCAATGTAAAATTCATAAATACATTTGGGAGAGAGTATAAACTGCACTAAATTACTTCAGGTATAGTATACTAGACTTTTTATTGTTTCTTTTTTTGTATGATATTATAATGTATAATATTATATTATTTAAGATATTATTCCACGATAGAATGGATCTCGTTGCTACATTTCTTGCATGTTGATAAACTTTTAGTGGCTGATATAGTTTTGTTTTGTTTTCTATTTTGCATGATCAGGTCGGATGCAAAAGTTAAAATGGTGAGATAGAGTTTGGAACCGAGCTCTAATGCTTGCTCTATTCAAGGCTCGTGGCTCAGATTTTAGCCTCAAGTGCAATATTTCTCTTTAAAGTCTGACTTTCTTTTTTTTGTTACCTGTTTAATCTTTTTTTTTTTTTAGAAATGTATTATACTGTTAATTAATTTTGTAAATAAATATTTATTATGTTATTTTTGGATTTTTATTTCATTTATGCATGCTTAAATTATTATTTATTTTTATTTCACTCTTTCATTCTCTCTTTTATTCTATGTGTATACACAAATATAATTTTATGACGATTAAAAAAATGAAATCGTATTTATTAATTTTAAGTTAATAGTTTGAACTCTTTTTTAAATATATACATTTCTTTATAATTTATAAAGTATTATTAAGAGGCGACAGGAAGGATGCAAAACTGCACATTTATAATATAATAGGAATAAAGGAAAACATCTTTCCACTAAAAGTAAATTTATTTCTTTAAGTTCTGTTGGGTATTTAAATTTTCAAATATTTCACTAGGCCTACATCTGGGCCTTAAGCCAGCCATATACGTTGCGGTGTACCTGATAGGTAAACCGCAAGCGTATGTGCTGTCAAGTTATAACATAACTGACAAGTTATGATGATTGAAAGCAGTATCTCAAAGCACTCAAATTTTTACTTTTGTATTTTGACGTCCATTGTACTAAAACAGTCCAAAAAAACAGTAAACAATATAATAATTACCACCAGTTTTTGTTACATCGGAACTTTTTTCTCTGTGTATACACAAGTATAATTTTAGGAGGATTAAGAAAAAAATTATTTAACCATTTTAATTAATAGTGAACAATTAACAACACAATTCAAAGGGCTTTGAGGGCTAAAATATGATGACAAAATGCGTGTCAACTATTTAATTTAAATAAAACAGAAGAAAAAGCATCATCTCACTACTACATGAATCTCATCACACCTCACATCTCTTCATGACTACTCTAGAGTAGTCGCATGAAGTAGTGAGACAATGCATGTGTGGAATGTTATCAACAAAATTGTGTCATTGTTACTAACTGCAATTGCTAATATCGATCAGTTCACTAATGGCCTTCTAAATTAGTTTTTAGGGGAAAACAAAACAATAATAAAAAAAAATTGTGTTTTAGGCTGGGAATTTCATTGCATAAAAATAAACATCTTTGGTGGTAGGAAATTAAATATTTTTCTTCTAAAGAAATGTAATTAACGCAAAGAACTTGGCCTGCTGTTTGTCATAGGGAGCTACTTTTTCAAGTGAGTCATTTAAATTAACTGAGAGTGTCTAGTGCATAGAAAATGTTTTGCTGTATAAACTCTTCACTATTTTAGTTCATTACCCTCATATTTTATTACAATTTTGACATGACCTGGGTAGGTATAAAAAATATACAAAGGAATATAAACTCTTCTGTGTATAGAAAAATAATGTCCCTTAATCTAATTATCTTTAACCCTGGAATGCTAATGGTAGTCGAATTGACGAGGACAGTTTGAGCCTTAACCTTTTACGCTCGTATGCAATGGTGATGGGTACCCCATCCTTATGCAGTGCTTGCACTGGTTAGTTACACACCTGCTGGTGTAGCGGTAGTAGTCCTTTTGAGCATACACTCGTTTTCTGGCAAATTCCCGTCAAAGCTACTTTGTCTATTCGACAAACGTTTAGTTATAAACGTAGGGAATTATTTGGTCGTCGAATGACCCTATAGCCTGGGAAAATGGGCCTAGGGTAATTGGCCTTGGGCCAGAGACCAGTGGCCGATAATCTGGGGCCTGGAGCACTTAGCAAAGGGCCTAGGGCTTTAGGCCTGGGGCATCAACCTGGTGCATTAATGTTCACTCAATTTCAGATTCGTCTGATGTTCCTACTAAGTTATTTGTCATCAAATGTTTGTATATCTCACTAAAAGATTTAATAATAAGTTCTTAATAGTTTTATTTTTTTTTTTATTTTTCAACCCAAGAAATGTATTTTCTGCATATGTTAGTCGAATCGACGAAGGTTTAGTAATACCAGCCATCCAATTACCATTAGCATTTAAGGGTTAAAGGTAAACACTTCTGCAGAATAGTGATAATATCCATTTGTCTTAATTGGTAATTAGACAAAGTGTAAAATTCCTTTGTCCTAAGTACTTTGGACTAAATAGCTCTTTCTCTTAATACTTACAGGGGGTACTCAACAAAAATTTTCTTCACGTCTCCTATTTTACTTTGGTACTAAACTAGAAGAGTACCATAAACTCAAGAGAAATTAAATGTTTTGCTTCATAAGTGTCCTTTAAAAAGTGAAAAGGTTCACTGTCTATGTGTTCATATTTTTTAATAATTGTAAGATTGAATCCAGTTCTAATGTTATCCTTCATGTAGCACCTTAATGTTTAAATATTTATCAAATATATATATCTTGCATGATACCTTAAAAATAAAATAAAATTTAAATAATTATTTGCTTTTGCATGATTCAGAGTTGATTTTTTTTTTTTTACTTTTTTTTGCTTATAAATTATTTAGTTATGCATCAGTGCATTGCTTCCAATTCATTATATATTTTCAGTTAAAGTCAGGGGCTTAGCTAAATGGCAAGAACTTTTTGGGGGCCCCTTGGCAAACAAAATTGATGAGCAAAAAAAAAAAAAAACCTCTTGCATTTAGAACTGGGGGCCCCCTGGCACTGTGGGCCCTCCCGCAATGCGGGCCTATAGTTACATCACTGGTTGAAGTGGTCCATTAACCATGATTACACTATACAGAGTAACAATAAGAACATGCTTAGTCTTTGCCTTGCATTTCTAGTAAATATTGTCGGGCATTAATACCCGACAATATTTACTAACAAAACTCGACCGAATTCAATACAGGGCCCCTAAAAATATCTATGGGATATTTAAAATCAACACCGATTGCCATAATCTTAACTGAATGCTGCGAACAACCACTTAACCTATGACGACAACATCTAGCTGACTAACTATTATTAAAATTATATTAATAAAACTCTATTATATACTCATCTATACAGTGGCGATCCTGGGTTGAAAGTTCTGGGGGGGCTAAAGCCCCCATGTTTTGCGGGTTTAGTATACATTTTAATACACCAGGAAGAACCCATTTGTATGTTATATGTTGTTACAGTCCTTCCCAGAGGCTATTCTATGCAATTTTTTCGTGAGGCTAAACAATTAAATTCATTCAAGAATGTTATAATTTCCATTGAACTGGGACTGGGAAGTTCTATTGTAAGTATAGTTGGAGGTTTATTTAAACAGTCTCCTATGATACTTACCATATCATCACAGAAGAAAGTATTGGTCTTTAAATAATAATAATTTTAACATGAGGATTCCGGTTCTGCATCTCGATAAAATCAGAATTATATTTTATTTATTTATTTATTTTTACATACGCAAAGTGTCACGTTTAATGTGGCAATGATAGAAGGTCAAAAAATTCTAACCTTAACCTAAACTAACCATAACCTTCCATAATTTTCCCTAAAATAAATAAAAAATTAAGTTAAAAAATCACGGGGAAGTACTTGCGTCTAAGTACTTTTTAGGGTTTTGTAGATGATATAAGCATAACCGTTATATAATTAATTTTTACCGTAATATATTTTTTTCTCTGACCTCAAGGGCCCCTGGTTCGATCCCCCGGGGGGATCGAAGGGGTCACAATGTATTTTATCGGTAATAACGACAAGATAAATTAGATTTTTTCGGAAATTTTCATCGCCTCACCATAAGGTATAACCATGAATTATTTCGAAATTATAGGACCAGGCGTTATATAGTGATAGTGGTTGGGGGGATATCTTTGGGTATATGTATTTTGATTTATTTAACCAATAAGGAATGCAAAATTTAAAAAAGCAAATATAATATATTTGCAACTTAAGATTCAGCAGCTTTCATTTGATATCTACTCGAAACTTTAAAAAAATATAAATTTTTGAGTTTACCACATTTTTGCGAATTTGGCATGCGCATATTAAATTTTTAACTTCTGTGTATTTTTCCTGTGGTTGGGTCAAAAAGTTGCATCAGTGTTTTAAATTTCAGCACTTTAGCTAAAACGGTTTGAGCCCTATGAACCACAGAGCGACGGACGGACGGATACATCACCCCCGGCATTAGGGTTTGAAGAAGTATCTACAAAACCCTAAAAAAATAAGATTGGGTTTATCGAGACGCTAAAACGGAAATCGTTTTTGTAATGTAAAAACGAACAGTCTGAAAAAAAACATAATTAAATCGGATATGTATAAATAGGTGGGGAATATAATGCAAATTTACCCCATACAATAAATAGCATATTCGTAATCATTTTGAAAAGAGGAGGGGGAGGAAACATTAGGTCTTCACACAAAATATTTGTAATAACTGGTAACATCACAAAAGAAGCCCTGTCTCTTTCTAGCCGAACATTATAAAATTTAGTTGTATTAGCAATTTTTGTATTATATAGTAAATATTAGTAATCTATTATCTTATCTTAATTTGAATCATGAATAATTTGAATAATAAATAATTTTAATCATGAATAATTTAATTAATTTTTTAATTTTATTTTTTTGTAACATATTTCTTTTTTTTGTAATGCAAGCTCTCCTGCAGACGGCTTTGCCTTGCCGTAATTACTTTTATACCTTTCATTTACTTATGTAATTTATTAAAATAAAAGTATTTTGAATTGAATTGAACTGGTAACAGGTTTTGGCTACTTAATAGCCATCTTCAGATTCTAAACTAGTTGTTCACTGTTCACAGCAACATGGATTACCAAAATGACACACAATTGATAAATCACGTATTATTGACAAAATATGGGAATAAAAGTAAAACCGGTTTAGATATTTTAATTAGATAATTTAATCAAATATCAAACATTGGGGAGGACATGTGACTAGACTAGCTACTTTTCTTGATTTATCCTACTTACTTCTTTTCTTTTAAGCAGAAGAATATATCTTTAATACTTTTAGTAATTTGTTAGTCAAAATATAAATAAATATTTTATATTGCGTGCATTATTCATTCAGTAGTTATGTATGTTATGAACGTGTGTTTTGTATTTTGTTGTTATAGCTTCAGTTTGTTATTCACAATTGTTATTATTCCCAAGCTTCATATTTGATTTCTTTATCAACATTAATTTTAGTTAATAATTAAGTTATCTTATTAATATGGCACATAGTAATTAACTATGTTATATTAATAAAGATAGTATTTTAGCAGTTTCATTTTTCTGTAGACTGTAGATAAAATATTGTATGCAACAGCAACAAGGCAGCAAAGGAAACATTTCTGCCTCGTTTATTCATAGCCTGTCCTCGCCATCGGCTCGGAGGCTAATCAGTACTTTGGATACTACTTCGGAGGCTAAAAATAATAATAAAAAAAATAATTAAAAAATATTTCTTAAAAAAAATTTAAAGGTGGGCTAATTTTCTTTCAGGGCCTAATTTTCTTCCAGGGGGGCTAATTTTCTCCCAGGGGGGGCTATAGCCCCCCCTGCCCCCCCCCTAGGATCGCCACTGCATCTATAACAGAACTATCAAATAAAATAAACAGAAAACACAGATCCTGGCGACATAAACCTGCACCCTTACTAAACAATTGCTAGAATTCTCTATTGTCTTACTTAGATCAAACTATATACCTACACAAATTACTACTAACAACCAAATATACATAAATATAAAACTTATTTATCTTTACAATATCATAATATCATAACATTTCAAGATCAACTTAATAAATTACCCCCACAAGAAACTTTAAAATTTACACTATATTTACAGGTGGATCAAAGCCTCAAAACATAACTAAACTATGACCCTCAATTAAAATGAGACATCGGGTACTCATGCTTTCAAAAAGCTAGTATATATACATTAGAAAGCTTACTCATGCTACAAGCACTAGAATACATTAACACAACCCAAAAGAACTACAAGTAACTAAGATAGCATGTGGCAACTAGGGGGTTCTTAAAAACTGGACAAAATTTTATACACTTGGATTACATCTTCAAGAAAACAAATTTTATCAAAATAAGAATATGTATATAAATTTATAGATTTACAGAACCATGTTTAATTGCCTTCAGGACCTTTTGTACGTGCTGAAAGCATATATTAGCTTATTTATTTTAATTTTGACTGATTCTCACCATCATAAAATTCTAATTAATTCACAGATAACAGGAAGGAGCCTCTCATCTATTTTAAACTTTTACTGGCTGATGGAGAAAGTTTTGAAATGGCAAAGGCAAAAAACAAGGTTAATTTTAAGAAGTTGATGGATTTACATTTTTAGGGTTCCTTAAGTCTCAAAAAGTATATATATTTAAAAATATCTGCCTCTCGTGCAGACAAGAGCTAAATCTACTGTACCAATTAGTATTAAATTGGGGATACAATTATTCTAAACAATCAAATTTGATTTTTTTTTCATATTTGTTTCCTAATGACATTATTATAATTAGAGCGTGTCAAATTTGAAAGCTAAAGATATAGCCGTTGCAAATTTTCAAAAATGCTCACTTTGTTAATTATTTATTTTAAATAAAAATAATGTTAGTTTGTCCCTTGGCTGCTTTACAGATAGCTGATGTCCTGCTACCTTAGTAGCTTCTGATCAGTGGCGTAACTATGGGCCTGCATTGCCGGCGACCCCCCGTGCCAGGGGGCCCCCAAATCCAATGCACCAATGTTGATGGGGGCCCCTTTAGAGCATAATAAAATCTAACTACTTGGAATCATACTTCTATATACTATTGTCTTAGAGGGCCCCCATTCAGTTCTGAATGCAAACTTTTTGTTCATCAATTTTCTTTGGCGAAGGGCCCCCAAAAAGTTCTTGCAGGAGGGCCCCCAATGCCCTAGCTACGCCACTGCTTCTGATAATACCCTGGTGCTCATCTAAAATACACACTAACTTAAAATACCTAGCTTATAAGTACACCATCACCATGTCTAAAACCATGTCCAAACCATCCCCAACAACTGATATTATTTATAGATTATCAAGTGTATAAATTAGGGATGGTTAATTCAGAATCACCCAAAAGTCACTAGATCTTCACATTTATTCTTTCATAAACAGAAAATATACTTTTCGGAAATACGTTTTATATAGTTTTGAAAATGACCACCCATTTTAAGGTGTGAACCATCACCTATCGTAGTGTTCCTTGGCTTATTCATTCAACTTCTTCACGTATGTTGTTCAATTGCTGAATGGTCCGGGCATTGTCACTGAGTACTTTATCTTTATACCCCCACAGGAAGAAGTCTGGAGCAGTTAAGTCAGATGAGCATGTCCTTATAGTATATACCTTATAGTGGGTTCTAAGAAAGGATTTTGCGAAATTTTGATTTTGGTGCACAGGGGTACGGGGTACAAATGTCAAAGTAATGAATACCCTTCATGATGCATATAGTTGAAAAGCTCTTTAAGAGTACAGTAATTGTTGTTATGTACAGTGTTGTCATATTTTCATTTAGGAGGGGAATAAAATGGAATAATATAGCTATACCTTATATAAAAAGAAGAGTGTCTGTATGAGGATATGTTTTTTATACAAATCTACAGTTTTATTTTATCCCAATTTGACGAATATTTACACATCTTTCCTTCAAAACAAGGTCAAGATCACTGCCTATATGAGTTTACGAAATATAAACTTTGGTACCAGGGGTACAGGGTACAAATGTCAAAGTAATGAAAACCCTTCATGATGCTTATTGTTGAAAAGCTCTTTCAGAGTGCAGTAATTGTCGCTACAACAATGACTTGACCCTTTTAGAGAAATATATTATTTATTTTATTTACAAATATCTGACAATCGCTTGGTTCTTCTCGGCTTCTCGAAAGTAACTCCCATTTTACTTTTTTTCGGTTGTCGTCATAAAATAATTCGTTTGCCATGGTGCCGGTGTTGTTTTTTTTTTTTTTCACAAAAAAAAACGAATTAAAGCAAAATGAAAATAAATATAATACATCAATACATCTGGCACTTACGGCTTCGAACAGTAATTGTTGTTATGTACATTTAGGGGGGGGGGGGGGGGTAAATGGAAAAATATATCTATGTGTAACAAACTAATAAGTGTTGTGTCTGTACATTTATCCGATTGGGCTCAAATTTTGTATTTCCCCTAAATGAGTAGTCATGACAACGAATTGTCTGTCTGTGCGTCAATCACGTCCAAACGGCTGAATAGATTTTGGTGGTTCTAGGGTAAAATGTTAAGCTCAATTCTGCGGAAGAAGAATGGTTTAAGAAATTAGTTCAATCGCTGTCAAAAAATATTTAGATTTATTTTTAGACATTAAGACAATAGTTTACAAATTACACATTACCGTGCCTAAAACTTTACTAACATAATCATCACCACTTCTTTAAAATGCTAAAATAAAATCTACGAGTGTACACGTAGTATAATAATTTTTAAGTTATACTGATAACTGCCGATAGGGATTTTCTAAAATTTTATCCCTAAGGGGAACATAAGGACAAAGTTAGAAAAAAGGGGAATTGAGCCCAGACCGATCTTCTAAAGTTAGGAAGTTAATACTTGAGAAATAGCTCTTATTTTAGATGTAAGCACGTACATTAATAAAAGATAATTCCAATTTCAACCAAGGGATAGGTAAAGACATGGGGGGGGGGGGTCAGAAGGAATATACCGCTGCTTTTCCTGAAAAGTTATCTTTTAAGAATTTTTCTTCAGTAGTCGGAATCAATTACTAATTTGGGATATTAGCAAATTATCATATCAAAGGGGAGGGGGTATAGAAATAAGTGGGAGGGATAGAATCTAGATATTCTCGCTTAGTAAAAAATTTAAATGTTTCTTGATGGTAGTTTATAAACCCATCAAATTGAAAATAACACACCCCGCGGCGAAGCACGGGTATCCAGCTAGTAATTATATAAAGATTTATGCACATTAATTAAATGGAAGTTTCCTGATAATTATTTTACATATGTAGAATGTAGTTAATGTGGTCCATGGGGATTTAATATTAGGAATTTAGTGGTCTGCCCATCTGTCTGAAAGGTTGGCGACACTACTCTAAACTATTCGAAAATAGTTATTTTATTTAAAAAACTACTCAAACTACTCTCGGATTAAAATATAATTGGTATATACATAATTTAAGTTTATATGTATTAAATTAATGTTAAAAATGGTGCTTTATTTAGTTCTTTGAAGCATATTATAATGTGTCTTGATGTTACAAAGTTTAAAGAAAGGGGGCTTTAAGAGTAAGTTGTTGGAAACTGCTTAATGCTTATAGGTCTAGGGGTGCACATTCAGAAGAGGGGGTAACGTTGTTCACAGTTTAGGAAGTAACCACGAGGGAAGGGGAATCCTGGGGTGGGAGCACATGAGCTGCAGTCGAAACTGAAACTCTTCTCCAGTACTCAGGTAACACTGTATTACACTTGCCGTCGTGTCTGAGTTTAGTTCAAAACTCTCCCCTCTTCGACTATACGACGCCGTTTCCATAGAGACCATCTGACCGTGACTATTACACAAAATAATACACCTTCTTCAATTCAACAAAGAAACAAAAACAACCTTACTGTACTTTCACTTTTTTACTACATAAAAGTCTTATGTCTGAGGCAACACTGCTTCAACTGCATTTTTTAAAAACTCGATACATTCAATAAACAGTTAGAAAAGAAACAGTTATAAGTTCTTTATAACTTATAAATTAATTACGGATCTTAATATATAAATTAAGATCCGAAATAGAAAACGTTTGTTGGTCATATAAAAAGTCTATCATTAGCCGGCTTTCAAATGCAGTTATCAACGCCTTGGTTGAAACGAAATGAAAAAATCAATGGATTTAACAACGGACTTATCAACTCGTCCGCAGCTGATAACAAGTGAGTCATTTCATTACCACACTTTTTAACTATAATAATAACTAATTATAACAGTCCCTTGTTCTTTTTTAAAACACTTTTGTGCGGGTTTTGAAAATCATCTGGGTTTTTTTTATCGCATTAATAAATCTAATAATAAACTAAATTAACTGTAATATAATTTCTTAGTACATAATATACATTAAGTACACTTGGATTTTTATTTTGAAAACTTTATCGAAAAAGTTTGTTACACCTAAATAGATTAAAGCGAGCGAATCCAGCTTCTTTTTTGTTGTAAACTGTATTTTACGAGTTTTATCCTTGAGTCTAATTGATTTAGTGTAACTAATAACTTTACCGAATCGTGTTTTTACTTTTCCTCACTACCTAAGTAGGTAAAGTACTGTTTTTTTTTAATTTATTTATTTTAAGTTCCCATTTTTTCAAAAAATAAATAAATAAAATACGCATTGAGTGAGTCTTGTTCGTAATTGTCATGTTGGTAAGAAAGTTCTTTGAGCAAAGGATTTTATTAGAAAAAAATAGAAGTTTTGGAACAGCTTTAGAACTCGGTTGCTAAGCCCGCAACACACTATTTCATTCTATTCATGTCACAATTGTGTCGAAGGAACTTAATCACACTTGTAAATATAAAATAACTTAGTCAAAACAGTGTGTTGTGGGCTTGGCTGCCGTATTCTAATGTTTAGCCGATATATAAATATATAGAGATACATTTTATATTAACACGCGCGCACTTTACTAACGAATAGGCCTTAGTTATATTAAAACAATTCGAGTTTTATTTAATCAAACATTTAAAATTTTAGTCAAATAGGTTATTTGTAACGTTACTCTAACTATATAAGTAGTAAGAGTTAGGGATATCCTCGTATTTTTTGTTGGAAAGGGAAGGAGGTATCATGCTTTACACTACCTTTCCATCTACGGGTATTAAGCTTTTATTAATTAACATTTAATGCTTAATTTCTCACTGATTTCTTGGAATATATATTTTTTTTCCAATTTTCCTAACCTATTATAATGTTTTTGTAAACAGTAATATTTTACCTAAAATATGAGACTCACCGCGTTTTTCTTCCAAATTGCAATCAAAAGTTTTTTGACTTGAAATTTTCTTATTTTTATTTTTGGTTTTTCTTGAATTGTAAAAAAAAAAAAAAAAAATCAGCGGAGTTAGTTCGTTTTTTACCTGTTCAAACAATTGCATGTACATCTAATAAAAAATCACAGTGTTATCGACGAAACATTTAATCAAATTCTATATTTACAATTAAGCAGTTACATAAAAAATAGTTACATAATATATAATGTAATTGCGGCTCAGGCAATTATATAGTTATATTCCTAACATCGTGGTAGAGCATTCGACTTCGGATCGAAGTTCTTGGGTTCCAAGACAAGATTTTACATACATATTATTTTTTCCACCATAAACCCTACGAATTTCGGAATTTTATTTAGATTTTCTTTAATATTTTTATTAAACTTGTCCTTGATAGTGGTTTTATTTATAATTCTAAAATCTAAGTTGCAATGCAAATTATTAAATTTATTATTATATCATAAGGAGGATATTATAAGCTAATGTAATACGCTCAATGTAATGCCCTGGCTGCTTCTGGGAGTTGACGAGTAGGGATCAGAGCACCCAAGTATAAATACATAATTATTTATTATATTCTGTTCAACATAAGATGCATTAAATGACTTCTATAGGTTTTGGGAAATAACGCTGTCTCCTACTTTCTCCTTGAAAACAAAAGGAACGTATACTTCAATTAGAAGTAGGTATAGTAGGTACATTATAAAGTAATTTTTAGCTCTATCGTAGATAGGATAACAAACAAATTATTAGATATTCAAATAAGGGGAATTAAAAATGACGTATTGTTATTTGTAAAGCAAAGGTAACTTTTGGCTAAAAAAAATTGGACCTTCAAATTAAGCTTTGTGCAATACAGTATTTCTTAATTCCTTATGAAGTAACTCCACTGCTATACCATTAAGTCAGTTATTTAAAATGTACGGAATTTACTAATTTTTGTCAAGTTTGTGACACAACTCATCCCAACCGTTTTTTTTTACCAGTGAAATAGAATTGCAAAACGTATAACTGGTGAAACAGCTTCAGATTATAGATAGGTAAAGACAAGAAAATTACGTTCGAATAAAAAAGTCAGATTTAAACGTCTGTCATAAACCCTTTATAGATGTCTACATCGGCACTGAAGATGACTACTACGGCTTTGAACAATAAATTTTGCTTTATTGAAGAGACATAATATTTATTTATTCCTTGTCAAGCATTGATCGTGTCTACAATAAAATTAGTTTTACTGAAGATACGTGTTTCTTAATTCCTTTTGAACTCCACTGCTTGGTCTATACCTACTATAAGGTTAGCTTTATTGAAGAGACTTATTTCTTTATTCTTAGTCAAGTGATTCCATTGTTCGTGTCTACACTAAAATTATTTTTGCTGGAGAAACGTTTCCTTTTGGAGTATCTTCACTGCTTTTCTATACAAAAAAGTTATGAAGATGCTTCTTTCTGTATTTCCAATCAGGCTAATCCACTGCTCGTCTGTAAAACTGTGGGATTTTGGTGTTTAAACTTCAATTCCTGTAGAGATTGACCTCACAAATCCTCTAAATTAGCTTAATTCTTGTGTGCAACCACGAGAGATTTATATATTTAGAGAAGCCACACTCACCACTTGCTCTTGCTGCTGCATCTGTTGTTTCTGTGTAGTAGTATTTTTTTTTTTTTTTCTAAAAGTTGAATATTGTTTAAGTAGAAGATTTACCCGTAAGGAATAGTTTTTGGTTCCGTGTATATAAGTATTGTTTGGAAGCCCTTCAAGTTAAGGAAGTGAGTTATTGAAGGGTTTGTCCTACATAATTAATAATCCTCTTGTTTCTTGCCCCACTGGTTTACCTCTCTGCCCTTTTACTGAACTTCTTTTAATATCTTTATTAACTTAGTTAAGTATGCTTTAAAATTACCTCTCTTTTTAATATGTATGTCTAAGTATAATTAGTATTCTTTATTATTAACTTCTTTAGTATTAACTTTATCACTATTATACGTTTTTTCTTTCGTATCTTCGTAAATCTACCCCATATTACTGCTTTCTCATATACATAGTATATATGTATATAAGAAAGTATTCGGATGGCTCGCGAATATTCAGTTTTGAAATTTTGGAGGATTTCGACGTCTTAAGGTCTCCCCTGAAGCTGATAAAAATTAGTTCCTTTTAAAATTAGACTGCCAATTATTGGTGTGTCACATAGCTTCCTCGCATCCTATATCCACTTATATTATTGATTTTATGCTTTCACAAGCCATTATTGTTTGATTGTTTCCCCCGTTTTTTTAATCTGTCAAAATTGTTTTGATTTTTTATACGAATTAAAGTACACATGAGCGTAGACGGAGACGGTTCAAATTAATCTGGGGCTATCTGCGGGTTACATTCAATAAAAGTTTCATACAAATCAGATAAGTAATTTTAAAGCTATAGGTGTAAATAAATGTATGTTGCGCATGTGAAAGAGAAACAAATAGACGCAGAAGGTTTAAACTTATATGGGACCAACAATGGGCTAATTATGACCTAACACCCTAATTTCATTAAAATTGGACGTGTATAGTTTTTAAGATATGTTGGTTCGCAAAAATTGAACGGCAGACCGACAGACAGACAGACATGGAACCAAAAATGTTCCCTGATGTCTTTTTTTTTTTTTTTTCTCTCTTTATTGTTTAACACAACTACAATTATGAACATGCTATAAGTGTTACAGTTAATATAGTTTGTATGACTTGTTCGACGTGTAAAAGGAAGTAGTCCAGTGACTACCCCTTTTTGGCGTGAGAATTACATAAAAGATTATAAAGTAAATAATAAAAGTAGATAGAGGAGAAATGAGATACTAATTAATTAATTAAATAGATAATAAATGAATAAATAATGAAATGATAGAGGATAATTACAGGTGTTATACGTGTATATTGAATAAGTCTCTAGGCCACTGTCTCTTCAGGCGTCGAGGAGGGTTATCTGGTATATATTGGGCAGAAAGGAGTTGAACTAAAGGATTAGGATGATCTAATAAGGATTCATGGAATGTGTGGTATCGGGATATGGATAGATCGCGAACGAAGGGAACGTTGAGATCATTGTGGAGAGTGAGGTTGGAGACATAGAATGGAGCATCAGTGATTTTTCTTAGGATCTTGCACTAGATGATTTGGAGACGACGTGAGTTGGAAGGTTTGGTGCTACCCCACACCCCTGTTCCCACACCCCTGTCCCCACACCCTGATGTCTGAAACGGATTTCTGTCTTGGAATTTTTGAAATCGGAGACCTAAAACTTTTTCGTTCTTCAGAACGATCACATAGCTTCCGTTACCTGCGGTAAGCTGGGAAGCAAAAAATCTGTATTCCGTTTTTAGTTTGTAGTCTGTGCAAACGGTTCCGACGATTTTGAATAAAAAAAGGTGTAAAATGTAGTTTATTTAAATACGAATCTATCCATATAAGTTGTTTCCCCGGGAAAACGCTAGTTCTTGAGGAAATAGCTTTAGACGCTAAGAGTGAGAGGTCGGGTTCGATTCCACGCCCAGGAGGAGTTATTTTTATGGTAAAATAATGAAAAATTGAAACAACAGAGGGAAACTATTACCTAATTAATTATTTACTCGTATATATGATATATGAGGAAGTTTAGTACGAGTTTATCGCACGGATTTTCTAAGCAGGTTCCTTGTGTTCATATTTTTCATTATCTACAATCTACGTTACCCATTTCATCACCATCCAGATCAAGTTTTACCGCGCTTCATCTCAGAATCTATTCAAATACCTCTCTGCCATCAAACCTATTTATCCTACTTTTATCTACACTAAGAACTTTAGTGACTTGCTATTAAAACATCCTTATTCTGAAAATAAACGCAATTTTATTGGCTATATCATCGATTTATTTTATGACAAGCTATATTGTGAAATCACTTTAAATTAAATTAACAAAATTATAAGTTCGAAGAATTATTTTGTGCTATTTTTACACGGTTCTCATTATTGGCATAAAAATATAATTTCCAGGAATACTGATATTTGTTAAGAGCAATTTTATCAAAACTGCGATTATAATTATTAGAAAAGCACTTTACAACTTTTTCTTTAATAATACGAAAAATTAAATATTTTTGCATGTTTCAAATTTTACTAAAAACAACTTTTCTTCTTATATTTTATTAAGTTGTTACAGTGGCGGATCTAGGCATTCCGGCGCCCGGGGCAAGAATTTTTTTCGGGCGCCCCCCCCCCCCCCCCTTAAATAAAAATATAATTTGAAAAATAAATTTAATGTACATTTTTTTTAATATTAAAAATAAATTTAATTTAGATTTTATTTATAAATACGTTAACAAATCTTTTTACAACGTGAAAAAAATAAAAAATAAATAAATTAAGCATCCAACATCCAACTAAACCTATTAAAAAAAACCTATTACTAAAATTTAAAACTTAATTTTTCGAGCTTTTCTGGTCGCGAAAGACATAATAATGTCATCATACGAGAGCTTAGAACCTAACTCGTGTCCGATGTTGATAATACTTAAATTTGATAGGCGTTTTTCTGTGGTTTTTATCAGCTTTAGCTTGCTGAAGCTCCGTAGCAACTGAAACAGGCATGGTAAGAAACATTTTAAGTGCCGTTGTTACATTTGGATAATCTTGAAGGCCATTTTTTAATATTTCTGTAAACATATTAATTGGTGTTGCTGTGGTCATGGCCATATTTGGTGTCAAGTCGAGTGCATGATATTTGAAGCTATTGACTTCAACTACCAATTCCTCCTTATCGAGATCTTCTTTATAGAAATTTTCAAGCTCCGTTGCACGAATCTTGAAATCCTCATCTATCATTCCTTGCAACTGTGTTCTGTCTAAGAAGCCAAATAACTTGTTAATTGCTAGTAAGACACAAAACCTGGTTTTAAGTGAACTTAGGATTTGGTTATTTGAAACCTCTTCTTTGGTGTCATCATTTTCTTTTTTCGTTTACGCACCTCCTTAAATTGAGAATCTATGTTAAGGCCTTCAAGCTATGGTCTTAGCTTCAGTGACTGCATCTCTTGCATTATTTGCCCTAGCTCCTCCAACTCCTGTATTAGGCGGTTAATGTGGAGAGCAGATTGAGGAATTGTGATATATTTTTTCTGGAGGAGTTTGTTGACAATGTCAATCCTAGTTAGCTCCTTGAACCAGAAGCAAGAAAATATCACAAATTCAAAAGTGCAAATACTTTAAATGTGCTAATAATTAAAAGACTCCTAGCTTCTGATTTTGCTTCAGAACTTAAAGTCAAACATGCTACCATATCATTTAAAGCAGTAATAATTCCTCCAGGATGCTTGTAAATAACTATTACAGCTTCCCGCTTTGTTGACCACCTAGTTCTGCTCTGTAGCTTGAGAGAGATAGGTACGTTTTTGAGCAAAACTTCCCAACTATTTGTTGAATGAATAAAGACAATTTAAAACTCCAAAGTAAGTTTCAGCTTCATGAGTGGCGCTCGCAGCCTTGACCCCAACTAAATTTAGTGAATGCGAAGCACAGGGTACGAAGTAAGCAAGAGCATTATTTTCCTGCAAACGGGTTTGAAAACCCTTGTACTTTCCAGCCATGTTAGCACCATTGTCGTATGACTGCCCTCTACAGTTCTTAAAATCCAAACTATCACTTTTGAGTTTTCTTGTTTATTACTTCAGAAAATGCCAGTCCCTTCTTCTCACTAACTGTGAAAAAAATCAATGAAATTCTCGCAAATCTCTGGCCCACTTTCACATAATTTTACGTACCTGCTGGCTTGAGACATTTGCTCCAAGTGGCTGACATCAGGGGTACAGTCAAACATAACAGAAATACTTTGCTTCTCTTATATGTCACTCAGAATTTTTCCTCTTACTTTTGTTGCAGTGATATCCAAAAACTTGTTTTGGATATTGTGCGAAAAGTAGCTGACCTGACCTTTTTATATGGCGGATTATGTGTTCTTGTAGTTGGGGGTGGTATCGAGAGAGTAAGTCAATGGTGTTTAAGAACTTTCCACTTCTGGGATTACCAAAGTCAAGGCTTTCATCCGATCCTCGAAAAGCACTGCCTAGCTAGGCCAAATGCATAATTAAATCAACAATGGCATATAAAACTGACTTCCAGTGATTCTCTTCCTGCGATATTTGTTCCTGTTGTTCTTTGGCAATTCCTCCTTTATTTAGAGAAACCTCTAAATAAAGGAGGGTCTCTAATGTTTTCCAAGAACAAACAATTTTTATGTGGCTTAAGGAGTTTTCGTGTTCAAGAATTTTTTTATTTAACTTCTTCCACTGCGTGAAACCTTCCTCCTTAGCCATATGGAAAAAATCCTTTCTTTTTTTTTTCAGATTTCTGTTGCGTCAAAGGCGCCCTTTGCAAAACATAACAGATAAAGCGAATATAAAAATATAATATTAATTAATGGATTAATATAAATTGGTTTCCAAACATTTTTTGTTTCTCGGCTGCGCCCTTGCTGATTTCCTGTTGCTCAAAGGGCGCCCTTCGTCAAATTCATTTGGTCAACTTTAATAAGTGTTCAATTAACCCATTCAATTGCATTATTTTCCAAACATTTTTGTTTCTTGGCGCCCTTGCAGATTCCTCTTGCTCAAAGGCACCCTATTTAAGACTATAACAATAGCAGCTACACACTTTGAAAATTACCGAATATATAAATATTACAGTAATTACTGGATTAATTGAGATGGGTTTAATCTTATTTTATTCTGGGCGCCCTTGATAATATCTGTTGTTCTAATGGCGCCCTTTGTCAAATTCATTTAGTCGACTTTAAAAGGTGTATATTAATCTATTCAATTTGCATTATTTTCCAAATATTATGTTTCTTGACTCCCTTGCAGATTCCTCTTGCTCCAAAGGCGCCCTACGTAAGACTATAACAATAACTGCTACACACTTTGCAAATTAGCGAATATGTAAATATTACAGTAATTACTGGAGTAATTTACATTAGTTTCCAATCTTGTTTGATTCTGGGCGTCCTCGATAATATCTGTCGTTCTAATGGCGCCCTTTGTCAAATCGTTCAAAAGTTGTAATGGAAATAGGGAACACTTTTAATATTTCGCGAGGCTTGGCTTCCTTTCTGGGGCTCCCCAGGGCGTTGTAGCGCAAATTTTAGCACTTCCACATTATTTTTTTGCAGAATTTGTTTCTAGTACAAAAAAACAAAAAAAAAAAAATTTATATATATATATATATATATATATATACATAAACCAGGCTAGCTCGGCGCCCCCTCCAACCCGGCGCCCCCTCCAATCCGGCGCCCGGGGCAGGCTGCCCCCCCTGCCCCCCCCCCCTAGATCCGTCACTGAGTTGTTATTTAAAGAATGTTTGTATTGAATACTAAAAGTTATTCTTATTGATGGTAAGGTCTAAAGGAAAAAAATAAAAGCTCCCATTTGCAATATTTCGATCCCTCTTTGGGTCATCTTCAAGCTGACTAGAAGAATACTATTCCATCTTGTTCTTGCTAAAAAAATTATTTCATTCTAACTTAGGTGGCTATTGTCAATTGTTTGGGATAATGTTTGCTAAAATTCCAAAATTATTCATTGACTGTCACTATTGGTTAATAAAGCTTATTTATTTTTTATTTTTATATAATATATAATCTAAAATCCAGGCAACTCGCAAAGTTGTATTGTTATTTTAATGCTGGTTTAGATGGGATTCATTGTAAGAGTTTATGCGACCTACGCCACTTGGTTCATAATGTCAGTGGCTTTTGTCCTCTTCTCGCATCTATGCGGATCAAGGTTCGCCTTTGAACATCTTACCAAGTAAAAAAAACCGGTTCATACCAAGTATGTCTGAAATCAAGTCCCTGGAACTGACTTTGTTTTCTTAAGTTCTAAGTCCTTAATATGACCATCAAGGGAAGCACGAAGCATATACAGCCGCGCCCACATTATTGCAAATAAATAAAAAAAGCAATGACATATATGGAGGTGACCGTGCCAAGAATTTATATACATAAATATACAATTTTATTATCAGTCCAATTCTTTAAAAAATCGTCTAATTTATTTCAAACTCTCATACTCTCATAGCTTTCTTATTCTTAAAAATAAATAAATCATTTTCCAGAATTTTACTTTTTGAATAAAAAAAAAAGAAAGCTATTTTTAACTAGTGTGAAGTCAATTTTACTACGTTTTTATTAGCTTGTTTTCTTGTTTGTTTGTTTGTTTGTTTGTACGGTACAAATCTGGCAATCGATTTCTAACTAACTTCCCGAATAGCTAGACATTTGAAACTTTTAGCATAGCTCAGAACTCGATGACAATGCATTATTTTAATACTTTTAGCCATCTTTCAGCAGAATTTAATTGGTTTTCAGCAAATTTTGCTGTATAGAAAGTTAGTTCGGAAAAAATTCGCAAGTTATTTTATTTGTTTTGTCATGTTCCATATTTACGCAATCTTCATTTTGACGGGTTTCAAATTTGTGATTTTTATAAATAAGAGGTAAACATTGAATGACAGCAAAACAGGAAATATATCGATTATATTATTTCAAATATATCGATGACACGGTTTAGATTTGGTGTTGGGGAGATCCGTTATACAAAGATTTGTCCTTTTATAGGTTTAAGGTCAGCTCTCTAGATTCTAGATGGTTGTCATTTATGTGAAGTAAATAAATTCGGAACTATTTTTTTTCACTAACAGTATATGTATATTATATAGCAATAACAATTATATTACCAACATTACATACGATTCAACAGAAAATTTAAAAACGTAGTGTATAAAAAGTTCTTTGTATTTTGAAATTTTCCTTTTTATTGTCCAGGAAGTGTTTGTGTTTTGATGGGCCGCTGGCAAAACCGAGAACTCTTATAATTTCCTGCGCTTGTCGGTCTGTCAGTAGCACACCTAATCTCCAAAAGTACCCTACACAAACATTTGAAACTTTGCAGTTATGTTATGTGCTAACCCGGTAATTACAGAAAACTACAGGGAAGCCCCAAAAAATCATCTCTCTAAAACAAGGGGTTGAAATTTATTTTTAATGGATATGCTTCATGTGGTGTGTTAAAGAAAGTGGAGGACGCCCTTAGTACAAATATCAAAAGTGTACATATTTGGTTTAATTTTGATACCTATTCACATTTTCGCCATGTGTCCTTAAACATTTAGTTTTTCGTGTCCTAAAAATCCCCCCCCCCCAAATAAAAAAAAATTGACTAGAGACTTCGGAATTGTTTCATTGAGTTAGAATAATAAAAATGCATTACTGGCTTTTGTTTTTTTGTCAAACTTCTAAGTCTTCTGAAGTTAAAAAAACATTACTATTTTTTACTACGTTTTTATTAGCTTGCATTCTTGTTTGTTTGTTTGTTTGTTTGTTTGTTTGTTTGTCCGGTACAAATCTGGCAATCGATTTCTAACTAACTTCCCGAATATCTACTGTCTATAAAATAATTTTAGACCCTCGAGTTTAAACCCTTGTAACTTCTAAACGGAAAATCGTATGTTGATGAAACAAGTTTCTTTATTTAGACAATTTAATCAAATTTTATAGCATATGAATAATTATTTATTTATTGTAGTCTATTTTTTTTTTTTTTTTTTTTTTTTTTTTTTTTTTTGGTTTGGTGTTTTAGTCCCTTTCAACAGCTTGTATGTTTCAACAACTTGAATGTTTATTAACATTTTAAAGCCGCAAATACAGGCCTAAAGCCTACACGAAGCTAATAGAGAACGTTTTAAAATTATATTAAATTATCTGTAAAATTATTTTATAATTATACTAATATTAATATCAATTTAGGGAGAAAATAGTGTGGAAGTAAAATAGTGTGAGTCGGCAGTGCTTTAAGTAAGAGGTGTAGTTGTAGTGTAGCTATAGTGTGGTAGGGGAAGAAGCTGCAGCCAGGTATACAAACCTTGCAATTTCTTCCCTCATAATTATCCCTTCTATACCTTTCAACTACGAATTATTGATCAACATTTAAAAAATTCTACAACTTTTTGTAGCACCGCAGGAGAAAAGTAAGTTCGTATCTTTGAAAGGTAGTTTTTTCTTGATTTTTCAGTGAAGGTTTCGTGTTTCTATCTATAGCGGTTCAAGAGATATCAGGTCCCATTTAATTCGTTAATTAACAGAAAACTAATTAACTTTCCGACTTGAAACTTTGTAGGCCTCGACATTTATATGATTTCTAAAAGTCCTGTAAATTTGGTTTGATTTGGTTGAGAACTTTTAAACCAGTGAGTTTTTAAAGTTGGGCTGGGCCAGCGATCATAGAATCCTTAAACGGAAAGATTTCCAACTCCCCTCTTTATCTACCTGTGTTAGACTACTAGCGCTCCACGGGAATTATTGTAACTAAATCTTTTACACCATTCAAAATATTTAGAGCTTCTTAATTCAAAGAAATAAATTAATAAATTAATTTGTCAATTTACTAGATTCGAACCCGGGAACTTTCTCATTCTAAGCTATCGCGCATCTCATTCGGCCACCGAGGTTGTTTAATTTTTTTGTATTGTTTATTTACAAAATAGTACAAATTATGTCAAAAGATCATAAGTAGTTTACAATTTTAACCACCATATTCTCGTGGAGCGCTAGTGCTCTTACACCTCTAGAATACTGGAGTCGGATACCCCTGGGCTGGGCATTGTCAAAATGTGCCGAAAAAACGGCTCTTTTTTTCACCTATCCCGCAATAAAGTAATTAAAAATTAACGTAAAAAATAATTATTCATATGCTATAAAATTTGATTAAATTGTCTAAATAAAGAAACTTGTTTCATCAACATACGATTTTCCGTTTAGAAGTTACAAGGGTTTAAACTCGAGGGTCTAGAATTATTTTATAGACAGTAGACATTTGAAACTTTTAGCAGAGCTCAGAACACGATAACAATGCATTATTTTAATACTTTTAGCCATCTTTCAGCAGAATTTAATTAGTTTTCAGCAAATTTTGCTGTGCGGAAAGTTAGTTCGGAAAAAATCCGCAAGTTATTTTATTTGTTTTGCCATATCCAATATTTACGCAATCTTCATTTTGACGGGTCTCAAATTTGTGATAGATAAACATTGAATGACAGCAAAACAGGAAATATTGATTATATTATTTATGGATTATATTATTTCAAATATATCGAAGGCATGCTTTAGATTTGGTGTTGGGGAGATCTGTTGTACAAAGATTTATCCATTTATAGGTTTAAGATCAGGTCTCTGGATGGTTGTCATTTATGTGAAGTAAATAAATTCGGAGCTATTTTTTTTTTCACTAGCATTATATATTATGTAACAATAACAATTATATTATACATACGAGTCAACAGAAAATTTAAAAACGTAGCATATAAAGAGTTCTTTTTATCTTTAAATTATTTATATTTAATATTTATTAATATTTTTATTGACCGCAAATTTTTGCCCATACCTGGGCATCTTCAGGCCTTTATCAGTTTGTTTCACATAATTAGATTAAACGGTTTAAAAAGTTGTATCTTAAAACGGCTGAGCCTATTGTTAAATTGCCTACGGACCCTTTGTGTGTTTTAAAAGCACATACTTGGCATATGTTCTCAAATACGTAGTATATATGTGTACTAAAATATAGTAATGTGGGTTTGGGAGATTTCGATTGAGTCCAAATAATGTCGGTTTTAAAACAACCGTGCAGAAACTTGGAGGCTAAACTATTGAAATTAAATTAAATTGAGATTAAATTTAATATTCATTATAAGATATATATACCCCAGAGCAAAAGTTGGTGTTTTAAGACTGAGGTAGGAATTTAAGTTAAAAAGGAGAGGGAGATATGAAGAGTGAGATATGGAGAGTGTAAGTGAATGTGGAGAAACATTATATTTATTGCAACAAGTACGAAATAAGGTCACAACTGAGAAACAAGTAAGCAGATATAATAACCAGGTCACTACCTTACCGAACTCTCCTTACCTACATCCATCTTACTTCCACTTGCGAGCCACGCACCTTAGTGGAAACTGTGCAATGGCTTAAGCCTTAATCACACGAATCTCTTATATGCTGTTATTCAAGTAGCTGTACCGAAATCACTTTGTGTGACAGCTTACTCGCTGCGAGTCGTGTTCAAGTAGTCGGCGCTGTCATTGATTAAAACTATTATGGAACAATTCCATTTGGAATTGAGGTATGTAAAAGGTTATCGAACTGTTGCCTCCTAGATATGTTTTCACGCGGTAAAGAAACAATGAGCTAACAAGCATTTAGAATGAAGCGCGATAGTTCTTATGACTGCCACAATAGTACTCACAACTATCTTGTAAGACAACTAGACGAGGTAGTGTAATACAGAGATAATAAATTGGAAGATAGACAACTTTCCTATTGTACGACCGCGACGGCAGTGGCATACCAAGGACATTTGGCACCCGGGGCGGGATATTATCTTGTCACCCCCTCAGAAATGATGTTGGGGGTGTTTTTTTTTCTTTCTGCCACAATGTCACCCTCTAAGGCTCGTGGCACCCGGGGCGGCCCGCCCCCTCCGCACCCGCCTTGATACTCCGCTGTACGACGGTTGCTGCGGTTCTAAAAATAAGAACTAATTCCCGCCAAAAAAAAAAAAAATATATATATATAAAACATTCTTCTACCCAAGCGGGATTCGAACCTGCGACCTCCTTTAACTTCCAACAAGCGCCTTCGATCCTTCACTCACAATTCAGTACCTCAAGCTTATCGTGTATATAGTTCCCTTCGATCTCACAATTCATTTGAAATGGTCGACTGCGACAAACCAGATCAAGGAGCGAAAACGGTGTTTCGCGACACTTAGAGAAATCTGCACTTCTGAGAAAAACGAACTTGACGGTAATTTGCAATGAGCAAAACGACTGGGCTTACCCAGGAAGAGCTTGGTAAGGAAAAGGAAGGTTAGGGAACAAGTTGTTTTTTTCATAACTCCCGCGGATTATACTCGAACGTTTTAGGGTTCTAAACCAGGAGACAAAGACCACACACTTGGTCTATTGAACAAACTGGTACACGTCTTGTTTAGTATATACAGGGCAGGGGAGAATCAATCACTTTCCACATCCACTTAATTCGATTACCAGTGATACTCCCAAACTACCTGGCATTCCATTCATCACTAGATAAGTTATCTCAACAAGGAGTGTTAACCCCTCTACTATTAGGATGCCTTTTAATTTGTTTTTAGGGTTGGCATCCTTAAGAGCAAATTTCACCTTAAAATGGTTGCAATTAAACCCTAATTACCCTAATTTATATTTGTTGGGTTGGAATTTGTTTCTTAGAATATCTCAAACTATTCCTTTAGGAATTATCTACCAACATATTTTTTTTTTTTTTTATATTTAAGCGTTTTTTTTTATTTGAAGAGAAATGAAGATGCTTGAGCTGCCAGTCCCCTTTAGTCCAGTAAAGTTTAAATTAAAAATATATTGGTTAAATGCATCCAACTAAGATGGGAGGAGTGGTTACTGGTGGTTAGAGCTATATAATGAACCAATTGCTGACCCATGTTTGCTGAACCCCACTAGATCTGATTGAAACCTTATTCGTGCCTCCTAGTGCACACTATCCGTAGACCTCTATAACAAACTTTACAAGGAAGGATCAAGCAACAATTTCACTTCAGTAAAAGTGCAAAAACTTCCCTGTGTTGTTATTATAAAAAGAAGTGCATTATGATCATGATCCCAACCAATGGCTCACTGCCAACAATTGGCTAGTTTACCCTCATCAGTAAATGATATTAGCTTTACTGGGTGTCCACCTCCCTCCTGTGTAGCCGCCCCTCCATGGGAAAATAAAAATACGTGTAACCCGGATCTTTATGTTGTCTTACTCTTAGTCAATCTGTCTTTAGAATTGGAATATGTATAATACATAATACAATTGAGTAGATCAGGAACAGTACAAGGACAAATACTTAAAACACACAGTCTACTCTACTTAAGTACACAAAATGATCATCTAGAAATGAGTCATGTAGACCAATGACAACGTGACACTTTAAAATAGGCTATCTACCATTGGTTAATCTTTTAAATGACGTCATATGTCAAACTAATTCTTTTATTTAACTTGGTACAGTAGTAGAAGTAATTAGTGCCACTTAGTAATATAAATAATTATTATCTGTCGACAATGTTGTTTTATATTATCGCCGTATTTACTTTCGTTTACCATTATTATTACTTTATATATTATTTAATAATATTAATTATTCGTGATAAATCAGTCAGTGGAATTTGGGTTTTATATAATATTAGGTATCAGAGGACAGGGGACAGGAGTATTTATTAAACCATGTTTAAGTTCAAGGAAGATATCAGTATAAAGACAATGCTTCTAAATCTTAGATGGGTGATTGACGAGGTACTTAAAATTCAAATAACTTTAAAATTTTATTTGTTGCTAGTTTTGTTTTCAAACGTGACGGTTGTCCTTTCGCTGTAAAGAGGCTGTTGGTGAAGCTCTTTTGGTTTATTTGGGGCCCGTATAAATACCACTATTGTTAGTCTAAAGTTTATATCTAATTCATTTTTGTAGACTGTCACTTTATTTGGAGAAATATCATATTTTTAAAGAAGAAAACACAAATTATGAGATTAGTGTTTAATTTTATATTGACATTATTAGAAAACCACTTAAACACGTATCTGATGACGAAACAGAATAAATAATGTAATTTTGCACGAACGACTCTTAAATTACTCTCAATTACCTAACAAACTCAACCAGCTGTCAAAAAATAAATGCAATGTCTTCAATTAGACACAGCTGTGACAATTAAATTAAATGTAATAACTACTACAACTCGCCATAAAATATATAACTCGCTAATAAAACTACTAACTAAATTACTCTCTCCAAAAATAAAAATTACTGATAAGAAAATTTTATTGTAAACAATCTTGACTTCTTACTTTTAAAATTGCACAAATATTAGATTACACCTTATAATTGCAAATTACATTACAAATTTGAATTGTATTTTTAAATAAATTGTAAATTACATCGCCTAACGATCTAAGCCAGCGATATTAATATAAGTAAATGTATGCGCTAATTACTGTAGAATCGGTTTTGTCAAGATTGTGTTAATATAAAAATAACCTGACTGTGACCGAAATGTTGAAATATGTGTTTTTTTTAACGTTTGTTCACCAAAATTTAATTTTGGGGACATAAAATAGTACATTACGCGTCTAGTGCGGAAAGTTGCATTTTGCATGCGAGTGTGGAGTTTCCACCCGAGCGATAACGAGGGTAGTAAAGCCACACGAGCAAAGCAAAATGCAGTTTTTGCACGAGTTGCGTACCGTACTTTATCTACGATTGTGGATTTTAATAATAACTACTGAAAAAAAATGTAATAAACTTCCTGTCCTTCAGTTCCTATTTCTCATTTGATAAAGATGACATTAATCATTAATTCATTAGTTGTATTTTGTGCCGAATTAATTATTTCGGAAGGCGTATAATTCTCCTCATTTTCGTCATAATCACTCATTGTTTTTCACTAAAAACTCGATATAAACAGTTACTTTAATTAAACTAACAGCAAATTACAGTAGAACCCCCCCATATCCGACCACGGGATATCCAACTCCTCGGAATATCCAACCATGCACACCATCTTGGTTTTTTAAAAAAGGTTAATCTGACATGACCGAACTTCATCCTTATCAGAATATTGAGTATAAATCGATAAAAGCAGCTAGTTGGGTCTTTGTTATCGTTCTGATACTGATCGCTAGACTTTGTTTCTTATTATTGTGTGTGTCATTCTATATTTACAATCCAGTGTTATGCTATATTTTTAGTGAATATGGCGGCTCAACTGAAACAAAAACAGAATGTGTGTATATTACTGTAGGAGTTAGATATTCTTTAACGGCTTGATAAAGGTGAGTCTGTTCTAAAACTAGCTAAAACAAATTTTGTCTAAAAACTCGATATAAACTGTTACTTTAATTAAACAAACAGCAAATTAGAATGTAAACAAACTCGCTAATCGTGCGTTAAGGTGAAGAATTCCTCTTTTTTTCCGCACTAGGGCGGAAAAAAGAGGGAATTCTTCTCCTCATTTTGAACGCGCATGCGCAATGAATACAGCTTTTATGTATCACTTTCTACACATCCTAACAAAGATATAATGTTTATATTTCGTATAATTCGTAGATAAATACTTTATCTGTCACTCAGAGAAAGTTAAACACTTTGAGCACTCAACTCGGTAGAACTGTGTAGAAACACAACTCGGACATAACTTTCGGCAAATATTAATAATGTAAACAAATCTGGGGTTTTTTAACGAGGCAGTGTCCGGCTGGAAACTGGACCCGAAATACACGGCATTGATGCTGTTTTGGCATTTTCCCTTTCCTATATATGTACATGGCTCCGACAACGACCCCGATTGTTTCCGGCATAATCACTTGGCCCAGTGTTTTTTATTCAATCAAGTATGCGGGTTTTAATAATTTTTATTATCCTATTTTTAACTGCGTGAGAATTATCTTAATATATTAAGTAATCTAGTGCAGGTTTATTAAACTTAAGTATGTGCAAGCAATAATTATACGAGTACTAGTAGTACAATTAGATTTTATTATATGCAATCAACTATTATTTACTAGTAATCTATAGCGTTACGATAAAACAATACCCGTTTTGACATTCTGACAGGGTATATTAAAGTATAATGATGGGATTACAGACTTTCCTAACACAATAATTATTTGTTTACGATATAATTTTTTTTATATATATTACGTATGCAATTTTTAAAATGGTTCTATTTTAATATATACACACGTAGTAAATATATATAAAGAGAAAATATTATGGTGGAACGGAAATTCGATTTGAAGATTTTGGTAGGTATATACGTTTTGAGGTCCTCTGTGTCCAAAAATGTGCTTTTTTTTTTTTTTTTTTTTTTTTTTTTTTTATATTTAATGTAATTTGGCATACAATGTCGGCTAACCTTCTTTTCTAAGTAATATACACCTAAGAATTTGAATTTGGTTTGAACCAGGAATATTTTTAATTCAAGAATAATATATAACTGAACTACAACAATACATCCACTGAATAGGTTAGCACGTAGCTTCCTCGCATCCTATTTCGTATACTTTAATTATTATACTCTTTTCAATCAATTATTGTCAAATTTATTTCATTTTCCCCCTCTTTTTTTAAATCTGTCAAAATTGTATTGATTTTTTACATAAATTAAAGTATCATTTGATTAAAATTCAACGAGTCCATACGGTTGAAATTAGCCCGGGGTTACCAAACCATCCAAATTTCATTAAACTCAGATGAATACTTTTGAAAATATAGGAGTAAATACATGTATGTTTTTACTTCATTCGATACTTATTTATTTTTAAATCAGAGAGATTGTTAGCTATAGGAGAAGATGCTGAAGTAGCGATGAGAAATCAAGTGAGGAACGTTACGGCCAAGATATTGAGGATGGGTCGATGATTGTGTTGGAACCGCTAGAGTTCGAGTTCGTGAACTGTTTGTACTGTACCTGTACCGGTTCTATCAGTCACGATCCATCACGCTGTCTTATCATCTCCATAACCGACTGCATCTTCATCTTCTTACACAATCCATTTCCTCATATTTTCTTTTTTTATTTCCAAATCTTCAATAATAGATTTTTTATTGTTTGTGCTGGCTTCTTTTATTTTTAAAATAATCTTTTTTTTTTATAAAAATAATCTATAGGATAAAAATATTCATTTTTTACTTTTACTTTTACCTATTATATTCTTCTTTTATTGTGGGTCGATACAGGGTAAATTTAATGAAATTAGGTGATTTATTCTCTGAATCATAATTGTCTTTGTTTTGTTCCTCTCTGGGAACTTATATACATGCCTAAAACATCGTATAGGATCTACTTAATATCCTTTAAGGGGGGGGCACGAAAATAGAAATGTTCAATGAGACATGCGGCGTAAAGATGAAGTGGACTCTAAAAAGCAGTTTCTTTTTTCTTAAGTTTATCTTGACATTATTTCTTTATCATTTTACAGTTGAAACAGGTTCCTTATTTTATAATCCTAACTTTAATTTTGAAAGTTTTCGTTTATCTATATTTTAAATTAATATGATCTTTTTTTGTTAACTTTCTTATTATAAGCTCAATTATTATAAGTATAATTTTATAGTCTTGTTACTTATTTAGAATGGAGTTTTATTGTTATATTATCAATTCTACTCCCGACGAAACATACTATATGTATAATTTTACCGTACTTGCTTATTATTAATGATATGGAAAAGTCGAAAGTTAGTTGAACTAAAACTAAATGGAGCAACACTTATCTTTTTTAGAGATCTTTACTCTAATGGGTTTTTGTATAATTGCCGACTGATCTAGAGGTGGGAAGTAAAAAGATGATCATTGTTCATTTCCTACTCCCGCATCTTAAAAAGACAGTGTGGCCAACTAAACTAAGAAATCTGTACAACTGCGCTCACTCAGCCGTGAGATATTATTTCACTTTGTGATTGTTCCGACGTCACGGGTTAGTTTCCCTCTCGAAATCATCTGATTTAATTTTTCCTACTCAGGTTGGATAAATTGTTGTTTTGTTCTTTTTCTTCCGAGTTTTCACCCTCTTAATTTAGATCTTCAGATCTTCCGATTATAAACCAATTAATATTTATCTAAAATATAAGATAATTACTTTTTTTTAGGGACCATAGGCAAAACCGAGGACAGCGTTTGTATGTCGTTATTGCAGAGTGGTTTTTTAAAAAGTTTTTATTGAATGGCGCCTCACGTCAACAAACTTTTAACTGGCGTGTCATTTTAAAGCTGCTTGGCCGATTTTTCTTGTTTACGACTCCGTGCGCTTTGAGTGTGCTGAAAGCACATACTTGGCAACTTTTTTTTACTTGCGCTCTCTTCAAATGGCGCTCTGGGTTCGTCGTGCACTGAATGAATCATTGAGACGCTCCCCCCCCCCCCCCTCGCATTTTATTTTGTATTTTGGAAATTTCTTCGTCTTTGGAAAGACTTCAGTGTCAGTTCAGGGAAGATACTTTCTCATTGGCCAAGGATAAAAGTTTGGTGCCACGTGTTATGGCAAGGCCGTGAACACTCTGCAAAACCAAGCCCATCCCTGTCGCCCATGCACCGGTCTCACCAAACGTGTTTCTCGACTCGGCGGATAAAGTGATGTTAACGGTAACGGTTTTTTGGGACTGGAAGGGGTCCTGCTCTTAGATGTTGTTTGGGACTAGAAGGGGTCCTACTCGTAGATTTATTGCACGAACGTCGGACTATCAATGCAGAAATCAGTACGGAAACGGATTGTCCCATCTGCTACGCGATGCTTCACCACGATAACGCCAGACTCCTCACAGCAAGTGTTTAACAAAACATAAGCTGAAGCTGACGGAAATGCTCTAGGAAATTAGGAAACACTTGAAGATCCACCCTGAATTATCTCTATGTGACTGCCATATCCTTGGGCCCCTCAAAGAATTGCTTGGGGCCAGAGATTTAAGACCCATGACCAAGTTGAAAAATTCGTATGGAACAGGCTTCATACCTTCCCCGGTTCATTCTACGAGAACAGGATAAAAAAATTAAATTAACGTTTAACTCCCGAAAGGGCTGTTGCACCACAAAGTTAGTTTGTTACGTTTTTAATAATTAAATGATGAATGTTGCTCTCTTAAAATTTTATTACTACGACTAACCAAACTGATACAATGTATACGAAGTCATCAAGCGTATAATGTAAACACATTTAATAATTCTCATTTGCATCTTTGTTTTTATCGTTTTATTTCACTTTGGTGGTTTCATTTTAAGGCCTAAAGTAATTTAATTAGGAACTGAAAAACGCATAATGATGAATTGATATTGATATTGTTTATCTCTATGCACGAGTAGGATGACGTTTATGAGATCTGCAGTCTAGAAGCAGTAGCAAAGATATTTTCGTTTTAGAATCGTAATAGTTTGAATAAAGTAAAAAAAACGCACGATGCATTTCATTCTTTTTTTCGACTGAGTTGGTTTAATTATAATTGTCATGCTTTCTTTTTTTTCATTCGCCTAGCGTGTTTGACGTCAGGATATATTATATAGGTCCGTGAAATTACTCGCCAATACAATTGTCCGTTTATTTTTTTTATTTTTAAGCTATAATGTTTTCATGTTTGCGTGCGTGAACAGTTATAGGGGAATAAAAATGAAAATAGAATACCTTACTGTTGGACTTATCAGATCTGTTTATTAGTGGTTATAAAATGGAATTAGTGATGTCGAAGATTTTAAGGTGCTCTCGAACATAAGGTTCGTTTCTTGGAAAAGTGCTAAATGTTAACATATTTTATTTGCCGGAATTTAAAACCCATAAATTTAAATTAAGAAAGAAGTAGAAAATTAATTGCCTGATAACAGAAAACCTTCTATTATCATTTACATTTGGGTTTATTGAATTTCATATCATTAGTGCAATCATTGGTTGTGTATTGTGTAGTGTATAAAGCGGAAGAAGTCATTATTTAAGAAGTCTTTACTTCTTCAGTATTAATTTAAAGCCTCGTACATACCAAACGCGCATTCGCAAACAGGGTTTGCAATCGTTGGCAAACAACCGCAAACACGACCTCCACACCGGACGCGCATTCTAGACAAACAGGTGTTTGCAAACATTTGTCCTTGTTCCCAGTTATTCTTCATTATTTTCTTGTACACTACATCATAAAGTACTAAAACTATAGTGCACTTGCATTTAACTTAGCAAAATGGTTCTTTTAAAACGCGGTATAAGCGCCGGATTATTTATTATCATTGGTGAGTTAGTAAAAAATGGCAATAGTAAAAGAAGACGAAGATTCTGGATGTCAACATTTTTTTCTCCTCGATCATCCCTGATTTTAGATTATTATTTCTACAAAAATAATACGCCAAAACAAATAGACATTTTATACAAATAGAAATCTTTTCTTTTGGTGAAAAAAAGATAAATATCAATGTCATATTTGATCTTACGGGGGCCCATGGGAGGCTCGGGCCCGTAGGCCTACACTACAGTAATAAGCTTGGAAGCAATATAATTATTTAAACAAATAGTATGACGCATTTTTGAACTTATATGTCATCTATATATTGATCTATTTAATCCGGTATTTTTAATCTTGGATTTACATAAACTCATCTCTAGTTTCAATTATTATTTATTAATTAGTATATATATTATTTAGTTATTGTTATTATATAGTTATATGATGCTAGTCACAAATAATACGAAAGAAAAAAAAAAAATTTTCGGCTTTCCATGTCCAAACATAGGCTGTTTGCGAATGCTCAAGAAGTTTTGCTCAAAAAGCGTCCACACCAAACGCGCACAAACAGCAAACATCCTTTGATGTACCGACTCTACCCGGAGCACCCGCGAACACAAACAAGCATTCGTTCGTGCGCGCGGTGCCGTCCACACCGGACGCGCATCCCTGTTTGCAAACACGATGCGCGGCCGGTGTGGACGCGGCTTCACAATATTCCTAATAGGTCCAAAGTTTTCTTTAGATTTCTCTAAATCTGGTTTTTTTTTTCTTTCTCATATTGCCATATTGCCCTCTTTGTATTTATGTATAGAGAGAAAATATTGTGATGGCGAAAAAATTCAAATTGATGCATTTACACGTTTTAAGGTCCCCTGAGTCCAAAAAAGTATTTTTTTAAAAAATGTTCGTCTGTATTCTGTTACAGTGTGGAGTTCACACTGATGCTAGGTGAATTTTTATGATATGCCATATAAGTTCAGAAAAATCTCCCCCCCCCCCCCCCCCCCTCGAAGCGAAATCGAGATATGAATTTTAGCTCGAAATGTGGGGGCCCCAAAAATAAAACCCGTAAATACATTATTTCTTCTAAGTATATAAAAGTAAACAATCACCTGATAAACAATTTTTCATTATGTTTGATTATGTGGCCAAGTTATGCTCTTTTTTTTAGTCCACAACCTTACGCCACTCGTACTTTCATAAGCAACACTGCTCTTTATTTTTATTGCTTAAAACTTTCTTTAAAAACTTTGCCAGTTTCTGAATGAGGCAGACTTGGCTTCAATGTAGACATCATTACTTGTAATGTTTTGAATTTCAAAACAAAAAGGAATTAGAGATATATATTATATAGGGGTGAGAAAAACCAGGTGAATTGGTTTAGGTAAAAATATACTGCAAACTTGCTGGCCTTGCGCACTACCGTGCTCATCAGATAGTATGGAATTTTAACTCAGTATCACTACGTATAAGAGAATGTTTTTGTTCTATTTTTCGGACCGACTTTTATAGTGAAGATTATTTGTTTAAATAATGACTGTTTGGTTTTATTACTGCATCATGTATCATGTACGAGTATAATGCCTATTTTTGGAGTGAGATCAACTTGTTTTACACAAATCTTCCTTTGTTTGTTTCTTGTTGCCTTTCAACTTCTGTTCCATTTAATGACAAGACTGCAACCAAATTATTTAGCTATCTTAACAAGTGTTTTTAGGTAAAATTGAGACTGGTCCGACTTGTTGCTTCAAAATAGTAGCAAATAAAAAAATAGAAAATAAAAATAATAGAATGTCCGTTCTGCTTAAATACCCTGGAATACTAATGTTCGACTTTTTTAAGACTATACGTTAGTTTTTTGTCTGTGGTGACATCTAACGGGACTGCAGGGACGTATGCTGCCAGGAGTGCTTCCACTATTCAGTTGTCCTTGAGATTTCGTCGATATAGAACCTGCACTGTCACTCGTGTCGTCGCAAGTTGCAGTATTTTAAAACATACATCGTAATTTTTACGAAGGTTTAGTAATAAGAGTAAATTTTTGCTCGTCATAATTACGAGCATTAGTAATACCGTGTTATATAATACTCGATTATTTTTTATATTTTACATTATTTATTGTATATTTTATTATTAAAACATGACAATGGCACAACAAAAATTGTTTAGCGACCCTGTAGGTTGAATAGGAATTATGAACGAGTTAAGTTCAGACGAAGACTCAGATCTAGATGATGATTTGAAGCAACATTTTGACCAAATGGCATGAAAAATTAAACAATTTCCACAAGTGTTATTTTATTTTCATATAACAACAACAAGTGTTATTTCATTATTTCATATAACAAATTATTTAAATTATTATTTCATACTTTTTAGAACAGTTTTGAAGAAATCTTGCATTTAAATAAATTGGTTGTGCTTGAAGTCTCACGTAAAATGGGTTTTATTGGTATTGTGAACATGAAATTAGTTAGTAAGGGGGGGGGGGGGGGGGGGGGGGGCACGCAACATTTTGACCAAATGGCATGAAAAATTAAACAATTTCCACAAGTGTTATTTATTTTTTTTGTAATCTACTCTTCAATGCTTTTTATTTGTCACCCTCACTTAATTTAAAAAAAAAAAAAAAAAAAAAAAAATCGTGAGACATGAATTCTTTGCCATTGTGGATTTGAACAGATGATAATTTTGAGTTCTCTATATTTTTCTGTTCTCTATATGCTGGAAAGTTTCATGTTTTTATCTCTTTAGATTCAAAAGTTATTGGAACCCTACGGAGTGACAGACAGACATATAGACACAGGAACAAAACTATAAGGATTTATTTTTTTTGGTTTCACCAACGAACCCCTAAAAAACAGACATTCTTTTATTTATTATATTTTTTTTTAACTGGAAGGTTAGATCATTTTAATTGGCTCTTATTTCCTGGGCTTTATATTGTTATATTATACAAATAGGGGAGACCGGGGACGGTTGAAACATTTTTTACAAAATCGCTTCCTGCAAAACATTTTAACCTCAATGTATTTGACAGTGGGCCTTAATTGAACTTTAGTTATCACTAGAAATGGATGAGGTTATAGTAAGATTATCTGCATTAAAAAAAATATTTATAGGCATTTTAAAAATTCAGGAGAAATGTTTCAACCGACCCCTATACCCCATACCAAGGGCGGTTGTAACAGTTATTGGGGTTAGTTGTAACACTAACAGAATAAAGAGAATTATGTTAGAAATACTTATTTATCGAATCCAAAGCACAGAACATGAAGCAAAATAATTGAATAATTAATTGGTCATATATGCAGAATAATAGGTGTTTAAGATAAATGAAACAATAATAAATATTCTAAATCTAATTTGTATAATATATTTTGTAGTTCAAGGTTAATTAACATTAAAACTAATAAAATTTGACGAAAGTAAAAAAAAAATATTTAAATGAAGCTTAAAGTGTATTTGAAAATTCCATACTGTATAGCCAGCTGGCAACTTAATTGTAAACATTGTTACAAACGTACCCAGAACATGTTTTAAAAAAGTTGTCGTCATAACCTCCGAAATAAACAATTTAGATAAAAAAGAATTACACCTGTTGAACTTCCATAACCAAAGTTCTTACGTTAAAAACTATCATAACCACAACTATTTCAGTTTTGGATAAAAAAACAAAAGAGTAGCAACAAAAATACTTACTTTTGGACGCGAAAACACAATACCCGTTCTTATAGAAACTTATTAAACTCGAAACGACACCAAACCCAAAAGTTCAGTCAACAACCCAAAAAATTCCGCCATGGAAGCCACGTCCCTTTTCCTTGGTTGTCCCCAAATATCGCTAATTTTTCCACCCGTTAATTAGGTTGTTTCAACCGTCCCCGGTCTCCCCTATATATATAATATATATAATCTTACCAATTTGGCTTGCAGGTTCAGAAAAATCATACCCCGAGGTGAAATCGAGAAATAAATGTTAGCTGTTAATTTAAGAGCGCTATATAGTAGAATTGCTAAATAGTATACATGTATTTATAAAATAAAAATAAATAAATACATAATATAAAAGTATATCCTTTTATATGGACACTTTTATACAGCAGCTTCCGAACAGTCTGAAATGTGTCCCCTCTCCCATTTCCATTCTTAGGAATTAGAAACATTTTCTCTTTGCTGAAGGCTTACTTCTAAAGGAGTACCTATACATTTATTTTATTGAAATGTTCAGAAAAGATTAATTTAAACAAAAATACATTTTTTTCTGAGAGTCTAAATTAGTCCAGTAAAATGTATATTTTAATTCTCATCAAATAAGGTAGTTTTGCTTTTTTGGGTAAAACTTAAGAATACGAGGCGGTTTATAGAAAAGATGACGGGGCCTCACTCCAACGTATTTTTTTGACAAAGGGACATCTACTCTCCTATAAACAAATCATACATATATAATTTCTCAAATGTTTAAATCATACAAATGTAATTATTGACAAAGGTACTGTACTGATTTTAATCTCCTAAGTGCACAAATTAAACAAAGTTGCCCCGCCAAGTGATTCTCAAACGTAGCATTAACTTAATATTAGCCAAAATATTTATAAAATCGCTAAATCTTCGAAGGTTTTAGGTTTTCGTCAATTTTTACCCCCATGGACCCATTTTACGGTAAAAGTGACTATATTCTCTTTCAAAGAAGATTAAATTATTAAATTTGCAACAAAATGAGACCAAAATGGCTTCTTCAAATCCAATACTTTCCATGATACAGTAGTTTAAAGTTTCAAAAAATTTCCAAAATCAGGTGTTTTTTTTTTTTTGTTCTCGCTGTTTTTGACACTGAATTACCCTTTCCTATTACCTTTTTCTTTTAATTCCATATTTCTTTAATCAATTGTTCTCTTGTAAAACTTTTGACAACTGTGAAGAAAATTTTAATTTTTATTAATTCCCTATTTCTTTACATATAGTAATTAGGTTTGTCCCTTCTTCTAATCTTCGTTTTTTATGTGGGTCGATCAAGGGTAGTAAAATAAGTATTTAAACTAAGGTGAAATCGTTCTTAAACTTGGCTATATTTCGCCCCACTCCGGGGCATATTCATGCCTAAAAACATCGAAAAAACTTCATTACAAATTAATGTTCTTTAAATAACTATTTTACATGATTTAAAATACAATAAATTATTACAATAATAAAGGTAAGGACTTATTTCTTACCTTATCTTAAGAAGTATGAATCATTAAGTTAAATCAATTGAAAAAATTTTTTTTTTAATATTGACCACATAGTGGCTTCGTCAACACCTTATCATCGTCAACACTTTTTAAAGTTATAATAATTAAAAATTAACAGAAAAGGACGAACACAAATTAAAAATTAACAAATTAACATGTTTAAAATAATTTGACTAGAGGTAACCTAAGGTAAACCTTCTGTCTTATCAATTTACGGCAGAAAAATATAACATAAAAAACAGGGAAGAAATAAATATAATTTTAATTTTTTTATTATTTCATATAATCTTAAATTTGGGTTTTTTTGGTTTAGAAATATTTTATTTTAATTATTATGAGGGTTTTACTGTTTTTATAACTTTGATATGAAATAGTACTTGGGAAATGATAAGAGCATCGAATTTGGCGGGATATTTGAATTGTAAAACTACTTGTAATTTAAAACGGCTGAATAATATTTGTTCAAATCTTTAGTGTCGGTTTTGTAATTGACAGAATTTTCTGTCATAGCTATGAAAGCAGCTTCTAGGTATTTTCTTTTAGATTCATTTTTTTCCACACCTAGTATTTTTACATTATGTTTGTCGATTTGGTGGTTTTCATTTGTAGTATGATTGGCAATCGCAGTTTTCCCATTTTTAGCTTGTATGTCGTATATATGCTGTTTTATACGACTTTCTAACTGTTGCATCGTTTCCCCGATGTATACTTTGTTACAATCTTTACAATTTATTTTGTATACTACATTAGTTTTCTTAAAAGTATCGGTTTTATCTTTAAGGTTGTTGTGGAAGTTGTTTTTTATTTTGTTAACTGGTTTTAAACCGAAATTTATGTAGTCGCAATCAAAATCATTAAAAGTTTTTTGTAAGTTTTCAGTTAAGCCTTTTATGTATGTTAGGGATTTATAATATTTTATGTCACTTGATTTTTCAGTAGTTAAGGTTTTATTTAATGCAGTATGCCAATATCTGTTTATTATTTTTATGGGATAGCTATTTTTACCTAATTTATTGTAAATTATTTTTTTAAGTATAGGTAAATATTTTATGTCTGTAAGAGATAAAGCTTTGTTAATTAAGTTAAGTACGGTGTTTCTTATTTGATAATTAGGATGATTTGTATGGTAATTTAAGAATAATCCTTTTTTAATTTCTTTTTCGTACCAAATGGTAGAAATTTTTCCGGTATTTTCTTTTATTAAGGTTATATCTAAGTAATTGATTCTGTTTTCTAATTCTTTTTCTATTGTAAAAGCAATATTTTTATTTTGATTATTAAAGATGTTAAAAGTTTCCTCAATATATTCTGTTTTTGTTATTAGAATTAAGTCATCGACATATTTTCCTATAAATTTAGGTTTTATTTTTAATTTTTTAACATAATGTAAAAATACTAGGTGTGGAAAAAAATGAATCTAAAAGAAAATACCTAGAAGCTGCTTTCATAGCTATGACAGAAAATTCTGTCAATTACAAAACCGACACTAAAGATTTGAACAAATATTATTCAGCCGTTTTAAATTACAAGTAGTTTTACAATTCAAATATCCCGCCAAATTCGATGCTCTTATCATTTCCCAAGTACTATTTCATATCAAAGTTATAAAAACAGTAAAACCCTCATAATAATTAAAATAAAATATTTCTAAACCAAAAAAACCCAAATTTAAGATTATATGAAATAATAAAAAAATTAAAATTATATTTATTTCTTCCCTGTTTTTTATGTTATATTTTTCTGCCGTAAATTGATAAGACAGAAGGTTTACCTTAGGTTACCTCTAGTCAAATTATTTTAAACATGTTAATTTGTTAATTTTTAATTTGTGTTCGTCCTTTTCTGTTAATTTTTAATTATTATAACTTTAAAAAGTGTTGACGATGATAAGGTGTTGACGAAGCCACTATGTGGTCAATATTAAAAAAAAAAATTTTTTCAATTGATTTAACTTAATGATTCATACTTCTTAAGATAAGGTAAGAAATAAGTCCTTACCTTTATTATTGTAATAATTTATTGTATTTTAAATCATGTAAAATAGTTATTTAAAGAACATTAATTTGTAATGAAGTTTTTTCGATGTTTTTAGGCATGAATATGCCCCGGAGTGGGGCGAAATATAGCCAAGTTTAAGAACGATTTCACCTTAGTTTAAATACTTATTTTACTACCCTTGATCGACCCACATAAAAAACCTATTTCTTTACTCTATTGTTCTCTTGTCAATAATTTTGACATATGTGAAGGGAAGAAAGGGTCCTTGGGGGTAAAGGTAAAAATTGTCAAAATCCTAAAAACTTCGAAGGTTTAGCGATTTTTTAAATATTAAAAAATAACACAACCACAATGACCATATCACAATGATCCGAAAGTCTGCCGAGGTTGAAAACTTGGATTTATCAACCATCCATCATAAACAACATACAAAAAAAGTGTAGTTAAATGAGTGACAAGACCAGATTTACGCAATATAATATTTAATATATTTCAGTAAACTTATAACACTTAACAGAATAAAATGATAAATTAATATTTTTAACACTTGACTTTATGTGTCAGTGGTTCTGACATCTAATAATAATCAGGTTTGTACTGAGTGACTTTACAACACTCCCCCTCACAAAGTACTAGCAGCAGGTTCTTTAAGTCCAAGTCTATTTAGCAACAAATTATGTGTAGGAGCACTTAGACCTTTTGTTTGCATATCAGCGTCCATTTCTTCAGTTCTGAGATACGAAACTTTTACTTCACTTCTTCAAATATCATCTCTGATGAAGTGTTCTTTTATTGCTATATGCTTAGATTTGGAACTAACTATAGGGTTCTTGAATAGACTTTGAGCGGCTTGATTATCATTAAAAATTTCTATTACTTCGTGTGGTATTGCCATATCATTTATGAGCTGTTTTAAGTGTATTGCTCCTTTCGCTGCTTCAGTTAACGCGAAATATTCCGCCTCTGCAGTCGAAAGCGAGCAGTTTTTTGTTTTCTAGACTCTCAGCTGACGAGTGCTCTGGCATATTTAAAGCACACTCCAGAGTAAGATTTTCTATTAACGTTACATTGCCCCCAATCAGCATCAGCAGAACCCACTTGAGGTTGTCCAGTTTTTTGGTATACTAGTTGAAAGTCTTTGGTTCCTTGTAGGTAGCGTAGTATCCTCTTAGCGGCTAACCAGTGTTCTTTATCATGACTGTTATTAAATTGGCGCATATAACTTACAGTGGGCTATGTCTGGTCTGGTAGCTACAGAAATATGCATAAGAGAGCCTATAAGCTTTTGATATGGATATTCAGTTGATGGATTTTCAGCTTTTGTTAACAGATTTACGCAATATAACATATTCAATATATTTCAGTAAACTTATTATTTACGTAAACTTTTATTCTGTTAACACTCAACAGAATAAAATTATAAATTAATATTTTTAACACTTGACTTCAAGGGTCTGTGGTTCTAACATCTAATAATAATCAGGTTTGTACTGAGTGATTAACAACAAAAATCTAAACTACCTTATTTGATGCAAGGTAACCTCCCCCCCCCCCCCCCCCCCCCCCTCACCATTATTGTGACGATTTCACTGGACTAAATATTGATTCACAACTAATCGAGACATTATAGTAGGTAGCTCATATTCATTGTCAACTCATTCAATAACTAATGTATTTGCAAGTTGTCATGTGATGTCTACCATTTAGCATCCTGTCCTCAAAATTTGAATGATGCACAAATAACTCTCTAATTTATCTTATTTTGTGATGATTTAATAGTTGACCTGAGGAGACAGCAGAACCTAATTACCCTGAGGATGCTCAAATGTAAGACTGAAACATTCTCAAAACAATTTAAATTCCCTAAATTCCTCTCCTTGCTTTGCTATCCTACAATTTAGAAGAGTGGGCACTTATCTGGATGGAGTCAATTATGCTATTTTAAAAAAAATATATATATATATATATAAAAACACTTTTACAAAATAACCATATTTCTCTTAATTAGTTTTAGTATAATTATTGTAGATAATATTCCCGAAGCTGTAGTTCTGCATCACTGCCAATGAAGTTCATTTACTGAACTTGTTTGAGTAGCTTACGTAACTTTGCCATCTCAAATGAACAAATCAAATGGTCAAAGTGACATCAAATTTCTAAATCAGGGGTTTCAAACATCCAGACCACTAGATCTTTTCATCTGGCCTGCCGCACTATGATAGAAGTTTACAAAAAAAACTTGAACAATGCAAAGTTTAAGTGTTTTTGCATTGCTTTGCATGAATCTACAGATACTTTTGATTCAGCTCAAGTGCTATTGTTTATTAGAAGAATTAACAGTGAATATCAAATCACCGAGTAAGTGACTGGAGTTCATTCAACGAAAAGAACTGAAAGCAGTAATGGAAGTCATTCAATTGAGCCATTTATTTCAAAATCCATTTCAATGTGACGTTGATGCTAGATCCTCAAGCCTCCAACTATAAATTATTGACCTCACAACCAGCTCTAACTTCTTGCCAAATATTCAGGATTGCTACAAAAACGGTGATCTTTTACCATTTTACTCCTCCTTTCCGAATTAAGACTTCATAAACTTGAAAAGATTTGCTTGTACCATGTTTTTAGTTTTTGGCTCTTCTTATGTTTGTCATCAGTCATTCCTAGATGATCTGTGTAAAGTGGAAGTTTCGAGCTTCTCTGACTGATGAACACTTAAAATCCTTACCCATGATTAGTACTACACTACAGATTGAGCTTAAGTGGGGAGACATTTTGAGCACAAAGCAATTCCATCATCACACTGAATTATCATTAACTGCATGTACAGTACACTGCTAAACTTTTTAATTTGAGTTTGGTCATCCTCTCTCTTAGTTGTAACTAATTAAATAAATAATATATTACTAGGCTGTATGGTTTGGTTAACATTTTTTCATTATGGTGTTGCAAACTTCATCCAGCCCATCATTAGACCATCCTATTGAGATATGGTCCTTCAACCAAAAAGGTTGGAGACCCCTGTTGTTCTAGACAATGTGTGAAGAAATCTTTCGACAATTTTTTTAATAAACTATTGAATTCACTTGTGTGACCTGGTTGTTTTGCTAGCTGTATAATCCCAATGGCTGTACAAACATAGGTTATTATTATTTGAAACATGTTGATATTTACTAAAGGTTGGTTGAATGTCTTATAATGTTGTTCTATGTTATTGTTACAGACTGAGTACGAGCCTGGATGGATCTAGAAGAGTAAGGTCTAGAGTTGCTAGTCGGAGCAGTGTCGCTCCCACAGATTCACCCAAGTCTCACCAGTCCAGTGTATCCAGCCCTCGTAAACCAATAAACACGGTAATAAAAATCTTTTTACCTCAAAAATATATCTATAGTATACTAGAGTGTAGATATCCTGTCTAATATGTGTACTGTGGATATGTAAATAGTCCAAATAACTAAAAATTACCTTCTAAAGGAAACCATAAGAATATATTATCTAAAAACGAAAAATTGAGCAGTTTTTCCTCACAATATGAAACATTTTTACTATGATTGTCTCTTTATTAACTGGCCAAGAAGTTACAATAACCTACCATAATTATCTGTCAGTGTAATGCTGTGCAAACCACAAAAAGAACAATTTTTATTTTTAAAAATTTAAAAAAAGGACTTTATCTCTAAGGTACATTTTATTAGATTAAGCACGCAAAAAAAATCAACCTCGAATTTTTTCCGCAGAAAAAGAGTACTTAATAAATTTCAATCTATGTTATACAAAAGACCATGTCTTTATTGGAACCCAGTCTTGCATTAGAAAGGCTATATCCTTGGACTCTTTTACGTGATCCCGACTGCCTGCGTGCTCCAATCAAGTGCATATTTTTTTATTATAGCTCCTTCTGGATTCCTTAGAGTGTGCCCAATTCAACACCATTTTCTCTCTTTGATCTGGATTATTTTAGTTTCTGGCTTGTTGCGTCCCAGAAATATTAATTAAAAATTATGCCTGGTCATCTTATATGATAGTTCTATTGCTATTTATTGTTATTATTTATTTTTCAGGGTACAATATCACCAGGAGATGATGTTAGCGTGGACTCAGGTATCAGAGTTGACCGGGGTACTTATCAAACCATGTTCCAAGAAGTTATCAATATAAAGACAATGCTTCTAAAGCTTAAGAGGGTGCTCAACGAGGTAACAATTCAACGTATTTTTTATTTAATTTTATCATTAATTTATTTCTCCTTTTAAATTGGTTTTTTTTTCCTTTTTGAATTAAAACCATTTAATATTTTTTATTTATTTTTTTAATAAATAATATATATATACAGTAGAACCTCGATAAGAAGTGTCTCAAGGGGATTAGGGAAAGTCTTGTTATCGAGGTGCTCTTTTTGTTGAGGGTCGTGTTATCAAGGTTATTTTGGCTATCAGTCGTGTTATCGAGGTTCGAGAGCGGGGTTTTCAAGTCTATATTTGTTCAAGGTGAACAAATATTATATTCCTAGTAGGGTGTAGGGTCACACTTATTTTTAAGTAATATTAAATTATATTGGGAAATTAATTGTTTGAACCTGTTTCGATTCCCAGTGGAGTCACACTTATTTTTATTCAATATTAATTAAGTGCAGAAGTTTATAATTAATATGGGAACATCTGTGGCCTGCTTTCGACAAACCATCCTAATATCTTCAAAATCAGATGAGTCCTTTTAAAGATATAGCTGTTTATAAAAATAATGTTTATACCCATCCAGAAGAGTAACTAATGCACACAGAAAATTGAAATTAATATTGGACCAACAAATTATTTCATACCATCCACATTTCATCAAAATTGGATAAGTAGTTTTAAGATTTGGTGACGCAGAGATATCATTGAAGATGTCTGAAATGTATTTCTGTCTTGGAGTTTTTGACTTGGGAGACATAAAAATTTTGGTATTTCAAAATAAAAACAATGCATCCGTTACCGCAGTTAAGCTCGGGAACAATTATATTTGAGCTTAGTCTTACCTATAATAAGCAGGAAAGGTGTCTGGGGAAGCTTGGGTTTTCAATCTATGTATCATAATTGGCAGGCCTAATCCCACCATGGGCTGTTGCACCATGAATTATTATTATGATCATGTGCAAGAATTTTTTTATGTTGATATGGTAAATTATCTAAATTGTTATTAAACTAACAACAGAGAGCCGTGATTAGTAAGTTACTATTATTTTACTATATATATTATTAGCACATACTCCTCTCAGTGAAAATAACTAATTTTGTATTCCAAATGTAATTTGAAGCATTTAAATGTAAATTTATTTGTTTAAAAATTGCTAACTAGTTACTAATTGAATTATGATTATTTTTCAGTCGGAGTCCATGGATCCGTTTGACAAGAAGGTGAGTTTATTTTTTAGTTTTGTTTATATGTTTAATCTTTATAAACAATGTTTATAAACACGTTTCTTGTTCCCCATAGAAAGCAATGTTTAGAAAGCGGTCAAAAAATGTTTAGGAATATTGTGGAAAGTTTCCGAAACACACACTGTTTTGTGAAAACTGTTTCTGTTTCCACTGTCAACAGAATACAGCTTAATATAAGAAAACATCAGATAATTATGGAAATATGAAAAAATAAAATAGAAAAAGTTTAACTAGCATTACAAAGAACAGGTGAAATGATGAAAAATATTAAAATTCAAAATTAAGTTACATTACTAAATCTGTTTTCAACCAATTTAACCTCAACTAACCACGTGAGAATTAAAAACGGCAAAATATTCATTTTTTTTTTTAATTTTTAAAATGCTGTTTCAAATAATTCAAAATCTTTAAGTTTGTAGAAGGAATTATTATTGCTTAATCTATATTCATTATTCTTATTCTTAATTGTTTAATTTAAATATGGTTAAAACATTGTATGGAGTTAAATTTGGAGTTTAATTGGTGAACAAGCTGGCATTGATTATTACTATTAAAATGTATTCTATTCTGATTTCATGGAAAAAGGATTAACTAAATCATATCTATATTTATTCTATAATAATTTTCTCACTACTAACATTTAGAGGGTACCACTAACATTGTGATGGAATGTTGTAAATAATTAAATAAATTATATAACAAAATACCTTCTACTCATGGCTAATTGATTCATTAGAGAACAATTAATTTGTTTTATTAATAAAATAGTCTGTAATAGTGTGTCACATAGCTTTCCTCCGGACAATTTGTCACGTATGCATAAAATCATGTGATTTCACTGGGTATTAAAATTTTGGTTGTTGTAGATATTAAATGCGTGCAGACGGTTAAAATTGATATGGGATCAATATTTATTTTATTTAAAAAGGTAGTTGGAAATTAAATAAAAATAAAAAACATTATTATACTCACATATCATAGTGCTAGACTACAAAACAGGAGACTTATAAATAGATATTAAAAATAAAATAAGATAAATGGTAATTAAATAAAAAAGAATAAAACAAATTACCTTTTTGCACTAAATCCTCAAAATGATAAGCTAGAAAAAAATAGATTAAAAAAAGATGTTGAGTTGAAATCCTAGAGAGGTGAAACAAGCTTCACACTAATGATCTCATCATGTAAATGAGTAAAGTGGCTGAACCTCCTGGCCTTCTTCCTGCCTGTACATTGTCCTGTAGTAACTTAAAGATGGGTTGATTGGGACGTAAAATAAACAGAAAAAAATGTTGGAGGTAATAAATTAAAAAAAAATAAGTGTAGTACTTGGAGCCCACAGTAAGCATCATAGGATCTGAATAACCCTCAGAGCTCTATTGTATTGCGGGCTAAGTAAACCTTACAAAATCACAAGGTACATACATTAAAAAAAAAACCATGAATTACTTTTTAAGGAAGATAGGAACAGCATTTTGATACTTTATATTTTCCCCTTTATTCACTTTATCTAACTTTTTTTAAAAAAAATATTAATTTACATTTCTAATGAATGCATTTGAATCTAGCATGTATATATAAACGGTGGTTGTGTGTTTTTCTGATTCTTTTTGTTTTCACGCTTAATTCTTTGACGTGTTGTCTCTGATGGGTTGCATTTGGTTGGACTGACAGGGTGATGGTCTCTACTATGGAGTAACATCAGAGGCAGGTGAGGGCAACCCCCATCAGTTAGCGGATTTGCGTAGACAGGTACCTGAGGCATATCCCCTCTGCACACACAACACATATATCACTATCTAACATATATACATATTTATATATATATATATTTACAAACACGGTTACTTATTAGACCCTTCCAAACTAGATTTAGACTCATTATTTGTTTTCCATTTTCTCTCTTTTCATTCTTTTCACCATTTATTTTTCATAATTCTTTTGATTTTTCTTTTAAAAATGATCACCCAATCATTCTTTTATAAATCTAATCATTTCATTTTCTCTTCACTCATATGTAAAAAATCATTCTTATAATTTCTTTATTCGATGGTAACACAGTGAGACCAAATCTGGCCAAAGTTTTAAAAGAAGAGCTAACTTTCTAAGTCTGTGGTGCAACAGCCCATAGAGGGCCTAAGCCTGCTAAAAGACTTATGTTATGGATGACATTGGGTGTCTTTCCATCAGCTCCATAAACCTTACAATTGACACATATTTAGTTAGTTGCCTCTTCACATAAGCACTACCCATTTATTAAGGAATGCTGGTTATACGCCTAGTGTGGGAGGGGTGTCCTAATGGAGGAATTGAACCCAGATCTGTGGTAACCCACCTAAGTATGTGAACACACCCTATGCTCTTTTTGATAGGAGAGCCAACTGCTCCCCTATTTAATCTACTAGGACCCCCCAAAAAATAAATCTATAAGTGTACACTCAAATTACAAAAAGAAAAATCTACTTAATGTTAAATAGCTTATATACAAGGGTACACTAGAACACGTTACTACACTAGAACAAACTTGGGTACACATCTGATTATTTTGACGACAATGTATAAAAGAACAAATTTGAAGATATGAGGTCTCAACTGTGTCATAATCAATATATTAGTACGGGTAAAATAGGGGATTGAAAAAATACAAAATTTGTCCATTTATGAAACTTGGTTTATGACTGTCTTTGTAGTAGAATTTAATATATTTAGTCTCCAAAATTTTGGGAGGTGGATCAAAGCTTTTCAGGGAAGTGGAGGGGATCATTTATAACATATTAAATAAAATTAGTAATTAAGGTGTATTTTTATATGTATTTATTGAGCTGAATCAAATGACACCTTTCAGGTTGATAAAATCATTCATTATCGATTTATGATAGGCTTTATTGGGGAAAAATTCTGTGTTTTTATTATATTTTACCCGTACTATACACATCTTTTTAAATTGTTTTTACCCATTAATTTTTTTCTTCCATCAAGAATAATAAAGAAGTATCATTATTTTCTATGATAAAAAAATGAATTATCATTCTTTTCTAATCTGGTAATATCATTTTCTTATCTCTTTTCTGTGAAAATAAATCTTTCCTAAAATGTCTTTGCCTTTTATACTTACTTTAAAGCATATGTCCTTTAATTTTTGCTCTTTTTAAATTGTATTGACAGAGATTGATAGTAATTTTAACTAAATCTAGTAAATTTGCTTTCACTGTTGGTGTCATAAACAAAATAGATTTTTTTTTTGAGAAGACTATTAGTGTCTTGAAGGATGTGACCTTATTTTTTGTTTCCACTCCTGGAGCAGTGGCGTAGGAACAGGGGGGCTATCGGCTTGAGCCCCCCCCCCCCCCCCCCATCAGATTTGAAGGGGCTATAAAATTACAATTAGAGAGAAGGTAGGTTGTAGTCTGGCACCTTAATTTCTAGAAATCGAGCACTGATAAAGAGTATGTAACCCCCCCCCCCCCCCCCTTAGTGGAGGGTCCGAGCCACCCCCGTCAAAAATGAATTCTTACGCCACTGCCTGGAAGCATCTTCATTTTTTGAAATCACTTTTATCTTATTTCATTTATTTATATTTGACCTTCTATAATTTCATATCCATCTATAATATAATTTATTTATTAATTTTGAAAAGAAAATACCTAAATAAACAATGTTAACAGAGATACTGCTTCTGTTTTAAAGCTGACCACCACACATTATCATCAAACACATACTTTCAAATAGAGACTGAATTAATGTTATTAAACGATGAAGCATATTCATAGCTCTTAACTTTACCATCTTGCCGTTTATGTGTTCATTTATTAATTATTTTCATATTAAGCATTAATGTCACTGATTGAGATAATTTTATCAATGTTGTGCAGGTACACTTAAAAATAGGAACTTCTTATGCACCTTTGACTTGGATTGTTGGTGTCAGTCTTCTGACTTAGATTGTTGGAAACAGAGATTTTGTTAAAATATTCATAATAAATAAAACTCAAAGACTTTGTTGAAAATTTTTCATGGTGAATAAAATAAAACTCAATATGATCACTTCATTAAATTCTAGGTCTTCCGTTGGTGACCGATTCGTGTTTGAAGTGTATTCTGACGTTTCGCCTCCTATGCTGGAGGCATCTTCAGGGTTGTACATGTTGTTTTGTGTTAGGGACAACGTGCCTAGGAGGTGAAACGTCCGAATACACTTCGAAAGTGACGCGGTCACCACTGGAAGGCCTAGAATTTAATGTAGACTATGCAATAAGATAAATCATCACTTCACTCATGTCATCAGGACATCACAAAAAAGCAACAAACAAATACAATCATTTACAATAAGTTTCTAAAAATCTTGAAATAAATGTTTTACTTTCAATAACGTCATAAATAACAAATAACATTGCATTAGAACAGAAGCAGGGTTTCTACAAACTTCTTGACAATCCTAATATTTACAATCCTATATTTATTATTTTAGTTTAAAAACTTATAAAACTATAATATTTTATTTGGGTTTTAAATGGAAACTAATTTATACTACTTTTCTATTTTTTTACATGCATTAGTTACTTTTTAAAATTTAATGTTCACAGGATACATTGAATATTTCCAATCAAAAGGTAAAATAATACAAATTATCTAAAAAAAAAAAAAAAAAAATCCAAACGGCATATATTTGCCCTGTTTTAATGGGGCAACAGATTTACTTGATCTTATGGACAAGCTATTTGTAGACTTCTTAAAGACAAAGACTAAAAAAAATTGTAATAATTGTTACATATTCTTTTCCTACACTTTATGACCTTTAAAATGATGTATGACGTGTCATGCTGTCTACATTTTTTCATTTTAGTTGTCAGCCATATTGGCTGCCATCTTAAAAACATTAACTTAAATTTTTCAAAATTTATACAGTTGTAACAAATTCTGAGATGCACCTGTTGCTGAGTTTAGTTTTTTTGTGACCAGTTATTGTTACTATTTTGTACGCCAGTTATTCTTAGAAAAATACACAAATAAACCAACTTTTAAAATCCCAAGTCTCTGATTTAAAAATCTCTCTTCGTTGGTTTCAATAATTTGTTGTAAAGCCTTTAAATTGTTTTAATAACTTTGCTAAGTTTTTTATAATAAAAAAGAATAGTAAACTATATTTTTACACTAAATGTTTTACTGAAAGTTTCACTATCTGTAAAATTCACTCATTTAAGGTCGAGCTTTTGTATTTTAAGGCAGAGCCTTAGGTTCATACTTTTTTTTGTTAATTAAACATTTTTAAGCTATTTGAATTCCCTAGTTCTGTCATAAATATTGTTACAAGATTATATGAGGAGCCTAGTATCAAAGACACATTCGACATTTTTTCCGAATTTCAGTTATCGATTGTTTCTTATAGATTTTTGCCTGCTGCATCCGATTCTGCTATTCATTTGCATCAGAAACGACCAGAAAAGGGGTAAAAATGCAATAATATTTGTAGTTTTGTTTCAAATACGGACAAGTCAACACACGTTTTGCTTCAAACGTGGACATAACCGAAACATCCAATCAGGAGGCTGCATTTTACTAACTCGTTCCTATGATGCACAGCGGGCTTTAGCATCCGAATACCTACTCCTACCATTTTGTCATACATGTTTAGAAAAATGATACCCCGAGGGGAAATCGAGAAATCAATTTTAGCTCTAAATTTGGGGGCACTACCTCCTAAGAACTCTGAAAAACGTGAAAAAAAAAATATATATATATTTCTCCAATATTATTATTCTAACCATTATTTTCAACGTCATTTTGCTTCAAAAACGACAAAAACGACAAAACCTTGTTTTTGTTTCAAAGTTCAGTACTTCTAACTAGTTTTGAGTCTATTAAGAATCTACAGAAAAAAATCATTGCTCTAGCACCTTTAGAATTTGAGCTACAGTTTTTCGGCTCTCCTGTAAAATTTTGTAATGTGCTCTTGTCCGTCTTTGATACTAAGCTCTTCATATATCAGTGATGACACGGTGAAAACTCGTATCAAAGAAAACTCAAGTGTTCAGGACACACATTTTCTTCAGTTTCCTTGAATATTTTTTTCTTGAAAGATTTAACTAAACATTATCTCCTTAATGCCCTACTGTTGATATGATTTTTAGTTAAAAAAAAATTAAAAAAAGGAAAACTAAAATACCAAAGATACAAGTTTAAAAAACGAGTCTACACAGTAAAGTACCACTTAAACCTTTTAAGAAGTGTTGGATTTAAGACCGGGCCCCTTGCTTGGTGTTCAGCCAACATTGCCTATTAAATGGGTAGCTGCTTATGTGAAATGGTGTCACCTGGTTGTGAATGCCAATTATAAGGTTTTTATTTAGGTGATGGAGTGACATACTTCCTCATGTCATCCATTACATATTATATAGGTTTATAAGGTTTATAACCCCTTCAGTAGGCCTAGGCCCTCCTTGGGCTCTTGCACCTCAGAGTTAGTTAGTTAGTTGTATATAGGTTTAAAGAGATTTCTTTTTTTTTTGTATATTTTAAATATAAAATCTCAAAAACGCTAAATTTAAATATATGAGATGTTACTATGTCAACATGCATCTTTATACAGGATTCTAGAGGTATTCAAGTTCTTCAAATAAATTTTATTTAAAATTTAAGTTATAATATACTAAGTACAATCAAAGTTTATTTATTGAGTTGACCTGGTCTTGTGTGCTAGAGTAGAATCTTGCTTATTTCACTCCCACTTAAACTACTTCACCACTAAGAATAAAAGATACAGATATATTATAGTCCAGGAGATAGCGTGCAAAAAAAGTCTGACTAACATCAAGCTAGAATTTTGTGTATAAGTAAATCTTTTGGTCCCTTTTAAGAATATGAGGTCGGCTAAGTTCGTCTGTGGGACATAGCTTGGCAATAGGCATTTGAAAAAAACAAATCGGTGGAGAGTGGCCATGCCCCGCCCTTTTTGGTGGACAATGTGATTTTCATGATCCTGAGAACGGGACTTAGTTAGTAGACCAATAATTAAGTTGATGGTAGTTAGTCACTTATATAGGCTAGTTAGTCAAATATTACTCCAAATCAAAGAGGTCACCTATTAAGTGAAAAACTACCATCTTCTTGATTATTGGTTTACTAACTAAGTTCGTACTCTGGATCATGAAAATCACATTGTCTACCAAAAAGAGACATGGCCTCTCTCCACCGGTTTTTTTTTTTTAAATGCCTATTGCCAAGCTATTTTCCGCAGACGAACTTAGCCGACCACTTATTCTTAAAAGGCACCAAAAAAAATACTTATACACAAAATTCTAGCTTGATGTTAGTCAGACAATTTTTGCACGCTATCTCCTGGACTATTAAATTAAGTAACACATTTTAAAAACATATTATAGTGGGACTTTTTATGTGAAAATAACTCACTTTTAGTTGAGAGACGTCTTCCTTTATTCCTATAATATTTTTTTACTTATTAACAAATTAGACTTGATATCATCTTAGTTTATTTATTAATATACTGTTAGTTTTGTTGTTTTTTTTTACTTAAGTTCTTCCACTTCTTGGTGAGCACAAGACAGCTATAAAGATACTCCAGTGGAAAGAATTAATTTTTGCTTTTGAAAAGATTTTGCTTTTTTTTTAGGGTTTTAAAGAGTAAAAACTTCTTTCCTTTTTGATAAGCTATATTTTGCCATCACATTTGGGCTTCTTCAGGCTATTTCATTAACATTCAAATTTAGTTAATAAAATAATTTGTCATTTTACAATAACAATATTTAGTTAACTAACAATATTTATGAAGTTTGTATTAATTGTAACAATCCTGGAATTCAGTTATATGAGTCAAACATTTAAAATATAAGACATTTTTAGTTTTTAAACATTTTGTCAATAAAACAACTGCAACTTTAACATATAACAATTGTATAATTTATAGAACAAGGGTTCGACTTACAAAATGTAAAAAAAAACATCATCATTTTTCTTCACTCTAAGTGTTGAGTCAACCTTAGCCTTTCTACCTACCCTTACCTTTTACTTTTTAGTCTTGAATGTCAACCTATGAACTAGGTTAAATAAAACTGATTTACCTCTGGGTTACAGTTATTATTACTACCTTTGTTTTAAATCAAATTAAATTGAAGAATTTATTTATACTACTATTGAATCCTTAATAATATATTTTCTTGGTGCAATATTTGTGGCAGACTAGGTATAGAATAAACGTTTTTATCACTACAGTTTGTGCCATTTGAATCTTAGTGTGTTGGCAGCATGGTGAAGCAAAATAAATGGGGTGGGAAAGCCAAATAGAGCTCAGGATTTTAAAATCCTGAGCATTTGGCACAATTTGTACTTTGTGCCAAGAGGCTACTAGATGCGAGGGCTTGGTGATACGGAATCAGCTCATTGTCACACCGTCTTTATTATATGGTAACGACACCGCAAAATGTTTCTATTAGGTGATAATTAAATGGATTTAAACACTAAATAAAATAGAACTTGAGAAAAGAGAGGATCTAGTCAAAAGTAAAAAATCAAAGTTTCAAATTTATTGATGTTTCAGAAAAATGTTTATTCTTTCTTCTAGGTAACACAAGAATTGAGAACAGTGTTCCATGCTATCCTCAAATTATGTTTTAATTAGGGATCTATGTATTTAACCATACACTCTCCTGATACATTATCATGTATCTCTGCTTTAGTAATTCTATTTTATGTACTTATTTTAGTAGTTTCATTTAGTTTACCATCATTCATGTAGTTTAGTTTATCTTTACTCTTTGACATTTTCTTAAAGTATTATTTGTTTGCACACTTTTACTATTTATTTATTATATTTGTGTGTTATTTCTTTTTAATTTATAATCTTTATTATTCAAATTTATTTTATTTTTGTTGGTGAATGTGAGCCTTTATATAGATTTTTTGAGATCTACCTATTATACTAAAAAAAGTAATTAAATAAATAATATATATTTTTCATTTATATGCTTATTTAATCAAAGTTTTTGGTCTATTTTGATTATTTTAATTTATTTGTAAAAGGTTTTGAATCCGAGTTTAATGACAGTAAAGGAAGCTTTGTGATAATTTTTAAGAACAATTTATATCTCTCTTTAATTAATCTCTTAATAATAATAAAAATTCCTGGACAGAAATCCATTTCAGACATCAGGGAACATTGTTGGTCTCAGTCTGCAGTTCCACATTTTTACTAACCACCATTATTTTAAAAACTTACTTTTCCAGTTTTAATGGAATTTTGATGGTTGGTCCCAGTTAAGCCCCTTGATGGTCCCATATTATCTTCAATTCCCTATTTTACCCATACTAAAGATATATCAGAAATAATTTTACCAATAATTTGGTGAAAATTATGTTGCAAATTATTGTATCCCCTGTTGGCTTGGTGGTTAGGGTATTAATGTGAAGTTATTCCTTTGCCTGTCTGTAACTTGAAATCATGAAGACATTGCTAATTGTTTCTATGTATAATTTGCCTAACTTAGTTATGAACAATAAAATTATTCTTCAGCCTAAGCTCTAAGAGGTTGGTGTAATGGCAGATATTTGTGGTTCCTGTCTTTATCTTCTTTTCTTAATTAAAAAATTGATACGACATACGAACAAAACTTTTTCTGTTTTCAGCTAAATCATTTTTATTTTTACTGGTCTTATATTACTTTGCTTTGTAGGTTTCACCACACACCTATTACCCCAATTTTGAACCACTTCTTGTCTTTTAATCTTCCACAAATTTTGCACATGGAAACAATTTAGGTGAAGAATACAGAAACCAAAAAGTTGAAAATAAGGCCAGTTTTCAAAAATGGTATTTTTTTATCAATATCTTGGAAACTAGGTTTCTTTCTGGGAATATGACTTATACCGTTAAATTCATATTTAAATCAACTAAACTTTAGAATTTTTTTAATTAAAATTGTCAAAACCGTCGTCAATATTTTACTTTTTACTACGTTTTTATTAGCTTGCATTCTTGTTTGTTTGTTTGTTTGTTTGTTTGTTTGTTTGTTTGTTTGTCCGGTACAAATCTGGCAATCGATTTCTAACTAACTTCCCGAATAGCTAGACATTTGAAACTTTTAGCATAGCTCAGAACACGATGACAATGCATTATTTTAATACTTTTAGCCATCTTTCAGCAGAATTTAATTAGTTTTCACCAAATTTTGCTGTGCGGAAAGTTAGTTCGGAAAAAATCCGCAAGTTATTTTATTTGTTTTGTCATATCCAATATTTACGCAATCTTCATTTTGACGGGTCTCAAATTTGTGATAGATAAACATTGAATGACAGCAAAACAGGAAATATCAATTATATTATTTCAAATATATCGATGGCATGCTTTAGATTTGGTATCTCATACTACAGACGATAAACAACAAACAGAAACTTTTTTTTGGACTCAGTGGACCTCAAAATATGTTAATCCATCAGAATCTCAAATCGTATTTTCATACCATCACAATACTTTCTCTTTGTCTATACCATGTATATGAGAAAGTAAAATTTTTATTGATTTTCATTTAATTATATATTTTCTTAAGGACAAAAAAGCTTTGTTGTTAAATCTTTAAATATCTTATTACTATTTTAATACATTACTATTAGAAAATACCCAATTAAAAAGATGAATAAGATTATTCTAGATTCTAAATATCTATTACATTTTAAGATATTGGAAGAATCAGGGTTGAGTATCTCCCGTCCAATTTCTTAGAGGTATTTACCCGTCCAATGTTTCAAGGTATTTATTTTCATTTAAAGTGAATCTTTTGTAAATATTTTCTTGTATGTTTTACTATTTTTGTTTCTTCTTTTTATTAAATCTCTAATGCTTAAATAATTGATTGATGCTTTTATGTGCATAATAATATTTTAAGGTTCCACAGGAAAATTATCATTAGATCTCCTTTGCCTAGTTAGTGAATAAATTATTTAAAAAAAGGTTTGTTATAACAGGGTTTGCACCTGTGTGTATGTGAGGTCCTACTACTATCTTTGAAATACCCTGAGAGGGAGATGGGGGACAAAAAACCTTTGAAGATGAACTATGAGTAATAATATATTCCTCTTGAACTTTATCATACACATATTCTATTTAATTTGAATTTTCTGTTAATGTGAGTTGATCCATTCTAGTTATAATTCTAATAACTTGGAAACTCATTATTTAATTGATACAATTGACAATACAAATAACATTGTTTGTCACAATACTACACATCTCCCACCTACCTTCGTTGGATGTTCCTGGTTCCTGACTTCTATCATCTATATGACAACTCCCTTTTTCTTTCCTTTACCACTCCAGCTGACCAGCCTGGTTTTAACTCGTTCTTCACCCAAACATCCTGATCATTTCTAAACTCACTTGGTTTTGACGTTTGATTATGGTGTTCTTTTTGATGCCATACTGATCAGGCTTAACTCAATCTAGGATTGTAGGCAGCTGATGACCAAAAAAAAGTCTTGCAGCTTATATACCTACTCTTGAATGTTCTAATAAATCATCATCTAAAAGTAACCATTCTCCTTTAGTATTCGTTCCATGTACCCTTGAAATATTGCTGGGGCGTAAGAAATCCCAAAAGGCATACAATTAAATCCCAAAGGGGGATCAAATTGGGGATTAATGCTGAAATATGATGTTATCACTAAACAACAAAAATGACAGAAATGTTTGAACATTTTCAAAGATGAACTCTTTGTTGATTTTGAGATGTAAAATTGATTCACCTCAATCAAATGCAACCAGTTATTCCCCGAGAATAAAGGAATGATATAATAATTATTTCTTCAAGTTAAAAACATGGAGTTTTTGTATTCTTCTTGTGGTCCCTTAAATATACTTCTATTATTAATGATTAATTTGTTATTCTTACTATGATAATTTTATTTGTCTGATTCATTTAAATTAATGTTAGCTTTATGTTCTAATTTATAATGTGTATATATATTTTTTATAAGTGTCTTGCTATGTTATCTTTTTAAGCAATAAACAATAATTAAGAAAATTATTATTTTTACATATAATATAGGGAAATTGTCAACTAACTTAATATAAAAGCTCTTCATAAAAGCTTTATGAAAATATAATATAAAAAATAGAAATATAATGTATAAATTTATATAAATTTCAACAAATTCTTTAAGAGTTTTGATGTTAAAAAAAATCCTTTAACAGTGGTTCAAAATATGTCTGCCACAAGAATATTCCTCATTTCCTTGAAATGAGGCTTATTTTATCAATAGTTTTGGTTTTTAGAATCACACCATTGTTGAGCTAATATGCCTGTAGGAAAAATTTAACAAACATTACTTGAAAACCACTTGATACATAGATACAGATTGGGGCCTCGGTAGCTAGTATAGGATAGCAGTTGGTTCTCATATCAATAGAGTTACATAGTGTTGGGCGTGGTCACCTCTTGAATGTTGACCACAGATCTTGGTTCAATTCCCAGATGAGCCCTCCACTTGGTGTTCACGCCTTGTATAAGCCTTTTGGAAGGTCTAGACCATGGAGGGTCTAGACCTTCCACTTAGTTAAATAGCTACATCCAAATACTGGATAAAAGTTACCACACTAGTGCATCCCAGGATGACATCTATTGTAGCCGCTTTATAAAGTTTTAAGATATCAATCTTCTTCTCTATCTCTATAGCACTGGCAATTACTGCTTGCAGTCGGAATTCAGTATCTAATATAGCTGTTATAAAAGACAGTTTTTTACAAGTTTTTATTTAGATTAATTTGTTTTTGTGGTACAAATTTTGTAATTAATTATTAACCCTCTTTCTGAATACCTAGAGAGCTGAAACTTTAACAGATTATTTCAAGCTTATCAACAACAAACATAAAAAATATTTTTTGAAAAATAATTTATTTTTATTTTTAATAATTTGATTTAAATTAAAAAATAATTTATTAATTTTGATGTAAAAAATCCAAAAACCGTAATATACTAGATATTTTATCCAATATATATATATATATATATATATATATATATATATATATATATATATATATATATATATATATATATATATATATATATATATATATATATATATATATATATATATGTATAGATTATTTGTTATAAAAATTAAACAATATAAAATATTAATAAGAATAATACAAATGTACATAGTATTTAAAATGTTTGTTTAAATATAATATAAACTACACATTTTTTCCTTCTTTCATTTAACCTGGGAAGTTGTAAAGAAAAGAACTGCTTGACTTTTTATAACTTTTATCTATTGCTTGTACCATTTTTATATTTCTCACTTCATATTATAAACAAATTTAATATATTTGAGACTCATTATATAGACACACACACACATATACATATTAAATTTCATGGAGGCATTTGTCTACTATTATTTTAAAATCCAAAAATAACATTAAATAATAAGAGCAATTCTTAATCAACTAAATTTTTAAATTATATTTTATGAATAATTTAGGGTAAAAGATAAAAAGAAATGCTATCACTGACATTTAAACTATTATTAATTTGGCTGCTTTTTATGCGACATTCTATTTTACTGACAAACCAGAACTTAAAATTTTAGATTATTCCTCCAACTTATTTAAAAATAGTTAAGAATTAAAAGTCAACATTATCAGAATTGAGGTGAAAATGGCAAGAATCAATATAGATAAGTTCGGAATCACTAACCAAGCTTGACATCGAAGTAACCTGTGTGTTTGGAAAGACGAACCTAAACAACTGATCACATTTGTAAACATTCAGTTGTTTTAGTGGTCGACCAGAGCGTTTTACGACTACTTCCTTAGAGTCCAGACCTTGGTTAGTGCAATTAGTTAACTTTAACATTACCTTTGTTATGCATAATTTAAATGCTGAAAACATTACTGTTCTACATTTTGTTTTTTATTTGCAACTAGTCGAGACGACGATAAAAATAATACATTTTTGTTACTTAAGCATTCAACAAACCAGTTAATTACTGCCTTTTATCGTACTCCTAGAGAACAAGAACTATTTGAAGCCTTCATGACATTTTTGAAGCTGCCATGACACTAACCGCAACAAATTGTCAGTCAACCTGGTTTGTGAATTAGAACACACCCTAAAATTCAAATATAAGGACTTTTTATAAGCCTAACATATGACTATAAAATATGAGTGGCTAGATGACTGAAGAGGTATAAAATATAAGGACTTTTTATAAGCCTAAGATATGACTATAATATATGAGTGGTTAGATGACTGAAGAGGTATAAAATGTGTAGATCAGTAATTTATCTTCAGTCATAGTTATACTTTATTTGATTACTATAAAATAATTAAAATTACAAATAACCAATATAATTGCAATATTTAATTATAAAATACAAAACTATTATATTTGTTATCACAGTTTTTAAAAAAAAAAAAAAATAATAAAATTCAACAATAAAGATTTAAATCTAATTAATTTAACAATAATAAGTATCAATAATATTAATAAATATTGTTAAATTAATTGTTGAATTAAAAAAAAAAAATGGAACTGAGATTACTAATATAATAGTTTTGTATTTTATAATTAAACATTGCAATTATATTGCTAATATTAATTATTACATAGTAATTGAAAAAGTTTAACTACAACTGAAGATGACTTTAAATTAAAGATGAAACGTTTTGTATGAATTATTGATCTACATTTGTTTTACACCTCTTCAGCCATCTAGCCACTTATATTCAGAATTACAAGGGTGTATCATATTAAATTATTTTTCTTAATTTAACTTTTATGTTAAGAATGAACCAAATTGAATATTGCAAAAATTAACCCTTTTAATTCGTTAAGGACTAAGAACTTAAGAACTACTTAAGAATTGACTGCTACACTAATAAAAATCAACACTATTTGAAATCAAAGTAAAAACAACGTGAAGAAGTGGCACACTTAAGATCCAAGCAACTCAATCTATCAAAGTTAAAAAGAGTTAACACAAACAGATTGGATTGGTTTTAAAACAGATTGGAGTATCATCTCTCATCATATGAGAAACAAAAAGGTTTGATTCAATGTGCAGGCCTTTCAGAAGTCAACTCTGAGTTACTTTCTTTTTATTTACTCGTCTGCCTCTTATATTTCGTTGCTTTTTATCCATAGTTTTATGAAGAGAGTTTTTTTTTTATCATTTCAACATTATAAAAACCTTGTTGAGTGGGTAGAAGCAATTAACAATTTAGAAGAGTGTTGTTTTGAGTGTATTAAGAAAAATTTTCTTGGTAGACCATTTTCTTGGTGGTTTTTAAGACAACAGCTCGTTTTGATATTATTAATCTTTAAAATTTTGACCTGGAAGCCATTTTTTTTTTTTTTTTTTTTTTTTTTTTTTTTTTTTTTTTTTTTTTTTTTTTAAACCTGAAGTAATATTTACCCCCTAAACTGACTTTAGTAATACTAATAACTGTACCTAGTTTCACTCAATACCCAAACCATTCTGGACTGGGTACAAGTTTGTTCACAATTAGATGAAATCAGTTAGACGTGTATCAGATTAGTAAATAGACCAACCTACATGTGCTGTGTCCCTAGGTTCTACTTACCAGACATAGAAAATTAAGGCTGGATATTTATTATTATTATCTTTTATTTATTTGTCAGGTAATGAAGATAGCCACTGGTTGAAACTAGTGGCTAGCTTGAAACTAGCTTTGTACACTAATGTTTCTTTGCCTAAAGATTACCCAAAGAGGGGTTGAAATTACCCCAAAGGGGGGGCAAAAGTGAGCTTTTATTTTTTACTTTTAGACCCTACTATCAAAAATAATGTTTCCTCAGTGTAGACATCTTTATTTATTGCTAAGTTAATTATTACCCTCTCAGCTATTAATAAACTTTTTTATATAGCCGGGTTGCTAGAAGAGATTTTATTAAAGTGTCAAAACAATGCTATTCTAAATTGTAATTTGCATAAGAATTAGTTTGTGAATTTGATCGATTTTATAATTAATAGTTGTGTAATTAATTTACTGTAAGTTAATATGAGATGTTTTGTGTTGCTTGGTTAGGTTGTTCTGATGCAGCATCAGCTGGAGGAGAAGGACAGAGTTATAGTTCAACAGAAGGAACTGTTAGCCAGACTTACTGATGCCAAGCGCAGCCCTGTCGAGTCATTACCGACATCAACAACCAAGTCCAATGCGGCAACTCAAACGGACAAGGTAACAAAAGAGCTTATTAAAAAGTATTTACTATTATGTGTTTGAAAACTAGAAGGATGAGTGGAGCACCTATCGTATAACAGCCCTTCTATGCCGTTTCTCTAGCTGGATTTTGTTGGGGAAATATGTTGTAGGCATACCAAGGTGGCAACACCGTTTTACTCTAAAATTGTATCTTGTCTGAAAAGCCATTCCCGGCACTGTGTCTTACAACATTATACTCGTCTTTCACATCAAAAAGTATGTTTAAACTTTTATTCCTTTTGTCAGGTTTAATTCTGGATTGTCTTTGTCTAGATTCTTTGTCCATTTTTGGTAACACTTTCATCAAGATTGATAAGAGTTTTTTATTTTATGGTTTACTTTATTATTTTGGTGTCAATGTCTGTTATAGATTCGACCCCTATCGTCGAGCCCCATACTATTCCACACGTCGAATGAAGACAGTCCTCATAGCCTAGTCAGGTTTGTACTTTAATTCCCTTCCTCACTGTCTGTACTTAAAATTAATTTAATATCTGTAATACAGTAGAACATCAATGGGCATCACTTTAAGGGACAGGTAAAGAAGTTATTAACTGAAAAAAAAAGATGCAAACCAACCTTATCGTTCTAAAGATTAATGCAATATATGCGTTAAATAATTCTTTTAATTAAACCTATTTATTAACCTGTTTATGGTTGCATTTTGTTTTATGTATAATAAACATTCTTTATAGCTAACTACTGTTCTTTTATTGATGTACTGTTTTTTACATTATTATTTAAAATAAGTATTTGTTATAAACAAAACTTTCATTAAAACGCACAACCAAATCCTTAATAGTCCATTAGTCCAATGAGGTTCTTCTGTATTTGATTTGATTTACATATTTTTTATTTTGTTGTTATTGTTTTTTAATGCTGCCCTTAACGATGATATTGTTTTAAGCAGTTTTCATCTAAGCAAGGTACGATATATAGATTTCATATTTGGCACTCTGACCTTATTAGCTATCGATTTGGCTTGTATTTTTCATATTTTACCAAGATTTAAAATACAAGATGATGATTTTTGAATTGCATTTTTTTTTTTTTTTTTTTTTTTTTTTTTTTAATAAGTGTAAAATGATTTTAGTGTCTATTACATTTTTTATTGTTCCTTATTATATGTTATTAGTTTATAAATTAACTTATAAAAAAATCTTTTATTAAATATTTCAAAAAATATCGAATAAAAGAGCAATATTGATTAATATTTAATTTCAAATAATGAGATTTTTTTTTTTCTTAATAAACTTTTTTTTTAATTTAATATTTTAAATGTTCCATGACTAGAAAATAACTGAACAATCAAATCTGCATTCAAACTTCTTCTTTATACTAATCATATATTTATATAAAATATTAATTGCTGACAATTCAGTATAATTCAATATTGTTTGATAACAGTTGAATATAATTACATATTGATTGATACTAATTATTAATTCATTATAATTAAATATTGGTGTATACAGGTATTTATAAAATATTAATTATTGTGGAGTGGACAATAAATTAATGTAGCTTCACAAAATACATTATATTTTCAGTAAAAGTATATTTTTATATTTTAAAAAATATATATATATTTTTTAAAATATAAAAAATAAATCATTTTTTGAAATTTAAAAAAACTTAACTCTTAATATATAATTCCTTATACTCTATTTATAGTATAAATTCCATTAATTTAAAAAGAGAAATAAACATTTTTCTCAATTAAATTAAAATAAAGTTACATAAAAAAATAGTTATTTTCAATAATTTAATATTTAATTTTATAATATAATAATATAAAATATTTTTTACTGAAATACTTTTATATTAAATTTGTTGATCATGTTTTATAGTATATTACTTATTGTGATTTTTATTTTATAAAAAAAGTAAATTATATTCTTTGAGGGTAAACATATGGCTGACAGGCAGGGATTTTTTATATCATAATATCAACATAGTATTATATCAAAATAGTATAATACTATGTAAATAGTAATAAAAGAATGAGTTTTTTTAAAAAAATATTTATACTTAAATTGGTGTAAATAATTTGTGAATGGAATATAATGCATAATTACATTCTTTGTTGTCATTCACACATTATTTTATGAATGAAACATAATGTTCAATTATTTTCATTTGATTTGTCATTTGAGAAGGTTAAATTTATTCTACTTTAGCCTCTATTTTTGGCCTAAAATAAGTAAAACTTTAAGCGAATCAATCATTTCACTTACTTTATTTTCAAGGACATTGGTATTAATGTATTGTAATATATTAATAATAGTTTTATCATTGCTATCATTTACAGTTTTACTCTTTTTAAGGGTTACTAAGTATCACATTAAATTTATTTAAAATATTATTCACTTCTGAATTTTAAGGTGAATTATGAATAAATTAAGAATTTAATAATTATATAATTTATCACTTGTCCGGAACATATCTTGCACCTTTGGTTCAAAAGTAAATAACTTCAGTTTGACCAATAATAATATAATAATTTATTTAAGATAACATAAGAAATTATTAGCAGTGTGTTTCATGTAAAGCCTATTTCATTCCAAAGATTTGTTGTCAAAAAATATTTGGTTGAGATGATGGTTGGATGATTTTATTATATATATTCATTTTAAACACCCTTGAAATAATTAGGGTTTTTTTAATATAAATATATATGCAATCCTCATTGTGACCATAACCTAACTAAAAACTAATTAAAGCTGCTCTAAAAACCAGAGCATGTTCAGGTTTCTGCATTTTTTAGATTATCAGGTATTCTTCTTTTATTGTTTATTAAAATTTATAAAATTGATCCTGGTAGTTAATAGATATATCCCTACTCTCCTGAATGAAGAAATATGAAGAATACCCGGTATATCTGTTAAAAAAAAGTTTTAAATCTGTAAAACAGTTGACAAATCTTTTTTAACGAAAATGAAAGATTTTTTTTTTCACCACTACACGGAACTACTAGAAACAGAACTACTATGTAATATGTACATGAACAATTATTTACAAGTATGCACATAATGTATTATTATGTCACAGATATACACTCTCGTTTTATATTACTACATATACTTACCTGTACATTCTTATATCTTCTTTTTTTTTACCCCAAAAATTGAATATGGAGACATTATTTTTTGTTTCATTATATTTCAAAATTTAAATTTAAATTTTATTTTTCACTCAGCACTACACATTAAATTAGACAGCTTTTCGCCTCATTTACTTACCTAATAATTGAAATTTCAAGCACATTTGTATAAACAATTTTCGGTTTTTATTTTTGGCTAGTATGTAAAATTTGAAATTAAACATTCGCTTATTACAGATATAATAATTGGCTCTAGCACAAAATTTAACGAAATTGTTTTCCAAATTTATTTTAATTTATTATTAATATTATTTTGTAATGTGTATAATAATAATGATGGTTGAATTTAAGTATATAAATCATCAATTTATTACCTTGATTGATTTTATTTATTATAAATAACATTATATTATAAGAGTATTCTACTTTACATTAATGAAGAATTATAATGTACACAGAAGATATAAATGTACGCTCATCGGCAAGGATTTGAATTTGGGACCTTTGGTTATTTTTCTCTCTTCTTTCTCCCTGTTAAGATTCTAATTTAATTTAAAATTGATTTACACAGGACACAAAATTCTCTAGTATAAACAAGTTATAAGGGGACACTATTATGTATCTAAATACCATAATAAATGTATTACATTTTATATGTATATAAGTAGCTAATAGTCAACAAATATGTTGTAGTATGTTGGTTGTTTAACTAAATTCTTTCTTAAGTGGAGAGTGATACCAAAATTCATACTCACTATTTTAAGATCCTCATAATAAGTACACACTTAAATAAAATCATAGTTGTGGTTTAATTTAATGTAATCTGTAATTGTCTTACTTGAATATAACATATAAATAACAATCAGATGGGTTGTTTCAGTCTTTCGACTATTTTTCAAGATAATTTTACATATACTGAGTACATGACGCAGTTTTCAATAAGTACAAATACCCCACCTACCCTATCTTTTGTATTTATACAAAAAGCATGTAGAAAAATTATGCATTTCGTAAAAGACAATTTTACTAATGTATAGTGGACAAACAATGAGGCACGGGTGGCATACTTTATGCGCCAATGCATTTTTCAAACAATAAATAGGTCAAATCCAGATTATCTAGATTGCGTTTTAGAAATGTTGAACTAAAAAGTCAATTTATGTATTACATATTTATTTCTCAATGATATCTTTAATTATAAAAATAAAAATTACTTTAAAAAATCAGTAATTACTCCTTCAGCGTTCTGACTTAGTTTCAGGCTTTCAACCTTAATTAATTATTATTAGTTGTCAAAGTCCTAAGATAACTACTCACAACCATCAACCTAATCTGACAACTCATGCAAAACCAAAAAATATTGATTGGAAGGCATAATTTCTTAACCGGACATGGTGGCAGGGTACAGAGACAAGTAAACTCGGCAAAACAACGCAGAGCGAAAACAATAATCAAAGCAGACTGTTTCGTCCGTTTTAGGGGTCTCTAATGGTAGGTTAGAGTGAGGGTTTATTATTCTCTCATCGTGAATCTGTGATTTGCAGGAACTTTTTTACTCGTGGCGCACTCAATGTGCCAGCCCGTGTCTCTAAGGGTTAAACCACCAGTGTGTTTTTATTTAATGTGTACTAATTATCAGTGTTTGATTACCACAATATCGGTCTATAGAACCAATATTTTAAGATAAATTTAAAAAGTCTAATTTTTCCACATGTTTTCTTCTTTGGCACTAAATTTTAAGTCTATTTGTCCTAACAGTTGAGACGGGTTCCTCCTATTTTTTGTAAAAGACAATTTTATTAATGTACAGTGATGATTTAAAAATAATTGGAGACCTGATTATATTAAAATTTGCATAGGCTAAACACAGCACTTCAAGGATGAAGATTCATCTCTGATGAAATAATGAAGACACTGATGTATTTGTGTTGCAGCTCAGTCTAAAACATAATTTGAAATGAGTGATTACAAAAGCCTGTTGGTAGATAGACAAAGTTAATTCACAAAACAAGAGCATGCAGAAAAATTAAGATTATTTTTCTTTTTAAATTTGATAGCCAGAGTGCTCGTATTTTGACTCAACCTCAAATCAAGAATTGCTCAGTTCATACAACTGGTATTAGGATAATCAAAACTACCATTTATCGATTATGCCTTTTAATTTGGACAATTAACTCTAGTGTTAATCTATTATAATTTTTAATTATGATAAATTTATTTATTTTTAATTTTTTTTTTTAAATCTGTGAAACAGTTCTCACTGTTGTGTAATTAACTGTAATCAAAATATAATTTTTTTATTGTATTATGAAAGATGAAACTATATCCTTTTTCTAGTTTAAATATTAGTTCCGTATTATTCATTTGTGTGTAATTAATTATTTTATTAAAAATTCTTAAATCATTCATTCATTCATAAACATCATTCATTTTTTTTTTTTTTTTTTTCTATGATATATGGAAGGTGTATGGAGACAACTAACGATGTTCATGTAAGAAAAAAAGGAAATTTAAAAAAACTTGCACTTTAAAGTTTATAATTAATAGTCTAAGAACTTGCTTGAAATTTATTGGTGTAATCACACTAAACGGACATAATTTGTTTATCAAACAAAGTTCACTTATTTTAAACGTTGGGTAAACGTTTTCATAATTTTTTTATTTAAACATTATCATAAAAAATGTTGGTTAAACATTATAAATTTTTGATTTAACATTAACATAAAATTTGTATAAAACAGTGTTAAGTGAACATGATCCCTTGGTGTGGATACATGGTATAAAGAACTGATTTGTTTTTATATTAAAGACTAATATTTTGAACCTGTCAATTTCCTGTAAAACCAAAAACAGGATTTAGTTTGCCCTTTTAATTACCATTAGATAAAAAGTAATTTTTTGTATAGCTTGTTCTTGTTCTTAAAGGTGCATAAACACTAATTTAAATTTGGCATATTCCCTGTTTTCTCCTTTCATCTTTAATATTATTTATAAAAAGAATTTTAGTAGATTGATGTACTTAACTTTATTTGTTTTAAATTTTTAATTTTATTTACCTGTCTGTCAGCCGTCTATCCTTATTGTATTAAATGTGGTCTTTCCTTTAAATTAAATTTTTATATTATTATTAAAATTTCATATAGTAGGAATTAAATTAAAATCATCAAAATATTAATTAATATTAGAGTAGTCATTAGAAAAGTTATCGGTCTTGAATGTAGATGAGCATTATTTTTTTAACTATGACACTAGATTAGTTCATATGTCACTAGTATTCATTTAAAAATTACGAGTTATTTAATCAGTTGGTTTTATATACAGCAGATTAGAGCAATATTGTTGTCGTGACACCTATATCCTCAAATTTAGTGTTTTCGAAATATCAGACAAACATCATTTGCTTGTACTGGATGGATTAGATCTAGCAGAATTTCATTTGTATAGGGGGAGATATGGTAAAACTATGATCTCACAACTTTTTATATAAGTGTTTTTGTAGGTATTTCACTTCTTTTTGTAAGTAATCTCAATAAAGCTTAACCACAATTATTCTAATATCAAATTTTTTAATGAGAGTAAAATAATATTTTAGTTTTGATGTTCTCTACTGGGTAGCACTAGTTATTATATTTTTAAATATTTTGAATAAATGGTTTCTTATTAGGCTTGAAAGGGGTAAAAATACAGATTTTTGTTGGATTTTTCCTTTTTTTAGTACTCTACCTATATACAAAATTGACAACAAAAAGTGAAAATTTATAAGTTAAAACTTATAATATATTTAAAAATAAATCAATTAAATCAGTTATGAAATTTAAATATAGCATCAGTATCTACATGAGAAGGTTTTGTTCAATTTATCGGATCGAGTATTTTTTAAATAATAATCAACATCAGGGTTTCTAGGAAATAATTATTTATTGAATATTTCTCGGAAACTAAAGAAAATTTGTTTTTTTACAATATATAACGTTTCACTGTGTTACAATCATTATATTGAATTTTAAGAGGTAAGAATTAATATTATATAACTTAAAATAACAACTGAATAGTTATAGATTTACGACTCTTGGTACTTTTCTACTTGATAAGGATGCAGTTAAGAATATTGATTGAGATTTGATGGTATTTATTCATAATTAAGGTAAACAAGTAAAGGTAGTAAATAACACACACTATTACTAGTTTAATTAGTACTTACAATGACTGTTTAGTCATAACCGGTCTGAATTTTATTATTTTATTTATTGTTTATTGCAATATACCAACTAAACTTACTAGAAGAAATATAGATTTTAATAAAATTCAAATTTATAGAAGGCTATAGATGGAGAGATACAAGAATGGCAACCATAGAAAAAAAATACAAACAATTAACAAAATAATGTTTAGGGCGTTAATGAACAAATGTCAAACACCCTATAAATAAATAATATACCAACTAATTCAACTAGTAATAGTGGTTTCTTTAAACAACCTCTACTCGTTTACCTTCATTATTGTTTAGGGTAGTTTTAAGGTCTCCATCAGGTATTTCTGCCACATTCAGGTTTACCACCTCATTTTTTGTTAAGAATGCTTAAGAATAGTTTTTTTTTTTACTTTGATTAATAATTTGCATTAAAACCCTTATATTTCCTATTGTTTAGAATTGTGTAGCATGATAAATTTCTTGCATGTCGCCAATTTTCCAATTTCCATGATATTATTATAGTAGTAAAATATTCAGAATAAAGCTTTTCTTTTAACCTTGTAAAGTTGTGGTTCCCCTATTAGTATTCATCTCCTCAAGTGTAGGTCAAAAGGAGTAAAAATTGAAGAAGATTATTTCACATTTTCATAATTGGCTATATTTGGTCCCTCGAGGGACATCATCAGACATGTTATTAATATGTTCATATTGTAGTTTCAATTAGGTTTTTTCAAAGATATCAATTGCTTTGTTTTATACAAATTAGTTGTCAATGAGTGGAACATACATTAAAGAAATACTTCTGACATATTTTTATATATACAGATTCCAAATACCTCTGACTGACTGACTGACACACTCACTCATCTCAATATCTTTGAAACCTCTCGACCTATGCCCATAAAATTTTGCAGTTAGGTCCCTCTTACCCTGCTGGGGCTCGCTATGAAATAGTGAGCCCATTTTTCATGATGGTATCACCGGAACCAATTGCGTTAACATAAATTTAGAATTTAGCTTCCTTTTATGACATAAACATCTTTTGTAAAAGGGGTTTTCAAATAGACCATTTTGATTCTAGATGGTGTTCATATATGTATTTGAATCCAAGTACTCTTAAAGTAACATAATAATTATCATTATTTAAAACGCTGAAATAAAACCATTGTATTTGGTATGATAATTTCTATAATGATAATGTTTTAAGATTTTCTGCTAAAAAGAGGTTTTTCTAAAATTAAGGGGCAAAGTAAAAAAAATAAAAATTGCTTGCATACAAGTCTGCAAGACAGTGAGACATTTTTATGTAACGCTTTTTGGTGTCGTTCTTTGGTAATGCTTGTGTAACGCTTTTGGTGTCATTTTTTGGTAAAGCATATAGAGTTTATGTGCCAAAGTAAAGACATGAAAATATAAAAAATATTAGACCGTGCAGATTCTTGCGTTTGTAAAGTAGGAATTTAATCGAACATATGTTGTGCACGTGAAAGAAAGTACTTTTTTTCTTTTCCAGTTTATTAAGAAGTAATCTTTTAGCTTCATCACCATCACCCATATTTTTATAATAAATACAAAAAATTATAGTACCTATAACAAAAATAAAATATAATAAAGCAAAAAATAAATTTTAAAAAATTTATTAGTTTTAAAATTCTAAGAGTTATTGCGTTTGTCCGATGCAAATCAGAGCAGTTGAACAGAAGTTGTAGTTGAGGGGGGGGGGGCGGTATTAATTGAGTATTATCAAGAGTATTAAAGGGCTAAGGGCCAGACGGAATGATGGACGGAGTCTTTATTCTATATCTATGTACAGTATATTCTACATATCTTGGGACTGAGTGCGAAAGGGATGGAGGAGAGGGTGTCCTTGAACGAACCAATCATTCATAATCATAAGTCAGCCGACCTCTATGCGACGATGTAAACGAGTGCAGTTAGCTCCTACCTTTTTCTATTCTCCTAGTGCAGTGTACAGAGTTTTAGAATCGTTTGGGGAGGAGGCGCCCTAGCGACAGCAGTACCAAGTGTGGAAGTGGGAGACACTATCCCTACCAAGAGCGGACAGACTCGATTGAACACCTCCAATACCTTCCTAACACCTTGATGTTATATCTTCCCCACTCATGTAACGTAACGCTTTTCGAGGTTAATGTGCCACAGCCAAGACATAAAAATGTCAAAATAAAGTGGAATGTAGCCATGTTAGTCTTCTGAAGCTAAAGGAGGTTAATATTTGTGATAGGGCTTCTCTTTAGAATGTAAGTGCTTAATAATGAGAGATAACAAGCCTGATGATGCCCCAAGGGATGAAATAAAGTTAATTAAATGAAATAATCATCAGTACTCTATTACCCTTTCATACCTCAAACTTAAGAGCATTATTATTTAACTTCTGGTTATTCTTTCAGGTATAGCGAATTAGATATTATTATGTTTTTAAAGGTATTTTAAGCTTAGATTTATAGGAGAATACACAGATTAGTCAGTATTAAGCAGCACACTAAAAAAAACCATACATTTTTAATGAATGTGCATTTTGAAAAATGTATTGTTATTATCTTTAATTTAATTTATGTTGGAGAAGGTTAAAAGAAAAGCTTAAATTGTGATCTATATTGTGTTATGTGTTTGGGATTTTTAGCTGTATGACTGAGAAATTAAAGAACGGACGAAGATGAGATGAAGAGGGAAAAATAATAACTAAACAGGTATTTAAAGCCAACAGAAGGATCAACTGAGATGATTGGACTTTAAACCATCCCATCCTCCAGGTCGGCTGAACACTAATCCAGATTTAACAGCTCACTAACTATTTAACTATTGTTAAAACTTGTCAAACAACTGATTACTTCATTATCATCTTTTATTTAAAATTTAAGTTAATCAAAATAGTTAAACTCTTGATTAAAACTTTAGTTTTAAATGATAACTATATGGATATGGACTGTGAATTAATTCATTAAGGTTGTCAAAAGTAATCATCAAAATTGTGGTTTTACCTTCTTTTCTGAAAAATGTAACCTTGTTTAAGTTATAAGCAAGATGTATAATAAACACCATTCTTGTGTTATATCTTGAAGAAGAGAATACATTTTTTCCGAAACATCAAGTATATCCACAACTTGAATTTTTACTTTTGACGGATCATCAGTTATAATGTGAGTTATGATCACTGGTATCCTGATTCTAATACTAATGGTTATAATGTGATTCATATTTTTGTCTTCTTAAATACTATAGGGTTTTACTTGCATTATAACCTGCAGAATTTGAAATCCACAAGTGTACTTAACAACCTTTAAATTCTTAACCCTCAGGGGGCTGATCGGTTCATGTGACTGCTATAGCACTATCTTTGACCTTTTGGCTCTCTTTATAAGTACCAAATTGGTGGAGCTCCGTGTATTTCTTCTGCACACTGGGTGTGTCTTACATCTTAGTTTCTTTCATTTGCCGTTTACCAAAATTTTTTTATTTTATTTTATTAAATCAGTTGTATTAAAAAAAAATCTCAAGTTTAATTTTTTTTTTAATATTAATTATTGTTAATTTTAAATTGTTTATATCTGTTAAATCTTTATTAAATTTCAATTGTGTATCTACTAAAGTGAACATATTCAAAACAATAGTATTTTTTTTTTTTTTTTTTTTTTTTGTACTAAAAGTGACTGTTAAATTTAGGATAAGTTGGGCATCCACATCGTATTGTCCAAGACTTAATTCTAACTCCCCGTTTATATATATATTTTTTAATTTATTTTTATTTCTTTCTTTTATTCAATTAAATAACTCATTGTTTATATTATTAGACTATTCATATCTAGTCCTTCCAAATATTTGTAAAAAAAAAAATCTTTATTTGGAGAAATAAAAAAAAATTACTAAGAATAAAGAAAAAAGTAAAATAAATTTTTAAAAAATGATTAAAATCATGTTTTGTAGTATGAGAGTTGTAAATATTTAAAATTTATATGCAAACTGTTTTATTATTATCTTTTATTTTATAATTATAAATTCTCTCTTAAAGGTGTTCAAAAAAATATTAAATTATATAAGGAATTTGGTTTGATATAATTTTAATTTTTCACTACATTCTTTTGAAATTAAACATTTTGATTTTTGTTATAATTTAATATTTTATAGATAGATAAATAAAAGAAGTTTGACTGGTGATTTTGTATTTGATATCTTGACCAATGTAGTAAACGTTTGTTTAATTATTTGCTTTAAAAAGTTAGGCACTCGATTCTTAATTAAGGTTATAATTAATTATTTTAAAATGTATAAATTCAGTTTATTCCTGTCGAGATTTTGTGGAACTTACAGCAAAATCAAATTTGATATGAGTAAAATTTCTTCTTATATATATATTTTTTTTTCACACTTACATAGAATACCTTCAGTATACATATATAATGTTATGTATGAGAATTAGTCTGCCAAGACTAAGAGATTTTAGGGATCTACGGCATACTATTTCCAATGAACCATCAAAAGATTTTGTCAAATTTGTTTTATTTCTTTTTCTGTCAACTAAAAAATGTTTAAATTAGACACGTATTAAATTTAATTTTGCTACACTACATCAATACTTAGCATCCTGTGGCTCTAACATTGAAATAAGCAAACAGTAGGAAATATAGTTAGTAGATTGGTGCATTCCTTGAATTATTAATCTTATTGATGGTAGGGTCTAAAGGAAACATAAAAAAGGTCACTTTTGCGATATTTAGACGCCTCTTTGGGTAATTTTCAAGCTGAAAATCATAATAAAAATTGTCAGTTACTACATTAATTTTGCTATATTAAGTATGTATTGTGTTACAAAATTTAGAAAAGTTGCTGTAGTTACTAATAATAAATGTGGTTTTCAGCTTGAAGATGACCCAAAGAGGGATTGAAGTATCACAAAATGTGAACTTTTTAATTTTTCCTATTTTAATGTTAAATTTTTTTTTTTTTTTTTTTTTTATTGAACTTTCATTGGTCGGTTTCTCTACTGTATCCTAATTGTCAAATAAATTCTTTTACATAACTATCTATGAAGCATAAACTAGGTTTATTAAACCAAGCTGTCAAACACCCTTAAAAAAAGTGGAAAATTAAAGATTTTAAACGCACAACAAATTAAAAAGCTTAACTCGTAATCCACTTTAAATTTAGAATAGAATTATTTTTTTGGACTTTTGACTGAATATTTAATAATAATAATAAAAATATATATGTATTTATATTTATTTAAAATATATCCTTTTCATAAATATTTATAATTACTCGTAAAATTTTGGTGTTTGAATTAAAAAAATAAAAGAAAAAAAAATTGAATGGGTAAAGTGTAAATTTTGAATTTGTGCCAAAATATTATTATTATTATTATAAAACAAAAACAATATCATATTTAAATACATTTTATTATTTCATCAGTCAATTCTTTTACAACAAAGCAATATAGTTTAAAGTTACATTAAACTTATATTATTTATAAATTACTTACATTATTATTTTAGTTTACTTAAGCATATGATAACTGTATCTTTAACAACCAAAAATTATAACAGTGTAAAAGTATCACTCGAAAAACATTATCAACCAACATCCATGTTGTCTTGTTACAAAAATTATAATCAAACCTATGTTTAAGAGTAATTTATTGTAGACCTTGATTTAAATTGCCAAATAAGTAAACTTAAAATCTATAAGATGCTAACTATTTAAGTTGTAAACATAACGTTATTAATATTTCATTCATATTTAGTTCGAAGTTTAATTGAGATATTTGAAAAAATTAAGTTTGTTGTCGAAACGACACTATTAATTGTATAAATACTAACTAATTTATTTATCATGGTTATTAAATTGAAATTTATGTTTAGGAAATTAAAACTTATTGGTTGTCTATTAAAAGATTTTTTTAATGTATTTTGACTATAAACTGATCTAGTTGTACTGGAAAAATTTTTTCCACTGACAATTTTCAAAATTTTTCTTTCTATCTTTTCCTCCCAATAAATACAGAAGTGATGTATATATTTCTGTAGAATGTATAATAATTATTAATGATTGATAATTTTTAGTGTCTAGACTTGCCCAGTTGATACTATCAACATAGGAATCTATAATTTCATTATAACAAACAAATATTTAATAATTGTTTTTTAAATAAACAAAAACAATAATTTATAAAAACAATTTACACGATCCCTTTAAAAGAGCAATTTATAATTTGTTTAATTCTTATTATTATTTTAATTTTTTTTTTCCTGTAATTATTAACTAGTGATTTTTTTTTTTTTTTTTTTTTTTTTTTTTTAAATATAAATATTATATAAATTAATTTTTAAGCTTAATATAAAAAATAATTAATAAATTGTATATCATATCCTTGGATCTAGTCTTGTAAAAAAAATTAAATTCTTTCTTTATGTGTATAATTATTTTTTATTATTATTTCTCCCCCTTTTTCCCCATTCTCCTTAGGATTTTTTAATTATAATTTTCAAATTTTAAATATTTAAAATGATTTTTTCTTATTTGTTTTTTTCTATGTTAAATCTATTTTATATTAAATAATTAGTCTTGTATAATTTATTTTAAATAAAATAATGTATTTGACAGGTATTCACTGTTAGATTGGGTGGATAATTTTACCTTAAACGTAGGTTTAATTGAAAAAGATTTGTACGTATACACCTCAGAGCAAGGAAGGGGTAGAGGGAACAATACTATATAATCTGGGTATCAAAAAGTGGTTCATTATGCTCTCCCCCGATACTAACACTTTCAAGCAGCAGTTTGGTAAAACAATATCGATATCTCGATAAAAACTCAAAATTTGTCTGATATCAGCTGATAAGAGTAAGTGATATTTTCTTACGACATTTAATATCTTTATTTTTAATACATTTTTCTTTATAAATATGTACTTTAATGATGTTTGTTGTTAACCTTACTAATTAACCTTATTATTTAATAGTTCCTAGATAACAAATAGCAATCTTCTTTGAGTGGGGTATCAAATAAATGTTACTGATAAGGATTTGTTGACAAGCGTTTGTGGAGGGGGAAGGACAAGAAATAGACAAGGACCAGTGACCATGTGATCGTGCTGTTGTCACTTTAGTTCGGATTGAGCTTGCTAGGGAGGTTTAGTATTGGGGGAGAGAATAATGAACCACTTTTCAAATTGGATTGTTCCCTCTACCCCTTTTTGCTCTGATGTATACACTGTATTAATTTTTAGATCAGAAGGTCCTGGATCATGTTGACTGCTTACATTCATTGGCTTGAACAAATGATTTATTTTCTGCTTGATTTGTTTGCTTAATATTTCTCCAGTTGATAACTGAAGGAGGTGCCACCATGCTTAGAAATATAAAACTTTTCAGATAAAAATAAGCAACTTTTTATTATAATGTGTATTGTCATTTTTTTACTTGTTTTTTTTTACGTTATTATTAGGTATCTAACATATTCTGAAGATCTTAATGATACCAGTTAAAATTAAGTAACGAAGCATATATTTTTGTTTAAACATAAACTATAATATTGCTGCTTTTCATAGACAACCCAGATTACTGGTGCAGTATGGTGAGCATGATCCACCACCAGTATAATATGGTATCTAACATACATTGATGATACCATATTATAACATAGTGTCTTCAGTCAACTACATCCTTTTATTTAATTAACTATATTAATTTATTATCATTTACATTCCCTACAAATCCAAAAATTAATCTTCCATTTTATTAAAAAATATATATATATTTTTATTTTTACATTTATTTCATAATTATCTTATTTCAATATTATTTTTCACATTTATTTTATAGAATTTCACAGTTGTATTTATTTTGATTTAAATAATATTTGTTGGCTGCTGAATTATTGATATTATCATTAATATATTTTTCAATAATGCAACCACACTGTTGAAGTTATTAATTATATTTATTTATTTGTAACTTTATTATTAATTGATTTATTGTTGTAATTTTAATTATATAGCTAGTATTCAGCACAATAAGATACGCACTAAACACATCAACTTTTATTTTTTAAATACATATTTTTATTTATTCATCAAGGAATAAATAAAAAAGGAGGTATTCTAACACCATTAACAATAATAAAATAAACATTGATATAATTTAATAAATAATATATTATTAATTAAATTTGTGTGTATGATTATTTTTAAGAAATACATCAACTTTTTGTTTGTTCAGATATCTTGGTGGCTTTTTAAAGCTTTGTGACAATGTTGGTTTTTTAATAAGTATATTTATTTGGGTGTAGCCCATTATCAGATTGTTATCAACCAATGGTGTTTCGGGAGCAGATTGGACACCATGAGAGAATTTCCTCTTTCTACTGATGTGCTAAACGAAAGCCTACATTTTAAAAGGTTTAAAACTGATTCCTGACAAAATAAATTCAAATTCAGGCATTAGCCTGAATTTTAGCACAGCTATGAGTTAGAGCACTTTATGGCTGTTATTCAGCCAGCTATGAGTTTAAGCACTACTTGGCTGAATAACAGCCATGTAGCTCTTACAAACAGCCAAGTTAAACGGTCCTCCTTAAAACGAATCACAAATGTGGTATAACCTGATTGTGGAAGTGTCTCTCAAAATATTGTTAGTTAGTAACAACAATGGACCTATAATCAAATTTTAATTTATTATGATTGAACATATTATACAAAAAATAAGTTCAGTAAAACTCTTAATTATGGATCAGCTAGAAAGCCATGTTGTACCTCTTTGAAACATAATAATATCAAACATCACTAACTTGTTTTGAATATGTACTACAAATTCTGATGTTTTCACTGCACACTTTTAATCTGTAAATGCTCGTTTCAAATTTCTTGTAATAACTGGCATTTTTTTTCTTTAAGTTACCTAAATTTTATTGGAAATCCAACTATCTAGATATTTGACTATTTCCATAATTGGTTTTGTGGCCCACATGCAACTGAACTATATTTATATGAAGTATTATTTACAATAATGTTTTATATTTGTCATTATGAGAGCGTATCATTACAGTCCCTATTAGTTTACTGAACAGATTTTTACTGCTTTCCTATTAGTGTATTAATGAGAAGGTCTAACTCAGAACAATTTATAATTTTTACCACAAACGAATTAATTACATTTTTGAATTATCTTATTTTAGTAAACAATAAAAATAAATAACTGACTGTCAGCCATTTTTTTAATAGTTTTATTTGTATAAGGTATGTATTTTGAATGTTTTTCAAGGTAATATATAAGGTTTTTATTATATTTTTGTATGTTTTGTTTCGATTGCTAATAATGTTGGTTTTAGAGGAAATTAACTTTAAAGATTAATAACTTAGTAATTTCTTCTGAGATTTTGTGAAACTATTATTATTATTTATTAATTAATTAAATTATAATTAAAGAAGGGAGACAGACAGAGAAAAATAAACAATTCTAATTTGATTTATGCTTTCCAAAGAATCATCTACTAAGGAAAGAGAAGTAAGAATTATTATTATAAGGTGAGATATTAACCCTCTGAGGGCACATCATTAAGTGAGACTCCAATAGGGTCCAACTTTGACCTCTCGGATCACTAACTAAAGTACCCAAATCGAAGGGCTCTGTGAATCCTTCAGATGTCTTCTATACAGTGGGCAGTGTAATCTGCCCATGGTATATAATAGATGTGATTAGGTCAACTTTCCTGCATAGTGTCAAGGCACTTTCCAACAATAGTGTCAAAGCACTTCCAACAGTGTCAAAGCACTTTCCAACATAGTGTCAAGGCACTTTCTAACATAGTGTCAAGGCACTTTCCAACAATAGTGTCAAAGCACTTTCCTGCATAATGTAACTGCACTTTCCAACACAGTGTGTAATGGATGTGATTAGATCAACTTTCCTGCATAGTGTCAAGGCACTTCCAGTGGCGTAGCTAGACCATTGGGGGCCCCCCGCAAAAAAATTTTGGGGGCCCCTCGCCAAAGAAAATCGATGAGCAAAAAAAAAAAAAAAAATCCTCTTGCGTTCAGGATTGGGGGCCCCCCTCGACGTTGGTACAAGGATAGTAATTCTAGTTATTTCTGGATTTGGGGGCCTCCTAGCGCTGGGGGCCCCCCCGCAATGCGGGCCCATAGTTACGCCACTGGGCACTTTCCAACAATAGTGTCATAGCACTTCCAACAGTGTCAAGACACTTACCAAAATAGTGTCATGGAGCTCTCCAACATGGTGTCAAGGCATGTTCTAAATCAGGAGTTTCCTCTTTTACGTTACATTTAGTGCATAATAAAATGTTTTTTAGATTTGGAACAGTTAACGAGTGTAGCCAAGTGGTTAGAGTTCTTGCACTTGCCTGAAACCAAGGCCTAAACTTCAACATATCTAGTTCTAATCCCAGAGTGGTGAGATATGTTTCACACTGATGATCACATAGATTAGATGAGTGAAATGGCCACTTACCCTGTGCTCTGATAACCTAATCATGTATTGATAACGACACATAGTCCCCAAATACTTATATTTCTTGCTACATGTGCACAGCCAATGATCTGAACCACTCAGCCAATAGATTTCCTTTTATCTTAAGCGAATAGATTTTAGTTAAAATTCAGATCAGTCAATATTTTTTTAGCAGACTGATTTCTTTGTATGTCGGCAATCTAAGCACTTATTTCAGCTATCAATTGTATGTTCTTTTCAAGATCCTTATGGCACTATCTCAGAGAAAAATTTACTCATAGTGGAGTTTTAATAGAAGAAAAAATTAATGAGTTTCTTGTCAATAGCTAATTATAATTCCGTAATTAATTATTAATGTGTGACCAGGTTAAACCTCTTTAGTTGGTGATCATCAGTTGGCACTAAAGTTTTTACCTGTCTGTTATAATCTCAGTTAATTGAAATTGTAACAACAAACTAATAAATTTGAATAATTTTACTTATTACTTTCTTAAAAGTATCTACTCTAAAATATTAAGGTAAGTGCTAATGACCAACAAGTTAAAGTAAACCTACCTTTGGCACAGGTGGAGGTGGAATATTAAAATAAAATAAAATTACATTGTAAAATGCTTATTCCTAAAATAACGTCCGTACAAATATATATATATATATGACCTTTATTAAAAAATAAAAATAAATGAAAATTGACAAAAAAAATTAATAATATAATAAAAAATACCAACAAAAATATATAATTATACTAAAATATATAACTTTTATTAATTCCATTACAAAAATGAATATTTTATTGTAATTTGTATAAATTTACCCTTTTTAAAATTAAAATTTAATCTTTCATCAAAGAAATTATTATTTATGTAAAAAAAAAAAAAATCAATTTATTAAATAAAGAAAATAATGTGACTTTGAGATGAAGTAGGATTGTCAAACAATTACTGTTTGACTATTTTTAGAGTTAACAAACGAGCATATAACATAGTTATTACAGGTAATTTAATTATTAACATATCCAAAAAATTAACTTATTATAATTATATAGATATCAACTGTGAATGAAATAGAATTTTAGGTTAAGCGAAGATCAGTAAAAATTAAAAAACAAACTTTTAGTTTTTATAAAAGAATTTACCTTTCTTGTATTACACCTTGAAGAAGGACATTTATTTTCTGCAGCGTCAGTAAATCTTAAACTTTTTGCTTCCGAGCTTACCGAAGGTAACAGAAGATATGTGATCGTTCTGAAAAATTTTTTTGTGTCTGATATCAAAAATTCCAAGACAGAAATCCGTTTCATTTTTGGATCCATGTCTGTCTGTGGCTCAATTTTTGTGAACCAACATAAATTAAAATCTACTTGTCTGATTTTAATGAAATTTGGTTGGTTGGTCAAAATTAGCCCATTGTTGGTCTAATATAAGTATCAACCTTCTGTGCGCATTTACCTTCGATTATATAAATTAAACAATAATGGGTTCTAAAAGCTTAACATCAATAAAGTATGTGATATTATGCGAGGAAGCTATGTGTCATACTATTTTTTTTTTACTTTTGACTGATCCTTGCCATCCTCAAATATCTATTAACCAAGGAGAGCAGAGAGATGTCAGTGATGAATCATCAATGGGTGATTTTATTGGTTGATTAACCAATGTCAGAATGATCAATTAATAAATTATCAGATTAATGAATTCTTATTGGTTTATCTACCAATATGCTTTCGCAGATGATGTTAAGTGAAAAAATTGACCAATGGCAGATAACTATACTTAAAAGAGTTAGCCATTGGTTCATTTTCCAATTTGATAGTATTTATAATTATGCCTCATTTCATGATGAACCAATACGATTAGTTGTCATGTAAAGTCTTTTGTTTTATGTAATATAACTTAAATTATATTAATTATAATGCTTATAATTTTATAATATTTTTATTTGTGTTGTACATATTAGTTTTTTCTTTTTTTAAAAAAACTTCTACAGTGTTGGTATCATAATATTTTTTGTTGAAGTAATTATATGCTTTATTATTATTTTAGTAAAAAAAATGTTTTAAAGTTAATTTGTAAAAAAATCCCCTAAAAACAAAAAGTTGTTTGTACATAATGGTAGAGTACCCTTAAAATTAATAAATAAAAGACAATTCTTTAATAATTATAATATTTAATAATTAAAAACAAGATTGAAATATGTAAAAAAAACATAATATGTTATTTTTTGTTGTTAATATTATGGCCTGCTATGACATTAAATTATCTATTAATTACATAATAAATATATAAAGCAATCAGACACTCGGAAAATATCCAAATAAATATTATATAAAATATAAATTATGTATCATAAATAAATTGTGATTTTTTTTTTTAACAGTATTATTATTTGTAAATAAAATCATAAGAAAATGGTTTAAAAGGACAAATTAGATTAAACGAAAGACTTATCGGAAATCGAACCCTTTTCTTTCCTCTTCCAAGGAAAATGCACTTAAGTTATTGGAGAAATAAAACTCAAAGATACATTAAAATTAATGTAGTATGGATTTTTTCCATGTGTGGAATAAACTTTAAGTTCTCATTAGTTCTTGCGATATTTTGACCTCTACTTGGGTCATTATCAAGCTTATATCATAATTTATTACTATGTTAATGCAGAAAGGGTGTTATATAACCACGTTAAAATTCAAAGGACGAATTAGGGTGGGGACAAAAACCTCCTTGGTGTTCACCATAAATGGTAAGCTGCTTATGACTGGTTGTTTATACCAATTTTATGGTTTATAATGAAATGAAAATCTTTTTATCTACGATTGATACAAAATATAAACATTTTATCTCTGTTTAGATGCGTAGAAAGTGATTCTTTTTGTAGTTGTATTCATTGCGCATGCGCGTTCATAATTCTTCACCTTAACGCACGATTAGTGTATTTGTTTACATTTAATAAAACTACAGTAGAACCCCCCCATATCCGTCATGTCAATATACGTTCTCTATTCTGAATATGTATATTAGAATATTCATACTAATCCAGTTAAGGAATCCGCTTCAAAGTCTTTCAGACCCTTTTTCCAATCTTTAATTGTTGTTACACCAACTCCTAACTCTGAAGCTAGTTTTAGAACAGAATCACCTTTATCAAGCCGTTAAAGAATATCTAACTCCTTCAGTAATATACACACAACCTGTTTTGGTTTCAGTTGAGCCGCCATATTCTCTAAAAATATAGCGTAACACCGGATTGTAAATATAGAATGTCACGAAACAAAGTCTGGCGATCAGTATCAGAACGATAACAAAGACCCAACTAGCTGCTTTTATCGTTTTATACTCAATATTCTGATAAGGATGAAGTTCGGTCATGTCAGATTAACCTATTTTAAAAAACCAAGAAGTTGTCATGGTCGGATATTTCGAGGAATCGGATATCCCGTGGTCGGATATGGGGGGTTCTACTGTAATTTGCTGTTAGTTTAATTAAAGTAACTGTTTATACAGAGTTTTTAGTGAAAAACAATGAGTGATTTAAGTGATTATGACGAAAATGAGGAGAATAATACTCCTCCCAAAATAATTAATGTGGCACAAAATACAACTAATGAATCAAAAGAGAAATACAAACTTACATTCAGGAAGTTTATTTATTTTTTTTCTGTATTTATTATTAAAATCCAGCAATCGTATATAAAGTACGGTATGCAACTCGTGCGAAAACGGCATTTTGGTTTGCTCGTGTGGTTTTACTACCCTTGCTGTCGCTCAGGTGCAAACTCCACACTCGCATGCAAAATGCTACTTTCCGCACTAGACGCGTAAAGTACTATTATAACATTTCTCGAGTTGTGAGATGTTTAAATCGGATGATTTCTGCTCTATTACGAAATGCAATACCTTAATTACCTAATAATGTTATCGAATGTTAACAAATTAAATAATCAATAGATATACAAAATAAGATGCTACATTTGTCCTTGTCCTGTCTGTTTTTTTTTTTTAATATTACATTTATTCACAAAGTATAAGTAATAATTATTATAATAAATAAGTTCTAAACATCATATAGTATACATAGTTCCCAGTTAAATTTGTTAACAAAGCTCTCCCTAAATATATATTTGTAAATTCATTTAATCAATCTTTGCATACAAATTTAAAAAGAAAAGAGAAAAAAGCTTCATAACAATTTATTGATTATAATTTTTTTTTTGTTCTCTGTTTAAATGAAATATAATTATTTATTTAGTTTTTTTTTATAGAAAAATATTTTATATTGGTATAATGTTATATTGACTGTTTACAAATGTTACATTGTTTTTTGTATTGTTGTTATTGCAAATAATAATAATAAAATAAATTTTTCAATAAATGCCAATTATTATTTTAGTTTTTGGGTACTCTATACGAAGACAAATTAAATTAAATAAATATAAATTAAAAAAATGTGCTGTAATTATAAATAATAATTATAAAAATAATAATAAATAAAAATGTTACCGTAGCAGTATGTAAAATGTTGGATTAAATAAAAAGTTAAATGATATTATTTAAATTAGTTATTTAACTACTGAAGTTTTTGTGGATTTTTTTTTTTTATAGTGAATAAAACAAATTGATCAAAAGTTCATTATTTTATTATATAAGAAAAAACCAAAAAACAAAATAATTGTGGGTATTTTAATATAGACTAATTTTGACTGCTTAAAGTTGTTACCTACTACTGACTTATTTATTAGCTAAAACTTAACTATTAAAGTAAGAAATTAGTCTTGATGGAGGCATTCTTTAAAGATTTAGAGAATCTCTCTTTTCCCTTTTTCATGGACTATGTGATATAATTGAATAATAGTTATAACAATCATTAATTAAAAGGGGTTGAAATTTGTTTGTGTCAAAATTTTACCTAATAGCTATTGTTTGTTGTTTGGTTCTTTTTTAACAATAAAGTATCAAATTTTCTTCTTAGTTATATTCACTATGAATATTATTTAATGAATTTGATGTATTAAAAAACAGAATAAAAAAAAACTTTTTTATTTATATATATATATTTTTTTTTTTCTTATTTCCTTTTGTTTTAAATCCGTATTTTTTTTATTAGGAGGAACACAATATTGTAATGAAAAAGTTATACTTTCCAAACCTTTTCCACGAGGTCTAGATTAAGAAATACAAACATGTAAATAGACAAATCTAGCATCTATATTGGTGGCGCAGCAGGGATGACCACATTTTAAATTTTTGCCATGCGCTTAATATTAGAGCCAGGAGATTGAAATAAAGCAAATTTTCAAGCAATAATATGGAAGTTTATTGGACATAAATGACGTCCTTGTCGATTTCCACATTCACATTATTTACAGGACCGAGAAAAATTTGACACATGCGATCCATGAACACTTGTGTGTGCAGTGGCTCCATCTTGTTGGAACCATATGTGGACAGTATCCATTTCGTTATCCTTTGAATAGGGGATGAAAAATCGGATTCCTTTACGAGATGTTAGAGAATGGGATGCGCAACTTTGCCGAACGCCTCTAACAATGAGTAAATCGACAAGGCGTCATTTATCGGACATTATCTTCCACACTTAAAAATTTGACTTATGTCCAGTAAACTTCCACATTTTTGCTTGAAAATTGGCTTTATATCAATCTCTTACCTCTAGTATTAAGCACATGGTGACCATTAAAAATGTGGTCATCTACGCTGCGTCACCCTATACAAGAGTAAGTTTACATACTTATAAAAGAACCAATATCAAGCTGCTATCCTATTGTAAATAACTACTGCATTATGTCCAACACCTGTATAAAACAACTAGCCTTCACCCCTAACGCTAGTTCCCATGATTAAATGGATGCCTAGATAGAATAATGAAAAACGGAAAGCCTCTCCACAACATGAATATTTATTTCACATAACTAGTTTTTGGCCTCTCGGCCATCATCAGTGCCAGTAAAAAGTAAAGGAAAAACCCGACGATGAGTCACTTGAGAGACAGAAATGTTTGTCTCTCATGTGTCTTAACATCGGGTTTTTCCTTTACCTTTTACCAGCACTGATGATGGCCGAGAGGCCAAAAACTAGTTTTGTGAAATAAACACTCATTTTGTAGAGGGGCTTTCTGTTTTTTATTATTCTTTTGACATCAACTCCACTTTCCCTCTTAATCTTCAGATGCCTAGATAGTTTCGTTTCCAAAATCAAAATAGAATAAAATCAGGGCTACATTATACATAATTTATTCCATGATAAAGAATAAAATACCCTCTGAATCGCAGTTTGGAGGCTATTTATTACATTCAAAAATTCCTTTACATTATTATTAGCCACATTTATGGGAACGATGAGCCCTAAAAGAAATAGGACTATTTTATACTATAAAAAAAATCTTGTTTTTTTTGTTATTAAGACAAAAAATGTTGAATAGTTTTTTTGTTTTTTTAAAAAAAAGGAAAAGTATTGCTTATTGAAAACAATATCAAGTAAAATCAACCATTTAAAACTATTCACAAAAGCATAATTCTTTTTTGTTATAATATTTTGATATTTCTGTTTTTAAGTAATACATTTGGACAGACGGGCTACAACATTTTAAAGAAAAGCGAAAATTGGCTGCTTATATTATACAAAACATGTTAAAAAGAAAAAATTAGACGCAATGTGCCAGGGAGATCACTTATATCATGGTGTACACTACAAAAGGATTCAGGTAAATTACAGATAATCATTCATCAAACCTCAAGTGCGACATAATTTGATTACTTGCCTATTAGATCAGTTACTTGACCGAAGTTAAAAAAAAGCAAGTAAAGTATCACTACTAAAATTATATTTAAAAAAAAAACTTAAGTGCTACAACTAAGTTAAATTAATTTGCTCTAAATAGCAATTTTATTTCTTGATAATAAGATAAATTGTTGGTTTATAAGTTTATAGTTATATTATTACTTACCTGTGGTAACGAACTATTGCAGTTGCAGCTTAACCACTGGTTATTACCTGAAGTATGTCTTAAGCATTCAAGTATAAAACAGTTTACTTCCTCTACTAATGTTAACCTGCTAAATTGTTTTTGTGCCAGTATCTGTTCCGTGATAGTTTAATAGCTGCAATCATCCAAAAAATAACACCAGGTAACCAAAACTCACTTATTAATTTTATCTTTCTGTATATATATATATATTTTTTTTTTTGGTCAAAAACCTTTTTGACAAAGGTACTTGAAACTTAAGAGGCACATGTTAATTTATTTGGGATTTTTTTTTTTTAAAGAGACAATCTTAGAATCATCTTAAGAAACTAATAAATGGTTGTTGGCTTTTTTCTAAAAGAAACTATAACCACAATTTAACCAATTGGTGCAAAAATATAATAAATTATGAAGACTAAAAATAAATAAATAAAATACCATTCACATATAGAGTTTATTTATTTGTTTTATTTGAAACAGTATATGAATAATTATTACTGACATTAAAACACAATAAAAAATAAAGTTAAAAATTATAAAAAATAGATTCATTACAGTCATATATATTTTTGTAATACATATATATTTTTTAACATTTTTATATAATAAAAAAAAAAAAAATTAAAGATTACATTAATATATTTCAATATAATAAACATAAAAAAACACAGTAGTCAAATATTACTCTTTTTTATTCAAGAACATACTCGTAATTCAATGGAATGTAGTTTTAATATCAATGGTATTCTACACACATATATATATAAAAACCCCTAACATTTGTGAAAGACCAGTCACCTAAAGACAATAAAATTGTGTTACAACTACAACTAGTTTTACAAAAACACACTCATATATATATATATATATATATATATATATATATATATATATATATATATATATATATATATATATATATATATATATAACATTTTAAAATGACATTGATAACATTTAGAAATAGAGATAAGAAAAATATATGTAATGGAAAAAATGTAATTAGTTTCATATCATTTTTTTTTTCTCTTCTTTTAAATATTTATATTAAATATGAATAACTTTAAATCAAATTGGGTGGGTTTTTGATCCTCCAAAATAAATTTAAATTTGATAAAATTAAATAAAAAAAGATGTATGTTGCAGAAAAAAAGAAAGTTTCATTTTTAAAGTTGGAAGTAAAAATAAGTGGTTTATGACAATAGTGAATGGTAATAAATAGAAGTTTTATAACACAGACTGATTTCATTAAACCACGATTATATTCATTAACAAATTTAAGGGAAACATTGTTCCTTGGTAATGTCCTTTGGACACACTGATAATTTGTGACATCAGTAAAAAATAGAAAATATAAAATTTTTAAGAAATCACCAAAAATTTAACACCGGGAATGTTGTAAATTAATTTTTTTTTAAATTATAAATTCAAATTTATACAAATAAAATAAACAATTCAATGAAGTTGTAACAATCTGGAGATTTGATACAAGGAAAAGTACAATTAAATTTTAGAAGAAAAAAATGTTTTAACTCTTAGATTTTAAGAATTTTCAGTTATCATTGACTTTTCAATTAATGAAGACAGAAGTAATTATAATAATAGGTATTCATTTTGCTCAACGTTATTATGTTTGGAAAACATTAGTTATCCACGGTTCCCTATCCTAAGAACACTGTGGAACATCACCTCTGTGGATATCAAGGGATTACCCTTGCTATTTGATTAAAACATTTGTTGTTCGATATTTGAAACAAAACATTTGATTTGCTTTAAAACATTACAGTATACCACACACTAATATGTCAAGTGATCATCTAGCTACAAGAGACAGATTTTGACATATATCTTGACAAAATAGTGGTAAATAGACCTTTTATCTTTTATAAACCAGGTGAGAAAGGTGAGTGTCTTTGGATGTCATAGGTGGAGGTAACACCACCTGAGTGCCCTGTTGAACCTAGACTGGATAAGAGCACTTCTTACTGAACACATGTTAAGAATAAAGAAATTTATCTCCACTAAAGGATAAACTCCTTTTAACGTTTAGTGGAGAGATGTCTTTCTTAGAAAGTTTATGAGGAGACGTCTTTCTTATGACATTTAGTAGAGAGATGTCTTTCTTAGAAAGTTAACGAGGAGACGTCTTTCTTATGACGTTTAGTGGAGAGATATCATTCTTTATTCTAAATCAAGTAACTCCAAAAAAAAAAAACGGTGTATATATTTTTAAAACATGGTTAATCAAAATTAAATGAATCCTGAATATTAAAAATTACTTCTACTGCAAAAAAAACTTTGATAACGATACAATATGCTCAAGATCTTGGAGCGAAAATGAAGATGTAATAATGTATAATTTGTAAAAATCCCAATTTTTGCTTCTAATCTAAACTTCAGAATATTATATACGACAAATTGACTAAACTACCCTCGAACAATGTTATTATATAGTGCAAATTGATAATTGTGTCGTAAAAAAAGAAACCACAATAGCTAATATATAATATAATAATAATTTTATAATTAAACATTATTTAAGATCTAATTTTTATTCTTTAGTTTTGTTTAAAAAAAAATCAAACATCAGATTTGTTAAATAATGAATAAATCTAAAGTTTATTTTTTTACATTAAAAGTATAAATGAGCAATAAAAGAATAAATTAAAAAGGCACATAAAGTAGTGGGTTCGTGAATATAAAACATTAACCGTAGCAATGATTACACATATAATATATATATAATAAAAACTAAAAACCTTATAAATTAAATCAATAAATAAATCCATAGCTTAGTCAGTTCAAAGAATAACAAAGTAATAAGAGAACATTGTTTTAAAATTAAAATAATGTTATTAGGACACCACTTATTTGGTTTTTAAAGAGTGGGCAGTGTTAAACACCCAACTAATCTTAGTGTAAAGTTAAAAGAAGGGAATGACAGTTTTAGTGATGTTTATGACAGTAGGGAAGAGAAAGACAGGTACGTAAAGCAGTTTTGCCACACTTAACAATTGAAATTTATCTAAATTTAGGATAAAAATGTTGCTACGTTTGTTTTTAGAGATTCTTTTACTTAGATCTGCACAATAGTTTTTTGTTTAGAGTTCAATTTTACAGGGTAAATTCGTATTGTACGTGCCATCAAAATTTCTTCGAGTTGGACCTCTACCTGGTTTATTACAGGAGGGTTGTTTTTCTTCAGGAAATGAGTGGAGGACCGTGAAGCAGTGCGAAGCGGCTATTGAGAATTCAAGGTTTTAAATTCAAAATTAAGGTTTTTAATTTAATATGCGGGATTTTATCACCTAACCTCAAAGTGGTGGCACGTACAATCCGAAATATCTGAATTACGAATTTATTTTAACAATATTTAAGATACTTACAATGAATTTTTGGTGAATAAGAGATAGGCTAGTTTACTGTTTAAATAAATGCTATTACGAATGTTTCCAAAAAAATGAAAGTCCATTAGCAATGGTACTGATATATTGATACTACCGGTACTTCTTTGAATTGTTACTCCCCCTACGTTGTTTTAGAATATCAATGACTTTGCCTAAATAAATATCAAGAAAAAGGGATGTTTAGTTCAATGTACTTTGGGACAAAGGAATATCACCCTTCTGTTTTGATGAGGGGATTAACAGTCTAAAGAAGAATATTCCGTACACCTTCATTAGATAGAAGGGGAGTAATAATCTAAAGAAGTGCCATGCTACCGTACAAGCAGTCGTGAGACCAATTTCACTTGAAACAAATTTTTCCTTTTTTTTAGTATAGATATATTGATACTGAAAGTCTGTTTGTTAGTTTTTTTTATACAAATCTACAGTTTCATTTCAAGATTGATGAAATTTTGCACACTTACCTTCAAAACAAGAGAAGGGTCACAGTCTGCATGAGATTTTGAAAAATCAATCATTCTGAGCATCACTATTCTGTATATTATATAACTCTAAGAAAATGGACAACAAAACGAAGAAGTACCATGTAATGAAAAGTAGATGATAAGCTAATTATCTATTAAATAACTTTGTTCATCTATCATCCTGCTAAAGAGGTTGGCAAATCTTAAGTTCTGTAATGTGATTTATGAAGGGGATTTTAACACTTAGGTGTCTAACCAACTTAAGCCGTGCCAGAATTTTAGACATGAGAGTCCAAAATCATTTAAAAATTGAGAGATATAATTATTTGATTATTATTTGTCTTATATTCAAAGATTTTAAAAGTAAGATTTTTCTTATAAATTGATTAATTTCAGATATATATTTATCATTAGGTATGGCAAATAGATATTATAAAATAGATTTATAAACATTATAATTAAGGCTGCGGCAATTGAAAATGCAGTTGTCTCAAGGCACCAGATTAATAAGATTCAACACCAGAAAGAAGGAAATAAATTAAGGGCTCTGTTACAATATGATCTGGCTTAGGCCCCCAAACTGTTAGCCACAACTTTTATCTATTATACTTTATAAAAAATAGAGTGTACAGATTAGCATCTTCAGTCATGTCTGTTTATTTAAATATTTTTCGATAAAATGTTCATACGATAGAATAATACTTTTAATAAAAATGAATTAATACAGAGAATTTGGTGAATCCAGGAAAGTTATCATTTCAGAATGATTTGACACTGTACATCGAATCTATTACTGTAGAGATAAAAACTTTAAGCAAATATAGATCTTTTTAGATGAGATAGGCCCAGCAGACATTGGATACCCTCACAGAGATAATACTTCATAAATTAATCATTACGAACAAAACGTTTTACCTAACTATTGCCTGTTTTAAAGATTATTGTATAAAATTCAACTTTAAAACAGTAACTACGCCTAAAACTTGCTACATCTAGTAGTAAATACAGAGATAAAGAAAGTTTAATTATTGCTTTTCAACAGGTGAGATATTAAGAGGTGGGATTGGTAGAGCATGCCATATAAATGGCCTACCTCAACAACACTGAGATACACAATCAACTCTACAGCGTATTGAGACTTGTGTCCAGTAGGCCTAGGCCGAAAACAGATAATGGCAACGCACGTCAATTATAAGGGAATAAACATATAATAAACACAGAGATACCTAAACACTAGGTAGAATTCAACACTTAATAACTAAAAACACGTATAAAAATATAATATTAAACATTATAAAATAGATTCGGAATAACAAATAGAAAAATATACCTTGTAGGGGGAGAGGAATCAAGAAAGAGCGTTTTCTAACACCTAATCGATGGGGGAAGGAATCTTAAGGAATTAAAATGAACGGGATTTAATTTTAAATAATAAAACTACAGAGGAACACTGATCTCAGTGTTATTCTGTTCACCTGAAACTTCCTTCTCGTATCTGGAGGAGAAAGTCGGGTCCAGTTCTTTCAGCTTGACCAGCAAGTTTTCCTTTTCCTCTTGGTTCCAGTTTTCCGTCCATTCCGTGAACAGCTTCATCCTGCACTGAAAGATGCTAGGTGGCTTGTCTTCCAAGTTGCCGAAGGCTTCCATGCCGGGAAGAAGTCCGTTGACGTATGCCTTGTTGCCGAACTTTAGAACAAGTATTGGCAGAAAGTCGTTCTTCTGCATGTCGCTGAACTCGTTGAACCATTCTAACAGGTAGCGGCTCTGATTCTGCATATTTGGCAACACGTTGTTTAAAGAATTCATCAGGACTTAAGCTTGAAAAGGAATCAGAAAAAATAAAAAAAAGGAACGATACGGCCAAATTCCTTAAAAGGAACCTTTTTGTTATCAAATACAAAATGACACTGACACTGCACAGCCGATCCGATAACAAACTTGGCAACACTGATCTGATCACTGACAAAAAGGGAAAAAGTGAAACCCAGGTGAAACCTTTCAAGCGCCTCTTTATTTAGATTTTTTAATACTGCCATAATAGCCCGCGAGTTATATTCAAGAATGTTTTTCTTCTATATACCGTCTCTGTCTTTTACTTTTGACATTTTCTCAAATATTTGTACTTAAGTTTTCATTTAATTTAGTTAGCCATTGTCTTGATAATTTGTAAATATTTTTGAAACTTTAACAATAAAATTACTTTTAAAACAAATGTAAAATGTGCTTTGTTGTACGATGCTTTCGACTGAACCCAGTCATCATATCTCTGGTATATGTTTATTAATTTTTTATTTATAAAAACTTATTTTTTTTAACTGTTTGAATGTTTTCATTTGGATCAAAAGTATTTTTCGTAGCCTCACATTGTGTTGCTGTTCTCACATTTTGTTTTTGTCCATTCTATGTGATTTTTTGAGATAATTTCAATTCCTCTCTGTCTTTGTTTAATATTTGTTTTATTGGATCCTTAAAATATTTAGTTAACTCCTTTTCAGTGTATCAACAAATCAATTTCTCTTGTGCTTTAAAAAATGTGTGGCCAATCTGCAGTTGGTAAATTCGGATTATGTGCCCCCACTTTGAGGTTAGGTGATAAAATCCCGCATATTATATTAAAAACCTTAATTTTGTGTACCTTTGAATTTTCAATAGCCGCTCCGCACCGCTTTGCGGTGCTCCGCTCATTTTCTGAAGAAAAACAAACCCTCCTGTATATAAACCAGGTAGAGGTCCAACTCGAAGAAATTTCGAGGGCACGTACAATCCGAATTAGCCTCTGCGGTAATCTATACAGTCGAGAATTGCTTGGCGGCACAATTTCGCTTGATTTTTACACTTAAATCCCTTTGTCAAACAGTACATTTGTATGTTTTAAACGTTTGAGAAATTAAATATGTATGATTTGTTCGGTAAAATCGGATTGTACGTGCCCCCACTTTGAGGTTAGGTGATAAAATCCCGCATATTAAATTAAAAACCTTAATTTTGTGTACCCTTGAATTTTCTATAGCCGCTCCGCACCGCTTTGCGGTGCTCCGCTCATTTTCTGAAGAAAAACAACCCTCCTGTGTATAAACCAGGTAGAGGTCCAACTCGAAGAAATTTCCAGGGCACGTACAATCCGATTTAGCCGATTTGTTCATAGGAGATTTGGCACTTGTTTACTTGGGTACATACCTCCAATTCACCTCAAAAATGAGGTGAATTGGTTTTAATCCATCCGGGTTGACTTACATTGGTCAACTCAGATGGATTAATAAGCGTTTATGTCATAAAAAAAACTTGTATTTTTTAATGAAAAAATACAAGTTTTTCTTTATATTTGTATATAAAAAAATCCAAGTTATTATGTTAAAAAAACAACAATAAATATATTTATGAAACGTACGTCAATCCTCATGTTTCTCTCACCTACATATTTCTTTCCAAAGATTAAAAAAGTGTCTTTTTTAAATTTTCTTCTCTAAAGAAAATAGCTGATCCCAAAATACGTTGACTAACTTAATGATTGGATTAATGGATTATGTCACTTTTTGTTACATAAGTGTGATGTTCCTTTGTCCCAAAATTAATTGGACTAAATGTCCCTTTATCTTATTTGATTGTTAGGCCAAAAGATATTGTCACTTTAAATTACAGAAGTGAGATTCTCCTTTGTCCCAATGTACATTGTACAAAATTTCTAAATTTTAAATCTTTCTTTATTGCTCCAATTTCTGAAATATATATACATAAATATATAAAAGATACCGTATAATTTTACTTACGCTCAACCCATTTAAACATCTCCCACTTCGTCATCCTTTCAGTCAGAAATATGGCTTGTTTCATATAAATGCCTCTGAGGTTATCCATGTCTTTTTTCTTTGCAATTGTACTTTTTTCCAACTTTTCAGATTTTATTTTATTCAAGAATGAATTATGTAATACAAATTATTTCGTTGACAAGCCATTGTCATTTCTGTCAATACTTTTTAAATTAATATTAAAAAAAAAATAATATCAAAATACTTGTCATGGGTATGTACCCAACTAAACTCCTGCCACATAGCACCTTATTTACTTGGGTACATACCTTGGGTGTGTACCCAACTAAACTTCTACCTCTATAACGCCTTATTTACTTGGGTACATCCTTTTTTCTTTTCTTTTCTTCCCCTTCTTAACCCCTTACAAAAGCCCCAGTGCTTTTCAACATCCCCATTAAGTTTGCCTATTAATTTATTTTATTTCATTTCCCCATATTATTCAATAAATAAATGGTATGTACCCAAGTAAACTCTTTCCCTATGGCACCTTATTTACTTGGGTACATACTTATTGGTATGTACCCAAGTAAATAAGTACCGGAGATTTGATATCCTTTTGTCAAAAAAAAAAAATAAATAAAAAAATACGTTGGAGTTAGGCCCCGCTGTCATTAATATAAACCACCTCATATTAATCAGTTTTACCAAAATTAATTATAAATATTATGTTTTAGAATATATGTGGTTAAAACACTTACCCACGTAGCATGACTTTGTTGAGTAGGGACAGTTGTTGGACCTATTCCTATAAAGTTTTAAAATAGTAAACATTTGTGACAATTCTCATATGTGTAAGTGTAAATCAGCTATGGTATTTAATCGTTTACTCCTCAATGTTGACCGCTAAGTGAATGCTATGATTGATTTAATCAGTATGCATGAAATCTTTTTTTTTTTTTTATGTGGATTTGATGCGGGCTCCTCCTGCTTGTTGCTCAGATGCTTTTACCACTAGACCAGGAGACATTCCTGTGATTAATTCTGGGTTTGTTTATTATTATTAAAATTAAATGTGACATGAAGGAGAGTGTCAGAGTGTTTTGTTGACTGTTTAATGAAAAATATACGAGATTATAAAAAAGACAAAAACGACTTATATTATTCAAGTTACAAGATCGAAGACAGTAACAATTCCTATACAGCCATTTACATAACGGATACTTGAAGCACCCCCCTATATCCCTTTATCTAATAGTTATTTAAACAAATGAACATATAACAGAGTAGTATTTATTCCTAAATTGCTATCAAGACAAAGGGATATTATTAGTCCAATGTACCTTGGGACAAAGGAATATCACACTTGTGTATATAAATGAGATAATATGCCTTTGTCTAATTAACTATTAAGACAAGGGAATATTGAATGTTTGCTAAGAAAACTGTAGAACTCATTATCCTTCAGTTTTCTCAATTTTAAAATAGCGTAATAAAACTGCCCCAGGAGTCTCAATGACTTGGGGAGACCACAAACACACAAACCTTTGAGACTATTTTGGGCAGACTATTGTTTATAGGGGTTGTTTACAGGGGGGTTCTAAAGTAAATAAGTGCCAAACCTTGTGCGTATATAACTTTTTTAAATCTTTTGAATATTCTAATCTGCTTCATATCTTCCACTTGGACATCATTCTTTGTATCCCGTAATAACTCCATAGACTTTGTCTATAGGATATCCACATGACCAGTTACTTTGTCTCTTGGCATATCCCGTGAATGGTAGAAAGTTTCCTTCTAATGGTTGACCCTATGTCCTTCTAACATCCTCGGTACGTCCATAGCATATCCAGTAGGGGCAGTTGTAGGACCTATTCTGGATGCTCAAAATATAAATGTTACTATAGTGGACAGATGTGACAATACTCACATTTGGAAATTAGCTATGGTATTATCACTGTTATGCCTTGATGTTGATGATTGTTAGGGTTCTGTAGATACTTCTCAAAACCCTTTATACCGAGGGTGATGTGTCTGTCCGTCCGTCGCTCTTTGGTTTATAGGGCCCAAACCGTTTAAGCGAAAGTGCTGAAATTTGAAACACAAGTGCAACTTTTTGAGCCAACCACAGGAAAAATATACAGATGTTTAAAATTAAATATGCGCTCAAATATAAACTCAAAAAAATTTGTTTTAAATTTTTGAGTGGGGTATCAAATGAAAGCCGCTGAATAGTAGGTTGCAAATACATATATGCTTTTTCAATTTTTACATTCCTTATTGTTCAAATAAATCACAATACGAGGTGCTACCCAAAAGTTCCCGAACTCTGTGTATAACTCTTCTAACTACTGTAGTGCATCGATTTGCCGCTAGGTTTCAGTACTAATTCGTCTCCCAAACCTCTCCTATCGTTTTCACATTTTTTGCGTTCTTTTGTCTTCTCAATGAGGTGATATCTGTGTTACTGTTAGTTGTGAGCGATTTGAAAGAGCAACACATTTGCATCAAATTTTGTTTCAAGCTCGGGAAAACAGCCACCGAAATTCACCTGATGAAGTCATGGGAAAAACCCAAGCCTTTGAATGGTTTAAGAGGTTCAAGAATGGAAGGACGAGTGTGGAAGACGATGAGTGCTCTGGGCGTCCTTCAACTGAAATCAACGACCAAAACATCCAAACTGTGCGTGAAACAATTCTCCGAGACCGTTGACAATCAATTCATAACTGAATAGAAATGAATTGATTGTCGACAGTCTCGGAGAATTGTTTCACCCACAGTTTGGATGTTTTGGTTGTTGATTTCAGCTGAAGGACTCGTCCTTTCATAACCATTCCAAGGCTTGGGTTTTTCCCATGACTTTATCACCAAATGATTCTAGAAGCATTTGCAAAAGCATTTGCTTTTGGTTTTATAAGTCAAAATATACCCAAAAAATTCCCCCCCCCCCCCCCCCCCCCAACCACTATATAACGGCTGGTCCTAAAATTTCGAAATAATTCATGTTTATACCTTTATGGTGGAGCAATGAGAATTTTCTGAAAAAATGTAATTTATTTAGTCATTATTACCGATATAAACGTTGTGACCCCCAGGGGGGTCGAACTAGGGACACTTGAAGTTAAAGAAGAAAAATCATTATCACATAACGGGTATGCTTAATCATCTACAAAACCCTAAAAAATACTTGGACGCAATTTCTTCCCTGTGATTTTTTTTAATTAGTAGAACCCGTCTCCTCTTGTTCATCTGTCTAACTTTTTAACCACTAGACCAGGTAACATTCCAATTTGGCTATTGGGCCATTAAAAAAATATATATTTATCGTATATAACATTTCCAAATCTTTTGAATATCCAGTCTGTTTCATAGCTTCTATTTGTACACCATCCTTTGTAAATCATAATAACTCCACTTCTGATTAAATCTTCTATTTTTTTTTTTTTTAATATAGGCAAGAAAGCTTGTGTTAGCTGTGGGATTTGATCCTCTGGCTCCGCCTGCTCATGGGTTAGACACTTTTACCCCAAGACCAGGAGATATTCCTATTGGGCCTTATACATAATGGATACTTAAACCTCTAATCATGTATGTATATAACTTTTTTTTAAAATCTATTGAACATTTCAATCTGCTTCATACCTTCCATTCGGACACCATCCTTTGCATATCGTAATAACTACACTTCTGATTAGATCTCTAACTTCTTTTTAATATAGGCAAAAAACTTTAGAAAATGTAACTTTATTTAACAAACAGTAAAATACTGTAAGAATAAATTTCATTTCTTAAAAAGTACATGGTGTAACAACTTTTGACAGCATGGGTAAATTGAGGGGAACCAATGAGAGCTCTAGATTGACATAAAAATCTTGATTCCTCATTGGCTCCCCACCCCTATTTTTTATTTTCTTATGCTGTCAAAAGTTAAAACTCATCTCGATCAGACTGTATTATAATCCGTCTTCATTTTAAGGACACATGTAGCCTCTAGCTGCAGAATATTAAGCTGTAAAAACCTCGTTATTACAGTTCAGATGATTTAATTTAAAAAATAATTGTACAACTCCAACACTGGATATTTGATCGTGAAAAAAACAACCAAAATTGTATTTTTTGGGTTTTCTATATATTTTTTTTCTTTACATTTACATGGTCTCTAAAGAAAAATCTACTTTACAATAACACAATAAATACACTGAGATCAATATTTACACAATTTTCCTTTCATTTGTTTTTACTGAAAGAAAATTACAACTAGTTCTTAGGATTTTTTTCATATTTAGTTTAATAATTATATTATAATAAATATTATACAATGTTTTATTTATTTTATTATTAGTAAATAATTAATAGATAAACACCCATTATATATACAATTAAAAAAGAAAAAAAAGATTACTTTCTTTAAATTAGTTAGAACAAGAAAATGATGTAGTATTCTGTAGAATAATAGGGGATGATGATAAACTCTGAATACAACTTAGAAAAATTAAAATTGATTTATTTATTGTAAAAAAAAAAAATAAATAAATAAATAAATAAACTGTATTCAAAATTATTATCTCTTGTGGTTTTTAACTAAACTCCCCAATTATAACTCTTTGGGTTTTGTTCAGCATAGGATGTAAATCATTAACAGTCTTTCAAAAAGGTTTTTGTTGCACATGTAATAATAATTATAATAATCTGTGGATGGGATTGGTATATCGCTCCATCAGCTGTATTAACCATATAAATAACATTATTTGTAACCAAGTAGTCGTCACTTCTCTTAAGAAGCTACCTATTTATATGTTGTTTGTTTTATATATCTATAATATGATATGAAGTGATACTTACCGTCGATACATGCTCGATCTGAGGATCACTGGACCGGTTTCGGCTCTACGCCATCATCAGCAGAAGAATTTAGAACACTGTGAGTTAAATTGAACTCGTAAAGTCTACATGAGAGAGTGTTACATGAGAAGTCAGACTCACCTCACTCTCATTTAGACTTTACAAGTTCATTTCGACTCACAGAGTTTTACATTCTTCTGCTGATGATGTCGTATAGCCGAAACCAGTCCTGTGATTCTCAGATCAAGCAAGTATCAGTAAATATCTCTTATATCATAACTTACTACCTTGTGGTAATAAACCTCAATTAACTTTAGATATCTATAATAGTTAAATAATAAATACATGAAATATGATTCACAGAACAAAGTTTAAGAAATATCAACTAGTCCATCTTGAATTAATAAATTCAAATCAATTCACTTATAAGAACAAATTAAAGTGGTTAGTACTGATTAATATCAATTATTTTAGTTTGACAGTAAAATTGAATGTTTGTGATGCGATAATAATTGACTTTATAAATGTATGAATAAAAAAAACAACTTGAATTTTGTGAACACTTTGAAATGATAGATAATTAACTAAAACAAAACTGGTAGTAATGGTGGAGGGTGTCACTACAAATGTCTGACTGACTAAATGGGCACTGGGCACTAGGCTGACAAAATAGGCCCCTCCGAGATGGAACATGACCATTTTGAATTCTTTAACAATTTTATTATTTGACTTTTCCAATTTTTTTTACAAAAAATTTCAAACTATTAATTATTACATTTTTATTTGTTTCTATACAATGGGTATTTATCTATTAACTATTTATTATTATTATTATTTGTAATATTTATTTTAATTTTTAGAATATTCTTTTTTTTATTTTAACAACAATAAAATTAAAAAATAAATAAGTTAATTTTTTTTTTTTATTATTTATTTATTTATTTTTTTTTTAATTTTAATAATAAATTATACATACAATAAATAAATTAATACTTTTCAATTTTTTTTCTTTTTTTGTACAAACATAAAAATCTACATAAAATGGATGGCAGGAAAATATTTTCCAAATTTATGTTTTCAATTGAATAAAAATGAAAGAAAACAATACTTTTTTTATTTTCAAAATTTAATTTAATTTGATTTTTTATTCTAGAAAGAAATAATTATTATTTCTTTTTTCTTTTCTTTTCCAATCGATCTTTTTCTTTGTTTTTGTTTTTTATTATATTTTTTATTGCTATTGTAATTATTATTTATTGATAGCGAAACAAAAAAAAAAATTAAAATTAAAAATACATTGTTAAAGAATGAACAGATATAATATTAGGTGATGTAGGTATGTGCAGGCCAACAAACAAATAGAGTGGATTTTTCAAATTTCACATTGGCATCCATAATGCCATCGCATTTAAAAGCTGCCAAAGCTTATTTTAATATAATAAGCTATGGTGAGCTAATTCTACAAAATAAATGTTGCTGCAAAAAGAAATTTGAGTCGAAAAAAGAGAATCAGTTTTCCCTCTATATCTGCAACACCTCATATTATATATAAACCATGTGAGAAAAAATTAATACACATAAAAAAAAAATTATAAATAAAATTCAAAAACAAAATTAAATCATATACAAGTTTCTATAAAACCAAAAAAAAAATAGTACTATACATTCTCTACACAGTCAGCTTTTGTTTTTGTTTTTTACATTGGTGAATCATTACAAGATAATAATTTATGTAATTCTAAAAAATAGTCCTATTAATCAAAATTAGTTTACATTTAAGTCTATAAAGCTTAAAATGTGTCAAATACTAATAATTTTGGAATATAGTTACAAATATATTTTTTGGTCTAGGTCAAACAGCTTAGAAGGCTTATAGAGAGATTTCTGTGTAAAATCCTCACTTCCAAAAATTAATTGAACTTTAGTGATAGGGGTTAGTGCTTCCAATAAGTGGTAAAAAATACTAAACTATTGTATTGTTATCAGTCATTTGTGTTTTGTCACCTGATAGCTTATCTTAATTATCCTTTTTTTTAATAAATTATTATTTATTTATTTTTTTTCTTTATGATGTGATAGTCTTTACTATATTCTTTAAAAAAGTTTTACAATAAAGCAGTTCAGTGAGAAAGATGTATACTAAACTGTTGGCTAATGTAGATATTTTTTTCCAATTACACCTATACCTGATTTAAATCTACGAAGTTACAAATTATCAGCCCTTGAATATTATTATTTTAATAAGAAAATGGAGAGTGGTCATATCTTGAAACCAAATATACTATTTGAGCATTAGTGTGTAGGGTCGTGTTGTGTACTTTTTATTTATTGGGTATTGTACCCATTCCATAAAAAAATTAAATTGTCTTTTAATTCATAAGCTCAATTAAATGCCTCACACTTTGACCTCGTCGTATGGCTGCCCTGTGGCACTAATGGGGAGGGGTGCATAGCCTCCAAGCAGTGAAGCGCAGTGGCCTCCTATTGTTGGGGATGAGCGAGTAAATCGAGTTGGGGGCGGATAAATAGTTGGATCATCATTATAGTCTTTTTAATAATTTCATAATAAATATATTTATATTGTGTACTTGGTGCAATGACCTAGTTTGTAATTTTTTTCTATTGCTATTATACAATGCATTGCCAGCACTTTTAAATGTTTGGTTACTTGTTTGTTTGTATAACTGATGTGTATGCGTATTGCATTCACCTAATAATATATTAGTAGCTTATTAAAACTAATAAAATTAGTTCATTATTTTCTGTATCCAAAGTTTGGGGTACTTTTCTATTCACTTGCTTCCGAGCTTACCGAAGGTAACGGAAGCTATGTGATCGTTCTGAAGAAAGAAAAATATTTAGGTCTCCGATTTCAAAAATTCCTAGACAGAAATCCGTTTCAGACATCAGGGAACAATATTGGTTCCGTGTCTGTCTGTCGGTCTGTCGGTCGGTCAACATATCTTAAAAACTACACGTCCAATTTTAATGAATTTTAGGTGGTAGGTCATAATTAGCCCATTGTTGGTCCCATATAAGTTTCAACCTTCTGCGCCTATTTGTTTTTCATCCACATGCTCACAAACACACATTTATTTACACCTATAGCTTCAAAAGTACTTATATGATTAGAATGAAACTTTTATAGTTTATCGAATGTAACCCGCAGATAGCCCCAGATTAATTTGAACTATCTGCGCTCTTCAACTTTTGCTAAATTGATACTTTAATTCGTGTAATAAATCAAAACAATTTTGACAGATAAAAAAAACGTGGGAAACAATTAAACCAATTAAATAATAATGGCTTGTAAAAGCATAAAATCAATAAAGTACGTGGATAGGATGCGAGGAAGCTATGTGCCACACCAATTGGCAGTCTATTTTATTTTATGATCCTTCTACCCTTTCTATGCTCTTTGGTTTGGACATAGTTCATTTTTTAAATTGTGATTCTCTGACATGTTTGATGAAACCTGTCTGTATTTTATTATTTGTTTATGGTTTATGACATTTTACTGGTTAATTAAATTAGTAATAGTGTTTATTATTACTACCTTAACTTGTTTACCTTTATTATTATAGTCATGTATAATTTTATCTATTTTTTGAGTTGTGAAGCAGAATTGGATTTACAGTGGTTTTTGATTTATAACACATGTATGATTTATAAAAGGCAATATACATTTTTGACTCATCACTATGGTTTGCTTAAAGGAAAGAATAATTTTAAAATAAGGCCTGAAATTCACCATGGAAAATTCAATAGAAGGAATCAACTTACTCAATAATTAAGTAAAATTTATAATAATAATAAAAAAATAAAAAATATATAAATCTTATTTATTAAAAAATAATTGGTTTATTTATGAGTTTACTTGAGAATCTACAAGATTAGCTCGTAGATAAGGATTCTTGTCTACTTATATTAGTATTTTTCCCCCGTTCGCTGGAAAACCTAATAAAATAATGTCTGTAAATTAATGTCCAGTTGGAATTCTGGATGCTTTGAATGCCAATAACAATAACACATTATTTTTAAAATTTTGCTTGTTTTGGCAATTATCATTATTTAACACTGAAAACCACTATTAAATAATGGTTTAAAATATTCAGTCGACAAATATCAAATTTGATAATTATGTAGATATAATTTTTAATATTAATTTTGGGGTGCAATGGACTATAGGTGGCTCGGATCTACCAAATATCTGCTTAATACAGATAGGTCACATGGGGTCAGAATATTATTGTATTATCATATCAGCTCCCACGAGCTGTATATAGGTATGGGTATAATGCAGCCATCATTTATTCACAATTATTTTGTTATCTTTCATTCAATATAAGAGCATTATTATCTTTTCGTCCATCTTGTATCATATATCTGCCTAATTTGTAATAATAGAAACCTGAACAGTGAACACCTGACATCTTTCTCTTGGCTAATAAGGCAAGTCTCAACATAAAATGTAAATTCTCTCACAAGCGGCTATCATCTCTTTATTGGTTGCAGGCCCCGATTTAGGGTAAGCTGTACCCTGGGCAACAACTTTTGTAGCCCCCCCCCCCAAAAAAAAAAGGACTGAGATATTTTTTATTACTGAATTATATTTTCGGGTTACCCCAATGTGGGCTGAGACCATATACTGTTGTAAAAATGATTTATTAGATATTAATCTGAAATAATCTGTACTGTTAATAAGAAATTAGTTGGCCTATATTTCTTTTTTAAATAATATTAATGCTTTATAACTACGTTTTTAGCGCAAACTGCAAACATCATAAACATAATTTTAAAGGTACCAGTTGCATGTTTAATTTTTGAAGTGTAAAATCAATTTGTTTTTAATCAATAAACACGTGGATTTAAATTTTCCACCCCCAGAAATTGCCGCCCTGGGCAATTGGCAAGTCTGCCCATTGGTAAATCGGGGCCTGATTGGTTGTGATAGGGTCAGTGATAGTGATTGTGTCAAAAGCATAATGGCCACTATGCCAAATGCTGGCGATGGGTAAAAAATACTTTCATCCATATAAAGAGTATCACCACTTCTCTCAAGTAGCTGCCTATTTAACTCAACAAACATAATAAGTCCCCCCATGGAATATTCTTATATCAAGAGACTCTTGATATGAGACTCCTTGTGGTTTGACATTGAGATTTATTAAAATCTCTTCATCAAATCTAGCTTTAGAAGATGAAAATGATAATTTTAACATCTTGCATATAGAGATCAGCAAAACCTTTAAAATAATCTTTATAATCTTCTCATACCATCCTTATGGTTGTTTATGATAGAATAGGATAGAAACGACAGACATTATGAAGATTAATTTTCATTTAGTTAAATTTTAAATTTAACTCAACATTAAATTGAAAATAGGAGTTGGTATCTCCATGATGCTTGTCTACAATGACACTTAAATCTTAAAATAAAATATTATACATAGTGGTATTATGGACTCTTTTTTTAGCCTTAAAATAATTATGATTCAGTTGAGATATTTTATAATCTAATTTTTTTGTTTTTTCACTTCTTTTTTACATTTCTATTACAAAAAAACATAAATTAAAATAAAATAATTGATATGAATGTGTTAAGAGAAGTAGTACGTTGACAATTTTTTGTTGAAAAAGACGATTGGACGGTTGATTTGTTTACATTGTTACACCTGAGACGTTCAACTATTAAATAACAATGTAGCTTAATCGTATATATATTTCCATTTAACCATTAAAAGCCTTTGGCTTTTTGTTTTTTAAAAAAAATAATGGAATTAGATGATGAAAAAATAAAATAAATGACATCTAAAGTTTTCAACTTGAAGGAGACTCAGTACAAAAACAACAGTAATTCAAATCTGAAACAGAAGAAACAATAAAAAAATATTAATAAATGGGAAAAAGATATAAATCTATTTTAATAAAAAATTATACATCTATAATAATTAAATATGGTTATTGAATAAGAAAGGAAAGGAAGAATGGTATTAATTAAAAATTAGTACCACATTAAAATACTAAATGTTCAAGTATCTAATTCTGTACCATTTTTATTACAATAATATTTTAGTGAAAACCTGTTATTCTATTTATTATATCATCAAGTCATATTCACTTCTTGATTTTATGTCTAAATAGTATTTTGTTAAATCTGCCCTTTTTAGGGTTTTGTAGATCCTTCTCGGAACCTTTTGTCCAGGGTGCTGTGTCTGTCCGTCTGTCGCTCTTTAGTTTATATATATTTCGATTCGTTTAAGCTAAAAAGTTGAAATTTGAAATGCGGCGTGTAACCTTTTGACCCATACATAGGAAAAAATGTAGAAGATAAAAATTTAATATGCGCATGCGCAATTTGCAAAAATGTGGTAAACTGTTTGAGTGGGGTATCAAATGAAAGTTGCTGATGAGTAGGTATACTTATTTAAATAAATGCTTATTTTAATTATACTATTTTAAATGTACCATTCCTTATTGGTTTTATGAGTTGAAATATACCCTCCCCCCCCCCCCCCAAAAAAAAAAATTCCCCCAACCCCATTCGGCTATTCCTAAAAGTTTGAAATAATTCCTGCAAATACCTTATTTTTTATTCCCCCCCCCCCCCCCCGCTTTGACGTGTGTCATTAGTGGTACAAACAATTTATTATACCTTCATGCTATGTTACTTTCCCAATATTTATTTTCCACATTTAGAGTGTAATTCTTTTACTATCTCCCATATATCTTCAGATTAATAAATATATGCCAAGATATTTGGCATATTCTTTTTAGATTAGATCTCAGAGATCTCAGACCTTCAGTCGTTGAGAAGAGCAGCCCATTTATGTTAAACCTCCGTCTTGCAGACTGGAGCACAGGACATTCCGTAATAAAGTGTCGAATCGTGACATCTGCTTCAACACATTTAAGACACCTAGGCCTCGGGTCCCCAAGCAGAATGTGCATCCGGGTGAGACGCGTGTGCCCGGATGCAATTCGCTGTAGTTTGCTGGTATCTTTTCTGGTGAAATCTTCAGGCCTTATTTTAGGACGATAATAATGTTCCCGAAAAAAATCTAAACTATCTGGCTAATTGTGATAAAATTTGTCATACACGTTCATAATAATAATGAAAAATGAATTTTAGCTCAAAATTTGGGAGCGCTGGCTCCAAAAACTCTAAAGAAAGATTTTTATTAAAAAATTCTGAAATGTAGTTCATTTTAATGCGAATGTAACCATATTATAATGTAAGTCGCGTTTCTTGGAAAACCAAGTTACAGATAAAATAGTTTAAAATGCAAACAGTGAGAGGCCGGGCTTGATTCCCTGGTAAATTTTTATTAATTGTTTTATTATAATTAAATGAATACTACGATAACTCAGAACAACTAATGAATGGAAAACACTTGATCAAGTAATTATGTAGTCGTATACGAGAAAGTTTAATTCAAGTCGAATCACATAGATTTTTTTATTATTGATAAAATGAAAGTTATTTAATTATTATCTGATTAGATTATATTAATTTTCTTAGATAAAGAAATAGGAAAAAATGAGAGGGAAAAGACTTTATTGAAATAAGTTATAACGTAGAATTCATTCGATATTTTCTTAAATAATGAAAAAAGTGGCTCCTCCTCCCCCCTTCCTTCAAGGGATATGATAAGGATTTTGGAAGAATGGGGTCGACAAAAAAAAAGTAATAATAGCTTCTTATTTTCATTCACAGAAAAAAAAAATAAAGAAAATTCAGGAAATATTTGGTCAGAAGATGAGTTATTTCCTTTCCTAAGGGGGGAAAAAAGATAGAAGTTTTTTGTGATGGAGAGAAGGGGGTTTAGAAAAAGATGAAAAACAAAAATTATATAATTCAGACAGCAAAAAATAACTCTTAGACAGCGGGCTTAGCAAGAAGGCAATTATAAGAATATTAAAGAAAAAAAAAAATCTTAGGACTAAAGCAAGAATATAAGGAGGAGGGGTAAAGAAATGGAGTTATTAAAAATTAAGAATTCTGACAGAACGATAGGGGGTGAAGGGGGGGGGGGGGAGGGGGAGTAGAAAAAAAATATCGGTGAGACCAAGGACCAAGGAAGAGAAGGAGAAAAAGCTTAGAAATGAAGAAGTATTTTAAGAAGGGGGGGTAGGAAGGAATAAAAATGGCGGAGTTTCATTTGGTCTGGCCTCTCCGTGGTAGGGGGGGGGGGGGGGGGGGTGCGCCAGCTTGCTGAGCGGCATGCAAATCTCAAGCCATTATTTCATAGTCATCAGCTGTTGAACCTCCCCCCGCCATATTGGATAAGGAGGTTGGAGGGGAGAGGCTGAAGTCACAGCAGAGAGCCTTAATATTGAACACGCTTATACCCCGGGAGGAGGAAGAAAATCTAATAAAACAATTAACGATACTGTGAAGAGGAGGGGTAAGGGGAGTTGAGACAATGTCTCCATTATTATTTGTACCTTGTGGAAAATGGAATGATTAAAGGATTTAGATTAGGTTTAATTTGCTTTTCGTTTTGGTGTAAATGGTAATAATTCGTTATATTAAAGAAATTAGTTTGTAGAGAGAAATACATTAAGAATTTTAATTATTCACTTGACATGATAGTAATTACTTTGTGCATTCAGGCATGCATAGTTCAAATATTATTTTATTATTGGATCTAATTTTGTGAACACATTTTTTAAGACTTAAAACAAAGAAAGTACCTGAAACATTTTTCCGAATGAAGATTAAGCAAAATCATAATAAATGATGTGATGGATAAAATAAGAAGAATAAAATTTTTTGATCCGCGACTACTAAGAAGATATTATGTCGAATTCATACTTATATTGTGATAGTTCTCGCATTCTCTGTCTTTTTGTGCCATTTTCTCGGAAACTATTTATAATCATACCTTTTTTGTATTTCCCCCAGAGTACTTGTCGTCTGCCAAAAGATGACTAGAACGTGTTTCAAACACGTTTTGAACAGTGTTTTTATCAAACATTATTTCTTTATAGTAGGTACCAACAAGCAATGGATTCTGTAAGGCGGTGTTAAATATAATTCGTTTATGATCAATGTCGCTTACAGACGATTTCGTTGGTTTATTAAGAGTATAACTAGCTTTAAATGTTAGTTTTAATATTAGAATATACATTTAATTAATAAACGAATTGGGTGACTTCGAAGTCCTCTTGAAGCACGATGTTTAGACCATTAAACCTTGCATTACTTCTTAGACGAAACTATATTACATTTAATATTATCATTATCACACGATAAACAAGTAAGGCGATAATCGCAGGTTCCTGTACGATTAAGTAAAAATGATTAATTTTGAAATTTTAATAGTTGCATATTGCATATTCTTTTATCTACAATTCAAAATCTTTAAATTAGATGTATATAACATGTCATGGTAACTAAAAACTTTTTTTTAGTCGCCCGCCATATTAAGTGTGAAAACTCCAAAAAGTACAGTTGTCATAAATGCCGAGATGCACCTGTGTGCCGAATTTCATGTTCCTAGCTATGAATTGAAACATGCCAACGGACAGACAGACAGACAGAGCCGTTATATAAGGTTTCTTTTCGTACTTCGTACAGAAACCTAAAAGTAAACCTTAAAAATCCCAGGTCTATATCTAGGTATATAACAAGAGGGTAAATATTGGAGTGATGAGTGATAGGTCTATTTATAGATTTATGACAAACGAGGTTTGTCATATTCCGCCAACTTTGCAATAGTATGATTGTTCGCGCTGCCGTAGATTCTTTAGTGCTCATTTATGTTTAGAAATGTTGTTTATCTACTGACGGCAGCAAAATTAAACAATACTTAACTGTTTTTAGGCTGGAAAGTACTACTTCGCTGATTTGTCATAAAAATATTAAAAACAGGCAGGAAAGTAGTTAAAACAGTCAGGGAAATACTTTTTCCTCCAGAAGGGAGAAAACATTAACTTTCCACCCTAGTTTATATTGGGAGGAAAGGATCCCATTACAGCCTAGTTGTGAAAATCGTGGCGGAAAGTAAAAATCGTGGTGGAAAGTAGCAGTAGAGCCAACCTATTATTCTTTAAAAAGACGACAGGTTAACAGCTTTTTACTTTCTCATATAAAGAGAAAGTATTGTGATGGCGCGAAATTTCGATTTTGAGATTTTGATGGATTTGCACGTTTTGAGGTCCCCTGAGTCCAAAAAAGTGGTTTTTAAAAAATGTCTGTCCGTCGTCTGTCGTCTGTCGTCTGTGCAGACGCCTGGAGCCTAAACTACTGGGCCGATTTTGACGAAATTTGGCATACATGTTCAGAAAAATCATACCCTGAGGCGAAATCGAGAAATGAATTTTAGCTCTTAATTTGGGGGCGCTACCCCCCAAAAACTCTGAAAAAACATGAAAAAAATGTTTTCTCGAAAACAGTTCCGACGATTTTGATTAAAAAATTCTATAATGTAGTCCATTTGAATACGAATCCAACAATATAAGCCGTTTTCCCGGGAAAAATCTAGTTCCTGAGAAATTAGCTTAAAACGCGGACGGAGAGAGCCCGGGTTCGATTCCTCGCCCAGGAGAAGTTATTTTTATGATTAATTTTGATGAAATGTTTAATATATTTAAATGTACATTTGCAAACTAATAAATGGAAACACTGGGCTAAGTAATTATAAACTCGTATATGAGAAAGTTTGACTGAGTTGTCTCGGACCGATTTTTTGTTTTTAAAAGTATTTGTTAAAATTAAAGGTATAAAAATATTTGTAAATTTAGTTATTAATACCTAAATCAGTAGATAAATTGAAATCTCAGGTTTTATGTGTGTTGTTTTTCCCTCGGCTACGCCTCAGGAACCAACAAAAACGCTCAGGGAGTAATGACTTTGTTACCTCCCTTGGTGCGTAAATAACTATCTCTGCCTAGGCAGAGAAAGTACAGTGTTTACCTGTGTTATATATAACCTCTGATATTGTTTGAGTTTAGTTTTATTTTAATTTGTGTTATTTTAATTTAGTTTCTTACTTAATTTATTACAAAGCAGTGTTATATTATTAATGTATTAATAATATTATTATTATTTAAAAGTTTAAAAATGATAAGCTGAAAAAGGATTTTAATTGTAGGTCTTTGAATAATTAATCTCGAGTAAGAAGTGGCAACACTAGAGCACGACTTGTTTTGGTTTGAGTTTATTGACAATTCATCTCAATTCATTCCATTTTGTATCTGCATTGCGTGAGTAGATAAAATATTGTATGCAACAAGACAGCAAAGGAAACATTTCTGAACCTCGTTTATTCATTGCCTGCCTCCGCTTCGCCTCGGCAGTCAAATGGGTAAATTACCTGCCTCGGCTTCGCCTCGGCAGTTAATTATCATAGCCTATCGTCGCCTTTGGCTCGGAGGCAAAATCTAATCACTCTAATCAATCTAATCACTCGTCAGTAAAATTCCATTTTGCTGCCTAGTTACATAAATAACTATTTCCTACTAGCCGCAGCAAAAACACGCATTATTGAACTGTTTTTAGGCATGAAAATTCAAGAAAAATTTACAATACGCTGCAAAATCGAATTTTTCCAGGCTAAGCCACTCCCACATTCCCCGCTACAAATAAATTAACAAACAACCTTTTGTTTTATATAATCTTTAAGCTAAATTATTTGAACAATTTACCTTAAAATTAATTTAATTTATAAAAAAAGAAGTTTATAGTAGATATTATTTATAGAAATAATTTTCTATGTAGGAAAAATATTTTATGCAACAAGGCAGCAAGGGGAACATTTCTGCCTTATTGATATATTGTCTGTCTCTGCTTCGCCTCGGCAGTCAATTGAATAAATAGTTAATTTCCATAGCCTGAAATCGCCTCCTGCTCGGAGGCTAACTTAATCGCATTCATCAGAATAATTCTATTTTTCTACCTAGTTACATAAATATCTATTTTCATATATAAGTGAAGGATGGCTGAAGAGGTGTAATAAGACGAATAATCACTTTTGGTCATCAGAATAAATTTTAGATTTTTAATTACATTTTATGTTACTCTATATCTTTAACTTAAAAAAAAAGTTTGTTATATATAGATATACTTATAACATTTTACTGTGTTATTTTAAACTAAACAATTTATATTTAAATTTTTAAATAATTGGCGCTCTCTTATAGACAGTTGTTTAATTTCAATTTATTCTACTCAATGATTATTGTTTAATACGTAATGTAATCAAATTATTTTTAGTTTTTTATATAATATCAATAAACATTTTTATTTTAATATATAATAAGTAATAAGAAATGAACCTTACTTCAAATTACTAGTTTTTATAAAAGAGATTTTTATATATTTTTTGAAGTTTAAATCTATAATTTAAGTTGTAAACGTCATTAATTTTAAATTTGAAAAAAGGAATTTTTATAAAAAAGAATTCAAATTACTATTATAATTGTATTTCAGAAAAATAAAACCATGACAGAAGATGACCTCTGAATAGGGTCGAAACGTCTTATTTACACCTCGTCAGCCATCCTTTACTTATATATGAGAATTACAAGGGTGTATCACATTGGACTGGTATCAACAATTTAATTTTTTTAAAAATAATATGCGTATTATTTAAAAGAGAATCAAGTATTTTTAATTTGATTCCTGATGTGGTTGAGTGTAGAGTGTTGTTTATTGGCTAGTTATAAGTGAGGTGGATTTGTTTAACATACAGTGATTAGAGAGAAGGGTTGAAAGGTAGAAGTGATATAGGCCGGTTTTGACTCCCCCCACTCACTATTTACATATGCATTAGAGGAAAGTTCGCTTCTGCCTCAAACCGGGTGGGGCGCTCCCTAGACTAGCCTCACTTCTCCTACCGCTCTCGCTCTGCATTAAATTATTTATAAGGGGGATCCTTAGCTTTTGCCCCACACCATCCTCACCACCTCACTTCTCCAAACAACCTCCACAATATCTCCTACCCCCTTGAAATTTTACTCCTGCGAAATATTATATATTATAAATTCAAATCGTTAAAAGGCAAGCGGAGAGGAAACTGAGCATAATGAATTCAGTATTTTTTAAACCATTTTTTAAAAAAAGTGAGGTTCTAAATAAACTTCCTCACATTATGTTAACTATATATATATTAATTATAATTTTATTATATAAAAGCAAATGTTTTATATATGGCCTTTTTATACTTCAGATGCCTCTAATTAATATAATGAATTTAAAAATAAAATAAAATCAATTCATTTAAGTTTAAAATATTTTAGATTTTCTCAGCGGAAGAAATCACCACAAATGTAATCACGTACAGTACTTAAAAAATAATTATGGACATAGATAGTGAAACTTAAGTAGGATTTACACTATTTCACTTTGGAGGTTCATCCAAAGTGAGCCCTCTGGATGATCCTCCAAGAGTGAATTCATCCCTGTTTACACATTTTCATCCGTTTATTTGTTTTCACTGCCAGTGTTCCTCCTCATTTTAATGAATGTAAAGGGTCTAAATAATGTCTCGTTCGAGAAAGAATACAAGGATTATGCGAGCGGGTATTGATTCAATAACACGTAAACTAATTATTGAACTAAATAATGCAATTATGAAATCGACTGAGGACAATGATCAGACAGAAGGACAGTGATATGCTTCTAGGAACAATGACATTTCGTCGTCTTGCCACTTGAATGCCATTATAGAATATAAAAAAATAATAGAAAATATAAACAAATTTATTTGTTTGCAAAATTATTTAAATGTTGTTAAAAAAAAGAGAGAAAGAAAAAAAAAAACGCAATAGAATAAAGGTTACGGCTGATAAACAGACAGGGCTCTGAGGGGTTTAGAGAAACACTAAGTAGTGAATGTGAATGCGGCTTCCTTATAACGTTTACACTTGTCCCTACGCGTGCCCTCTGGATGATTCATCGGTTCGAGGAACGAGTGTTTCATCCAAAGTTTGAAATAGTGAATTAGTGACTTTGAGCCAATGTTTAAATCATCTTTAGTCTCATACTTAAATTATTTATGTATAGAACCCTTTCCTCATTATTTTACGGCTCTAAACATGCCACAGCCACATTACTAAACAGAATCAAAGAAAAACTCTGCTCTAATAAAAAAGTTTTTAGTCAGCACAACATGTTATAAATAGCTTTAAATGTTTTGAAGAGTATAGGAAAAGAATATGGAATTATTATTATCTAAGAGCAAAATTCAAATTTTTCCACGCGAGTACTTTAAGCGTCACATCAGCAGTTTTCGTAAGATTTGAATAATTAGGGGGAGACAAGTGCCCCCATATTATTTAAAAAAAATATTAGTCTGCGATGAGTTGATAAATGCTTACCCAGGTTGGTATGTATATGGGGAGCGGTCACGTGACGTTTATCTCCTCGTCTTCGTCGTCCGTCTCTTCCGGGTGTTGATGTGGAGATGATCTGTCCTGTCCCTGGTCAGGTCTTCTAGGGTCGCTCAGGTCTGGGTGAGGATTATTCTTGTTTGGTAAGGTCTGTTCTCTGGATCCACCACTGGCTAACAGTTCTCGCTCTTTGGAATTCCGCCACTTCATACGACGGTTTTGGAACCAAATTTTCACCTGTGACATAATAAAGTTAACTGATAAAGAAAACCGTTACCTATATATAACAAACAACATAAGAAGGAAAACGTAAACGTGTCGTGATGTGTGCGACAAACGACGCATCGCAATTCCCCATAATATGTTCAATAACTAAGGGTTCGCACTAATTATCCAGGTTGACCGAGAAGTAACTGGGGTGTTCGTTAAGATCAACCTAAGCAACTGACCGTGGATTTGAAAGCCTATGATTACTTTAGCGGTTGACCAAGTCCAGATCACAATTAGTTCAATTAGTACGTCTTCGTAGACGTTACTCCAACGATTGTAGCTCAGCGACTACTGCAGCCCTTTATCTGAAGTAGACGTGAACTGATCGATAGTTTAGTGACGATTAAAAAAAATGGATATTTATGATGCTTAATAATAAATGGAGGAATTTTTTTCATGTAATAAATAGGCTCCAAACTTAGATCCGGAGGGTATTTTATTTTTAATAATGGAATTAATAATGTATAATATAATCCTTATTCCACGATGGCTTTGGGAACGAAACAATTTTGGCATTTAATTTAATTGCTAGGCCTACACCTACATGCTACATGATAATAGGAAACATAGCCACTGATACCTATGAACCCCGCGTGGAGCGCAGGGTGAAGGCTAGCTTAGTATATAATATATTGACGATAATATCTGTCTGTTATTTTTTAGGATCATTTATAAAAGGATTTCAAGAATATAAAGGAAAATGAAGAAATATGGTGGTAGATTAAAAGAATATCAAGGAAAATGAAGAAATATGATGGTAGATTAAAAGAATATCAAGGAAAATGAAGAAATATGATGGTAGATTAAAAGAATATCAAGGAATACGAAGAAATATGATGGTAGATTAAAAGAATATCAAGGAAAATGAAGAAATATGATGGTAGATTAAAAGAATATCAAGGAATACGAAGAACACAGACATATGGTAGATTGAAAGAATATAGAAGAATACAAAGATTTACGGTAGTTTGAAAGAGTGTAGAGGAATTCAAGGTAAATATTTAATTATTTTTATATTGTCTTGATTTTGACAATAATTTAAAAAGTCTGCCAATTATTGTGGCACATAGTCGGATTAATCCTTTTAAAGATATAAGTGTTAAATAAATTGGTTGTGCGTGAAGTTTCACGTAAAAAGGGTTAGTTGTCGTTGGTATTGTGAACATGAAATTGGTATATCAGGGTTTTTTTTTTGACAAAATGACATGAAAAATTAAACACTTTTCACAAGTGTTATAAATTTTTGTAATTTTCTCTTCAATACCTTTCATTTGATACCCCACTCTAAATCAAAAACAAAATCCCGTGACCTGAATTATTTGCCATTTTGAATTTGAACAGGTGATAATTTTGAGTTCGCTATATTTTCCTCTGTGCGCGTGCGCGTCGATACGACCTTTAATACTGGAAAGTTTCTGTTTCTCTCTCTTTTGAATCAAAAGTTGTTAGAACCGCACAGAGTGACAGACAGACACAGGAACAAAACTATAAGGGTTTCTTTTTTTGGTTTTGCCAGTGACATCTTTCAATAAAGATTGTTATGCCTATGAAAAAGGAATGGCCGAGGTAAGTTAACATTAATATGAGATTAACAATGGACTAAGAAAACCTTCATCTAAAGATCATCAAATTCGGACGAGTGGACGAGGAGTTTTTAAGAAATGTTTATTCGCAAAAATGTTGAAAACTAAATGCAGTAATACTAACATTGGTTAAGCCGGATCTACTCATAGCAAATATGAGACCAAAAATCTTCTTTTGTGTCTGAAACGGATTTCTGTCTGGAATGTTTGAATTCGAAGACATACAATTTTGTTCTTCAGAATTAACACAATGCTTCCGCTACCTTCTTGGTAAGCTCGGAAGAAGAAGAAGAAGAAAAAAGAAAAAAACACCACGCGATCATAATCGTGAATTAGTGTGCTGTTAAGTTACTTTCGATATTCTATACCGTATTGCCATGTACATTGTAAATTTGAAGAAATTATTTACAATTGAAATTGAATTAACGCGTTATTTATGGTGAATAATTAAAAAGTATTCTAAATGGTTTTAGAAATAATTTACAAATTATATATTCGTTGCCCGTATAAAATGTAGAACTTTGATTGCGTAAACACCACTGGAAAATAAGTATTTTAGTCTTAAATAATACATTATTTCGGAAAACTTTATGTAGAATTTGGAACACTCTATGTGGTAAATATTAGAAATAAATTGAGACATATTGTTGGATAAATGTATTTATATATACCTTATATATTTATAATTTATTATAATATATTTTTCCTGGAGTCGAAGAAGCGAACTAGAACCCAAAGGGAAGATATTTAGCCCAAATAAATTATGTATGAAAATCTAATTTATATAGAAGGCGCAGAAGGTGATTAAATATACAGTTATGTTTACACAAATTATACATTATACTCGTACATATGAATGTAACATATTGTATAAGATAAAATGTTATAAATTACTTTTTAATCTGAAAATATATCACGAAAGTTTAGAGAAAAGGTATTGTGATATCAATATACATATATAAAATTTTCGTGTCACAGTGTTTGTAACCAAACTCCTCCGAAACTGCCGATTATTATGAAATGTTTTGTGTATATTTGGTTGGTTTTAGAATAGGTCGTAAACTATTTTTTATACCCTTAAATGATAAGGGTGGCCCCATTTTTTTATTTATTTTTTGGACGACATTTTTTAATTTTATTTTTATATGATTTGGCATTAAAAAATACTTATAACCCTACTAACACTAACCCCTTTTTTACTTTCTCATATAAAGAGAAAGTATTGTGATGGCGCGAAAATTCGATTTTGATGGATTTACACGTTTTGAGGTCCCCTGAGTCCAAAAAAGTGGTTTTTAAAAAATGTCTGTCCGTCGTCTGTCGTCTGTCGTCTGTCGTCTGTGCAGACGCCTGGAGCCTAAACTACTGGGCCGATTTTGACGAAATTTGGCATACATGTTCACAAAAATTATACCCCGAGGCGAAATCGAGAAATTAATTTTAGCTCAAAATTTGGGGGCGCTACCCCCAAAAACTCTGAAAAAACATGAAAAAAAAATTATTTCTCGAAAACGGTTCCGACGATTTTGATTATAAAATTCTAAAATGTAGTCCATTTGAATACGAATCCAACGATATAAGCCGTTTTCCCGGGAAAAATCTAGTTCCTGAGAAATTAGCTTAAAACGCGGACGGAGAGAGCCCGGGTTCGATTCCCCGCGCAGGGGAAGTTATTTTTATGATAAATATTGATATATTTTTCAATAATAATTGAACGTACTTACGAAAACTAATAAATGGAATACACTGGGCTAAGTATTTATGAACTTTTATATGAGAAAGTTTGTCTGAGTTGTCTCGGACCGATTTTTTACTAGCGATATTAGTGCTGTAATAATCTTCAACTCTCAGTGTATTAAAAATACATATATATAACCCTTAATTTTCACCAATAAATGTAACATATTATCTAAACTTCAAGATCCATCCGCTGAAACATTCTCAAAACAACTGTTAGATATCGGCGATGGAAAAGTTGCTGTACCTGGAAATACTGGATACATAAAATTGCCGACCGATTTCTTCACAATCGTTAATTCGCAAAATACTCTCATTGACCACATATTTCCCGATATGTGTACACGTACACCCACAATACATGAATCATTAGTGGCTGGCAGAAAGAGCAATGTTGGCAGCAAAAAATGTGGACGTCAATGATTTAAATTTCAAGATACAACAGTTGTTGCCAGGAGACTTGGTGTTATACAAATCTATCGATACAGTTTGCGATGCCAAGGAAGCTGTAAATTATCCAACAGAGTTTTTGAACTCATTGGATTTGCCAGGAATGCCACCGCACCATTTACAACTGAAGGTTGGATCTCCGGTTATTTTGCTTCGTAATTTGAACCCACCACGGCTGTGCTATGGCACGCGATTAGTCATAAAAACATTAATGAAAAACATTGTCGAAGCCAGCATTTTGAATGACAAGTTCCGAGGCGAAAATGTATTGCTACTACGAATCCCTATGATTCCCACAGATGTGCAAATTTCAAATTAGATTGGCATTCGAAATGACAATCAATAAGTCGCAAGGCCAAACGATGTCTGTTTGTGGCTTAGATTTGGGCACACCGTGTTGTTCACACGGACAAAATTATACGTGGCATGTTCTCGCGTGGGTAAACCAGCCAGTTTGTTTGCGTTGCCTAAAGACGGACTAACCAAAAATATCGTACACTCCATTGGACTTAGAGATTGATATTGTTTTTTTTTTAATTGTCATAATTTGTGATAGCAAATATGGATAACATTTTTTAATGTATATATAAGGTTTAAGAGATATAATTTTAAATATATTACTTAAGTTAATAAAGTACAATGAATTAAAAAAATGAATGGTTGGTGTTTTGTTATTTTGATAGGCCGTCATCGTCCACAGCGCTTCATTCCTCTTTCAGTCATAGACCACATCCCCACACACATAGAATAAGTAAGTTATTTTTTATTTTACTACCAAAATATTCACTAGAAATAATTTATATGGCAAAACAATGTTTGCCGGGTCAGCTAGTATATATCTATTTATTTAATTTCCGCTGAGTTCTAAAAACAATTTGCTTTCTAATGAAGGTGTGATTTTGTAAAGTTTCTAGTTGAGTTCATATTATATTAATTTCTGTCCGTCTTTTGCACGAGTGTGGTTAAACATCGAACCGATTTCGTGGCATATTCAGAAATTTCCGCTGTCAACAATACTAGAAATAACTCCTATTAATTAGTTCTTGAATTAATATTAAATCTGTAACATTTAATACAAAAAAACTACCCGGCTCCCCCACTCCACTTACCCTTTATTCCAGTCATCCTCTTTAACTATCAACTCACCATGATTAATTATTTTCATAATAACCAATATTATTTATTGCATTACTCTCGATTCAATGGTAAGCCACAAGCCATGCAATGCCTAGTTTACTTAGATTTTAAATGAGATATATACCAATAAGTGAGATGTAATTTTATAATTATAATTTGAGGATATGTTGTTTCTATTTGGGTTGCTCTAGCCCTTAGGGTCGGTATATAAAGACACGAAGGAGTTTAGTGAGGATGTTCTTTAAAGTTGACTTTGTTGAATATCGCGTGGTCAGTTTTGAATATTTGTGTGTTTCGACCTCTTCCCCCTCCCCGGTTTTCCCTTTACAGCGTCTCTCTTTTCCCTTATGCATATTCTAAAATTTGGACAACAGCATTAATTCTACGAGTTTGCACTTGGACTGAACAAGAGAGCGAGAGAGAGATGGGCGAGTATTTAACTGTGTAGCCCCCCTGAAATTGGTTACGGCTGGCTGACTTTCGGAATACTAAACTTCATTTTAAAGGGAGGGAATATGGTTTTGTTGAGTGGACTAGGTCTCTCTTTAGCTTTCTTTGTAAACAGTGTTGCCCCTCCTCTCGGTCCGGTTTTGGTTTTCCTAAGAGTCAGAAGAGAGGTTTTGATTTTAGAAATGTTGGCATTACTGACCGTGACCCTTCCTCGTGGGAAAACAAGCCAAATGTTTCGAAAAGCCCCCCCCCCCCTCGCTTTTTCAAGCTTGATAAAACTGACCGTTTACACCTCGACCCTCTAACTTCTAGTCTAGAAATTACCCCCCTCCCTTTAGTCCCCCTATTATCACAGATATAAAGGGGTATGAAGTGCTCCAAGGGCACACTACCAGCATCCCTTACCCTTATCATATATTATCACCTCATCAGTAAAACTGATAAAATAGTTTCCCCTTATAGGAAAATATATGTTAATGAAAACTAAACACATTAATAAACCATATCAGGTCTATTTAAAATCAAAATTCTTTTATTAAAGTATACATATTTAAATTTATTCAAGCGGATAAAAAAAATTATCGATTACTCATTTTCGTTTATTTTATTTTTAACAAAAAATATATACATGCATGTATATTATAAATATAGAATAAAAAATAGAAAATATATTATGTGTTAAGCATATAACAAGCTTTGAAATAAAGGTCAAGTGTGTGCTAGTCAGCACACAGCGAGGGTCCGTAAAGGCAACACTGCATTGCTTTAAGTAGTACCTATTGATATAGCTTTTTAAAATGCTAAAAAGACTACTTTGAACTATCATATGGGTCTGATATTCTCAAAATACATAAACAAACAGAGATAGAAGAGGGGACACTTTTCACACCAACATCAAACTCGCCTACGCTCGCCCTATCAAAGTTATAACCAAAAAATGATATATTTTTGTAATCAGCTCTACGTATCCTTTCATATGATACCCCACACGGTCTCCAGAAAAAAAATAATTTAAGTTTGTTTACCTTAATTTTTTTGAAAAATAATATTTTTAAGTCGCTATATTTTTAAAATGTGTGGGTAGGTACTATACACATATTATATGCCAAATTTCTAAGTGATCGGACGAATGGTGTCACCCTGACCGTGAGAGCAGGTGACAGACGGACGGATGGCCAGACAGACACACGCAGGAAAATATAAGGGTCCTTGGCCTACAGACCCTAAAAAATGGAGTTTCGGAGTTAGTATATAATTGAATGTCAAATTTTGGCCATACCATAAAAAATAGTCTGCCAATTAGTGTGGCACATAGCTTCCTCGCGTCCTATTTCGTAAACTAATGATTTTATGCTTTTACAACCTGTTGTAAAAGCTTATTGTAAAACTTATTTAATATTTCTCTTTTTTTTAAAAACTGTCAAAATTTTTTGATTTTTTACATGAATGGAAGTAAGAATTTAGCAAGAGTACAGACAGTTGAGATTAATCTGGGGCTATCTGTGGGCTATTTTTGACAAACCGTCCAAATTTCATAAAAATCAGATGAGTACTTTGATTTAACAAATGTATGCTTGTGCTCATGGGGAAGAAAAAAAATGGGCGCTGTAGGTTGAAATTTATATGTGACCAACAATGGGCTAATTGTGACCTGTACCACTGTATTTTCATTAAAATCGGACGAGTAGTTTTTAAGATAATGTTCGCAAAAATTTTCAGTTCCGACAGTCACGGAACCAAAAATATTCCCTGATGTATGAAACGGATTTCCGTCTTGGAATTTATGAAATCGGAGGCACAAAATAAAAATATTTTTGTTCATCAGAACGATCACATAGCTTCCGTAACCTAACCTTCGGTTTGCTCAGAAGCAATTTTACATTTTAGTAAAAATAAAATGTCTAATTCTTTCGTAAATATAAAACTTTTAAAGTAATATACCTATATTAGCACAAAGGAAGATTGCTACTTATGTCGTAGCATGAGCTTTTACCACCTGATGTAAAAACCATGCTATAATATTGAAATTTAAAAATTTAGATTTAAAATGTTAGACGTTTTAAATTACTTTAATTTTAATCACAATGATTTTTTTAAGTAGGTATAGCATTATTCAGTATAAATTCTAATAAATATATTAAAATAAAACACTTACTAAATTTTACTAACCTTAAAAAAAAGTGAAATTCACCAAATTTCCAATTGGAATGTATTGTTTGCTATGAGTGTGATCGGTTTGGATTTGGCTTGGTCGTGGTTTTCTCACTGTGAGTTAAGCCACAATTTAAAATTCAAACGAAACCTCCCCTCCACTCTTCCCTTATGAATTTACCATGAAACCTTGACATCTAAATATCATTTCAAATTTTCATTCGAATTTTTTTTCTGTGATCCCCCCCCCCCTTCTCTTTCGATTGAAACGATTTTTAAAACAATTTTTGTAGTAGAATGAGTTTTTTTAACCTAGAAAATATTTTTAAAGCAATTTTAGAGTCAACTGACTAAATTGCAAAATACATAAACATTTGTGTCGTCACAATTGACAATTTTCTCGGAAATTTAGTCATTCCTGACTAAACTGTTTCGTGGATAATTTCAAATAATCTTTAAAGATTAAAATTTAAAACATGTATATTAAATTATATTATATTTAATTTTCATAGGCTTCACCCCTAAACTAGGAAACTAAGTTTTTATAGAATATACAAAATATTATAATATAGAATTGACAGTATCTAAGTTAATAGTTATAAAAAAGTCAATAGAAATGAATTCGTAAAAAGTTTATTATTATTTATTCTTAAGTAGGTTTTTAGTGATATCAATAATATCAATATTAGTTTTGGTCTACGTCTACGAAGCATACCTAGAATAAATAAGAGGACATTTCTTACTCAATTTTTACAAATATTGTGTAACAATAATAAATAGTAATTGAAGCGAGCGTAGCGAGCTTCCTACATTCAACGAAATATGTTCCGTGTCTGTCTGTCTGTCTGTCTGTCTGTCTGTCTGTCTGTCTGTCTGTCAGTAACGTTTACGCGTGTGACGATAACTTGAGTAAAAGTTGACCGATTTAGTTGAAATTTGGTATACATGTTCCTCTTACTAATACTCAGGCTAAGTTCGTTGGACAGCGTGATCCGTCCATGAGTTCGCGCGCAACGCTCGCGTAAACGAGAGGTACAAAAATTAAATTGGAATTTCAGGACGGGAAAAGATTCTATCATCATCTACTCGATGAGACGAACATTTTTTTCAAATAACATTTTTTACTAAAACCAACAGCGACACCGCTATGACTTAATAAAGATCGCTAAAACTATTAAAGCGGACCTAAACGTTTATAATAGAGAAAACAACCTTTTTACCGATATCTTACGTTCTAACGAAACGATTTTAATAAAACTTCATATACACCATCTAATGCACAATTGAAACAGGTATGCAAAATTTAAATTTGATACATGCAGTAGTTTGTTTGTAGCAAAGAGATACAAATTATAAATATTGAAATAGAGATGTGTGGTTAGAAGAATAGTAAGAATGCGGGGTGGTTCCCTTACTACTAGCCGCTGCACTACTACCAGACCCATTATCTATCAACTCATCATGATTCACAATAATCTTTTTTTTCAATATTCAATACATATTTATTACTATACGCTCGCTTCAATGATAGAGCCACGCGATGCCTAGTTTAAATCAAATTATAATTATTATTTACTACGGGAAACAGACAGTGAAAAATAATTGAAGCGAGCGTAGCGAGCTTCCTACATTCAACGAAATATGCTCCGTGTCTGTCTGTCTGTCTGTCTGTCTGTCAGTAACGTTCACGCGTGTGACGATAACTTGAGTAAAAGTTGACCGATTTAGTTGAAATTTGGTATACATGTTACTCTTACTAATACTCAGGCTAAGTTCGTTGGACAGCGTGATCCGTCCAAGAGTTCGCGCGCAACGCTCGCGTAAACGAGAGGTACAAAAATTAAATTGGAATTTCAGGACGGGAAAAGATTCTATCATCATCTATTCGATGAGACGAACATTTTTTTCAAATAACATTTTTTACTAAAACCAGAAGCGACATCGCTATGACTTAATAAAGATCGCTAAAACTATTAAAGCGGACCTAAACGTTTATAATAGAGAAAACAACCTTTTTACCGATATCTTACGTTCTAACGAAACGATTTTAATAAAACTTCATACACACCATCTAATGCACAATTGAAACAGGTATGCAAAATTTCAACTTGATACAAGCAAAATTCTTTGCGTAGTGACGAGATACATTTATAATAATTGTTTAAAAGCTACCGCGGGTGGTGAAGATTGTTATAGTGGTATAGTGGATAGGTTTGTTTAGGAAGTAAAGCTTTATACCGAGTACCCCCACTCTTTCCTACACTACCCTCTTCCACTTATCTTCAACTATGACATTCATCATGATTAATAAATTTCAATATTCAGTATTTTATTGCAATACGCTCGCTTCAATGATAGAGCCACGCGATGCCTAGTAGTTTAATAAATAGTTTTTAAACTTTTCTGGGGTCAAAACCCAGTAGTACTTTTGACGGCACATCGTACATCGTTTAGATATCAACAATTCGATCTTATAATATACATATCATTATTTTAAAAAATTTACTTATAATTGTTTTGTATACTATCACGCAAGACTTGTAAGTATTGGTATAGCAAATGTTTACCTCAATATTTCATTTTTGATAATACTATTTCATTGTAAAACTATTTTAGCTAATTCACTATTACTATTAGTGGCTATTGAATTAAGCCATTAAGTACTCTATTATTTTTTAAAGTTAAAAAGAAACAAAAACATTAATAATATACAGGAGACCCGTGGTTCAAATCCCGGCGCTGGAGTGTATTTTTTTCTGTCTGTTTCCCGTAGTTAATAATAATTATAATTTGATTTAAATTAAAAATTAAACTTTCCGTAGTATGAAAACTACCAAAAACAAAAAGAAATTGAATTAATAATATCATTGTTACGCATTGTTATTATAGACGCTTTGACAAAACCGAAATAAAGATACAATTTTTACAAATATGTTATAAAATAAAAATTGTATTCTTCACAGGGTAAATCCATAATAAATAATTCCAGTAAATTAACATTTAAAAAATTAAATTTTATTTTATATTACAACATTTTATGTACAAAAGCAAAAATCAATGAAAAAGAGGTAAAAACTATGTGCGATGGCCGGGAATCGAACCCGGATCAACTGCTTGGAAGGCAACTATGCTCACCATTACACCACCATCGCAACTGATTTAGATATTTTCAAAATGTATATATAACAGTACTTTATGAATAAAATGAGGCATTAATACGCTTGTTAATTAAAATAAAATAATATGTTCAATTGCAGGACATATATAAATATAAAATTATATTAATGAATGCACGGAAAATAACCATAATATACATTTACCTCCTTAGTCTGATTCAAATAATAACGGTAAAACAAACACACGCATTATGTGTAAAACTAACACACGCAATGCAAAATGTAATAGTATTAAGGCAACGAATACATTAATAATGTGAGTAGAAAAAACATTTCACCCAAACAATAAAAACACCTAATATGTAACAACACAAATGACCAAGACTTCAACATCGGATGCAGACCTCATTACAGCATCTGAGAGCTAACGAACTATTTTCTAACAGAGTAGGAAAATTAGCCAAGTACATAATATGTGCTTTCAGGAACAACACAAAGGGTTTGCAGGAAATTTAACAAATAGAAAGAGTTCGTTAACTCCATAATCGGCCTAGCATTATCAAAATGGCGGCCATTTAAAAGTTTGTTTTGTTATAACTTTTGTATACAATTTATTATATTGACAAGAAACAAACATCTATATCTGTATTTTTATTGTCCAAACGCAATGTAAAACTATACTAAAGTGTTTAGTTTAACCCCTTCCCAAAATAATAAATTTTTAAGTTTTTGGGGGCAATATTTTTTCTCACAGAACATATTATATGACTCCGAAAAAATTCCTTGAAACCAATTTTTGTTTTTTGACAGTGAATTATTAAAATTTGATTTTCATAACGACACAAATTTATGATTTATCCGGGCACACCTATATGCAAAGTTTAATTTTTGGTATCAAGTATTTTATATTAGTATTATTTTTTATTAAAGAACCTCATAACTAGATAAATTTTACTTATTTTAGAGCTTTCCCAGATTAATTTTACTATCCACCGTATGGAAAGTATTGAGCCGAAACAAATTGGGGTCCACTATTGGTGTGCTTCCTCTAAGTGTTATCAACCAAAACAAGTTTTTTTATCCATGTGACAGTGTTACCAAACCAAACAAGCTTTTATCCTTCATGACAGGGTAACCAACCTTAGCTTAGTTCAGCAAACACTGAACTAACTAAACATTTATAATCAGATTTGTTTCGTTAAACAAAAATAAGAATAATAACATTTGCGAACATTTATCCAAAAAAAAAAAAAAAAATCTTCAACGACTAGTGCTTCTTTTAACATGTTGACTGCAGACGTAATAGTGTAAAGGACATTACAGTATGTTTCTCTTCAGCCGAGTTATGTTCATGTTCAGACCTTATAGCCGCATTCAATACAAGACTGCTACATCCCTACTAGAACGGATAATTTGAATAAAACACACAGCTGTCGGGAAGTTGGAAAACGACGTTAGAGAAAAAAATGTAAAACCCATTTTTACATTGGAGGGATGTCAGTGAGGGGGGTTTCTTACAATGACGAATGTGCTGAAATTAGTGTATTTAAATTACATATGCGAGTATATTGCTTCCAAACTTACCACCGTAACGAATTCTGAATTTGTCAGAGACATGTTCAGGATGACAGTACAATAATCAGTAATAAGTTTAAATAGCGCCCCCAAATTCGGAGCTAAAATTTATTTCTCGATTTCGCCTCGGGGTATGATGTTTCTGAACATGTATGCCATCTTTTGTCAAAATCGGCCCAGTAGTTTAGGCTCCAGGCGTCTGCGCAGACAACAGACAGACAGACATTTTTTAAGAACCACTTTTTGGACTCAGGGGACCTCAAAACGTGAAAATCCATCAAAATCTCAAAATAGAATTTTTGCGCCATCACAATACTTTCTCTTTATATGAGAAAATAATATTGTACATTAACAAATAATGCTGTTACATTTTAATTTTTGTTAAATATACATACCATGATCGCTCAAAGTATTGTGCCATTTATAAAATTTTTTTTTCCTTTTTAGTATATGTTAAAGACAATCGTGGTTTTTATTTTTTTAAATATAATATTATTCTCTTTTCTGTGCCCCATGTTAATTGTAATACAATAAAGTTGTTTGCCAAGAATTCTAAAAGCTTTAGTTTGTGTGCAATAATAATTATGTACATTTTCACTAGAACTTGTATATCATTTCATAAATTAGAGTGATGACGGAGGTTATCATAATGCATTCAAACAAACTGTCCCTCAAAATAATATGTTCTGGTTTATTTATCAAAGGAGCTTTATAAGGCCATCATCAGACAGACAATCACCCAATAACATTAATTTATAAATGTAACTCTATAGTTAGTTAGCCTTCTAATAAAGGCCGAATGAATGCTTTGATAAATCAAGTTATTATTTTACGTGGAGAGACAGTTTCTTTGTATTGTATAACATTAAGTTTCACAAGGATAAAAAATAAAGAAACGTTGACCTTAGAGAGATTGAAGAAAAGAAACTTCTAAGGTTTCTTTTCCATTTATCTTTGGTGCCCCTTTTTCACGCGTCGTTATGATTTCGGATGAAACCAATGTGCTTCACTTAAGCGATAATATTAATTATTGTTTATAGACCATTACTGACTTCAGTAGAAGAAGGGAGTGAGATTACGAAAAATATAAAATCTATTACAGACGACATATTGCAACTGCTGTTACATTTTTATACTGATGTATTAGCTAGGGTGAGTCGAAGAAAAGATATTTCACTCGAAAAACACCCCTTATTAATTTTAATTTTCAATGGATCCAAAAATCACTGAGACAGATATGAAAGTCGGGGTGAGAAAATGTTATTGTCGATAAGTCACCCACGTGCGGCCACCAAATAGTTATTATTCGTCTTCCATATAGAACAATAAAATATGAATTTGTGACGGATCTTATATTCACAGACCTTACAGAATAAAAGGGTATGTGTGGACATTTCTCTTTTCAAACTTATATGTATATATATATATATTTGAAAGAATGAAAGCAAAGGAAAAAAAAGAAGAGAGAAATGATTACTAAGGACGGAAGGTTATGGGCCCGTATGGCTTTCAGTTAGTGTGAAAGATGGATGAGTTTCGTGTCTGTCATATTCAGCTGGTGCCGTCTCATTCATCGGATCAACACAACTAGCTCTGCCCTTGCAACGACTCTATTATAGAACTGTACCACCTCGAAAAACCCATTCGTATCGCTATTTGATTTTGAAAAAAAATTCTATACAAGCCTCTTAGCTATATAGAGATAAATCAAATGGATTATTGCTCTACTTAGCAAGAAAAAGCGTCGTAACTTTTGAACGGTTAAACGTAAAAACGCGAATTTTTCATATATGCAGGGTGCCCCCGAAGGATGTTTTCAGACTTTAAAGAGAAGAGATTATAGGAAAAAAGTCCAACTAACGCTTCCTCACAGAACTACAGCAAAAAACAGAAATGTTCGTAATTTTCTCGAATTGATCAAAAAACCCGAATTGAGATACCCTGGATTTGAATCTTGGTCAGAATGACATTATGTTAAAATTTAACACATATATAAGTCTAAGCCTCTTGAAACGCTCATAAAAACTAGAAGAGTCTAGGTCTAGAGAGCACTTAATCTTGATTACATTTCACATCGCATTCGATACTTGATTCTTTTCTTTCACAATTTATTTCTTTAACCAGGGTTTCCCAAAGTAAGCCTGAAGGAGAAAGAATAGCTGTGATATTCTTTGTATTATTTTTGTCAATTTGTTAAAAAATAGAGAGGGAAGGGAAGTTTTAAGGGATGATCTTTGGGGCTTCTTTATAGTTTGGGTTATTACTTAATACATCATAACTTCAAAGTGTTGTGCTTAAGTTTCAAATTTTTGTGTTGTGTTCTTTCGGAGATCAGGTGCGTTACTGAAAGACTTACTTATATTATAAACGCTGAAAAAGATATGATAAAGCCGTTTCCAGACTCCAGGCTGCCGAACCAAACAGAAAAATGAGCCGAGCATTGGTCTCTGCGCAAGCCCAGAGTGAGAAGCACAGGCACTTTAGACTGGGCATGCGCAGAGACCTGTACTCGGCTCGTTTCCTCTGTTCGGTTCGGTAGTCTGGACACGGCTTAAGGGTTCTCGTTTTTGTCCCCAGACCCTAAAAAGATATTTAGAACAGAAGAACAAACAAATTCAGAAATAAGTATATTTTTGTTTCAAGTCATTTGAAATCTGTATGATTTAATTTCGTGCTGTCGTTTATGTCCAACTCGGTAATATTTTGCTCGTTCCATTTTTCTATTGGTTTTTTGCTCGTTTGACTGAATAACATGATTGTTTGTAGCTTAGATTCGATATTAAAATGACACGATGGTTTCGCAGAGCGCAGGACCCCTTATCTCGGGTCCAACCATCTGTTACTTTGGGGGAAGCCGGAGAACGGAACAATATGCAACAATCCGTCATCCTAGAGAGTTATATTAAAACTATAATCTGTCCCAACCTGCACCATATTACCTTCCTTTTATTTACTTTCTCTTCATCCTAAATATGTTTTTGATAACATTGTTTTTGTTAACTAAGAATTGGTGAATATATATATATATATATATATATATATATATATATATATATATATATATATATATATATATATATATATATATATATATATATATATATATATAGTTTTTGATAACATTGTTCTTGTTAAGAGAATCAGGGATTTGTTCTATATTTTTAAAAATAATTATTCAAATGATTGTTAACCCATATCTATATAGTACAATTGATATGACTCACTTTCATTTCGTTGAACATGTTAAAATTCCTTTAATTTTGTTAAACAATTTGTGTGTGTGTGTGTGTGTGTGTGTGTATATATATATATATACTGTGCGGAAAAAGGTATATAAAATGGATTAAAAAATGTATCCATCAGAATATAGTTGAGATTGTACATATATATATGAAGAGAGAATTGTAGTGAGGTAGGGGTTTATACAGGGGTCAAAAGCATCAATCAAGCGAGGGGTCGGATGCCTGCTCGTGACGTCACGCGTTATACACTCTCAAACGTACCGCCCGCCTTGGAAACATATACAAACCATCCGCCCGCCTTGAAAAACATACAAAACACCATTCAACGCCCCCCCCCCCCTCCCCTTTACAGTAAAACACACTTTATACACAGGGTATTTTGATATTTGTTACGTCGGATAACAACACTGTGTTGAAGGAATAAAACATACTCGAACCAAGTTCCACTTGAATATGTTAACTCTCTCATGACATTCGAAAAAAATATCATATTCCAAAAAAAAAAACAATAATATCAATTTCATTTTATGTTTCATTAGCGTTGTATTCACTTTGTCGTTGATAACGTGAAATAAATTCATATTGGTTTTGTTTTTTTGTTTGACTCTTCTTCGAGTATCCTTTTATATTGACATCTATTTAGTTATTGGCGTATGGTTCTGTTTCATTGTGATTTGCCTCCGTTTTTTTTTTTTTTTTTTTACTTTTCAGCTTTTTTGTCATTGATAACGTTGAAATTCACTAAATAAAATTATATTGGGTTTTCTTTGTTTAGCTTCACTTATCTTGCTTTTATACTGACATGTTCAGTTCACATTTTAAATCAATCATTATTCAATTGTTATTTATTCATTTCATGCTTTTTTTTAGAACTCATTTTTAAAAACGTGCTTTTTCGTAAGAGTTATAAATATAAGAAGCTACAACAAAATAAACGCTCTTCAGTTTGCTTCCAAAGGTGGAAGCTAAACCTTCGACTTCTAACACTTTGCACCGCGTATTCCACCGATAAACTATTACGAGAAAACCCACAAACTTTTTATGTTCTGTTGGCGCTGCAGCAATGAATGAACTGTGCATAAAATTAATTTCACTGACATGTAAGCAATTAATGTGAATCATGTACCATTTTAAAGGCATCTAAATATAATGAGATACTAGTTTTGTTTTAACCCTCTAATTTGTACAGCCCTTTATTGTCCCACAGATCGTTCGGGAATCGTTTAGGACAGCTTTTATGCGCAGGCATAAAGATTAGAACAGCTTGGAGGACGGTACGAAACAGTTCTAAGTCGGGTTGGAACGGCAGCGGCATATGTCCATTACGCATACCCGTGGATGATTCCTGCTTGGTTGGAACAAACCTAATGGTTCTATTGCATAGCTTAGAGAAAGTAGATAAAATTAAAGTAGATAAAATAGTTAAAAGACAATAGCCAATAGTGTTGCCCGGCAATTAGAAGCTATAGTAAAATAATTATATACTTTCAAATCCTATTACTAAAACAGAGTTGAAACCGGTCTGATTAATATCTAAACGAAAAATGGAAATTTTTTAAAACAATCATAGAATCTTCAGGTTATCTGAGTAGTAGTAGTAGTAGTCTAGTACTTTCTACTAGGACGGGTAGGACGAACCACTTGTTCGAACCTTGCAATTAGGCCATCACTTAGGCCCTTTTTACGCCCCGCGGTAGAGAGTTCCAGCCACTTCACACATCATACCTCTGTACATAGTACCGCCAAAGCGAGTATGATGTGATCAATAGTGAGCCATATAAATCAGAGTGTCACGGCGAGGAATCGAACCCCGTCTCGTTCCACTCGAGATTCAGTGATGGCCGAGCAGACGTGGTTTAACTCACACGGCTACGTTAGCTCCCTCCTTAAATATGTGTTATCTGAGTAAGTGCGGTGTTACTTTTTAAAATCATCGTGCAATGCAGATATGGACTGGACGTTACTTTAAAATGCTTAACACAATTTTATGATTTTGCATGTAGATATACACATATTTAAAAAAATAAGATATTGTTTGAAAAAACTGAGATTTCTTCATTATTTTCTTTACAATATTTTTAACAAGAGTGTTTCTGTAATAAAAAAATAGTTCTACCGAGAAAAAATTAAACAATTTTTTGTTACAAAAATCAAGAGAGAAAAATTGACGCTTTGATTGAATACTTCGCAAATTACCAAATAGTATATAAAAAAAAATCCAACAAAAATCCCTAAATAATTACACACAGTCACTTGTGTTCAACAGAATCCAAAACTCATTTTTCCTTTATCATTTTTACTTAAAAGAATAAAAAATATTCCTAAACGAATATTAAAAATAGATTTAATCCTGTTACACATTTTTAAATATTTCCTCTTTTTTTTCTGCTGTACATTAAAAAAAAGTGAACGGAGGAAAAATTCATTTTTGATAACACAGAAGGGTGTGAATATGACATGGTAACACCAACGCTCACAGTTTGATGGAATGGGAATGTAAAAAAAAAAAACATGAAAAGATCGTTGACAAAATGTATTATTTTTAATAAAAATGGAAAAAATAGGGGACAAGGGTCAAAGTGTTAATTCAATATAAACGATTTTTTTTTAAATGTTGGTTTTTGTGGATACATACATCCAACATCCATACATCAATCTGTCATCAGTGATTTTGACCGTTTAAATATGTATTATTTTTTGTACAGATGTGCGAATTTGTGTGTAAAGCTGAAAATGTCATTAGTTAAATATTACAAAGAAATTATATTTGTCTATAATTAAATCATGTCGAATATTATATTTTAAAATATCTTTAAAACTAGTCTAACTAAATTTTTTGACTACTCTTAATTATTGGTTTGTTCCAAGCCCCCTATTTGCATCGTCCCCGGGATCGTTCGGTAATAGTTTGGGATAGGTTTTATACTCATGCGCTAACATTGCACTATAGTAAAATCATGTCAGTTTGGAACGGAATTTGTGTGTAAAGCTGAAAATTTCATTAGTTAAATATTACAAAGAAATTATATTTGTCTATAATTAAATCATGTCGAATATTATATTTTAAAATATCTTTAAAACTAGTCTAACTAAATTTTTTGACTACTCTTAATTATTGGTTTGTTCCAATAGGGGGCTTCTATTTGCATCGTCCCTGGGATCGTTCGGTAATAGTTTGGGATAGGTTTTATATACTCATGCGCTAATATTGCACTATAATAAAATCATGTCAGTTTAGAACGGGTTGGACTATAATTCGCACCGTATTAAAAACATCTAAGGAAACCCAACTGTTAGGGAAACTTCCTGTTGACATGTCTGACGATTGACAACTGCGCTTGTCATACAAACCAGTACTTATGGTATTGTCAGGGGATCGTTTGGGCCGCACTGTAAACGGTTCGCAAACGATTCCTGCGCGGGTTGGAACAGTTTGGAGGACGGTACGAAACACTGCCACAAATCGGGTTGGAACGTCTTTTATCTATTGCGCATGCCCTTGACGATCCCGTAGACGGTACACTGCTTGGTATATGCTTGCTGTATATTGGAATTAACGTGTAATTTAATTCTTTTGTAGAGTAAAATCACTTAAACCATCTAAGATATATTATAACCTTGCTTGTTAAAAATATTAGTACCAAATCTAGAAAAAAAAAAAAATATATATATATGATTTATTGTATTTGGAATTATGAGGAGAAATATTTCTGGCAAGATGCCTTCGGTGGTGTGTAAGGCGCCAAGAGAAACGGCTGTATAAGGCAGTCTAATGAGCGTCGGCGTTAAGAGATTATTGTGTTTGGCGCTAAAAGCAATTAGAACAGGAGCCGAAGTAAGGGGGGGGGGGGGGGGGCGCAGTTCTGTCGTTAGGGAAGGGAGCCCCCCCGTACTCTACCATTAGGCTCCTGTCACGAGCAGACTATGAAGGGGGCAAAGCTAAACCTTGCCCCCAGGGAGGGGGGGCCGTGTTTAATCCAATACCTTCCTCGATAAACTGTTTTATAGCCTCAACAGGCACCAATAAAACCCAACCTTACCCCCTCCCCCCTTTAAAAACCCGATCCTGAAAAAAATATATAAACAGGTATACCACCAAAAAAAATCTTTTAACCATATAACCCCTTCTATATATATGACATAAATAAATAAAGAATTTTCCATTTCATGTATATATATCTTTTTTTTTTACCACATCTATACCCATATATATCGTTATTCCTTACATATATTTTTACCTCCCTATGCATACAGACCTTTGTATATATGTATATATAAAAAGGGTATATGTCTTTTCTTTACCGCAAAACTCATTTTAATATTTATATTTTTAAGTTAAACAGTATTAGAAAAAATACATAATATTTTTATTTTTATATCTAGTATTTATTTTTTTGTGACAAAGGATATTTGATTTCGACATGAAATGCGAGGGGAAAAAACGATTTATTTGAGTTTGTGATACTTTTATTTTATTTTTCTTGGTAGAAAACGGACGTAAAAAAATTATATAATATTTAAATATTATAAAAGTTGAAATGAATGACAGTCTATGTCTTTGGAGTCAAATATATGTTTATACACACCCACACATAAAGTCATAGATCTATATATATAAATCCAAATACCACTGACTGACTGAGTCATCACGATATCTATAGAGCTACTGGTTCAATGACCATGCAATTTTGTAGGTAGGTTCCTCTTAGCCCTTAGCAGTTTGCTAAAACATCTTTTTACAATCTGCCATCTTCATTGAGAATGGTGACCTGGAGAATAGTGTTATGGAAAATTCATCAAAGGTATACATAATATCTCCGGAACCGATTGCACTAGAATCTTGTAATTTTGCATTTGGCGTTTAGCTTCCTTTCATAACTTAAGTGGATAGGTTTTACAATCGGCCATTTTTATTCAAGATGGTGGCTGTATACTTATTTAAATCATGTCCTCTCACAAACATTTTGAAACGCTCAAATAAAGGATGTATGTCACAGTGGTTTAACCATTCATTTTCTTCTTCAAGTCCAAATAAGCTCTTCTTAATACTTAGCTCTCAAAACTGTCCAGCTTGTTAAACGTCTCCTGGGTGAGCAGTGGCGTATCCAGCTGCTAGGTCTGGGGGGGGGGAGGGGGGGGGCACATTCTATCAGTTTAGATTGGGGAGGGGGAGATTTGTTGTGGTAACATGAAAAGGGAACTACTTATTAAACAAAGCAGCTGCGCATATATATTATATATATATATATATATATATATATATATATATATATATATATATATATATATATATATATATATATATATATACACACACAATTTGTGAGAGACACCAAGGGATGTGCCACGCAAGCGTGACCCATAGGAACTGTTCCAACATCAGACATTGCGTCATTAAGATGTTGGCTCGGCATTACGCCATGTCCTGGATCGTTTCGTCGCGTCCGACTCATCAGGGGCCCGACGATGCCCACCCAACTCTGGACCTATACTAGATCAACAAGATCAGATATAGAACTTATCAGAGACGAGCGTGCTCTCATACCGCCATTCTTGCTTGGCTGGCAAAACACATCAGCAATGTAATACCGTGTTTTGCACACTGCAATAGGCTACACAATTTGTGAGAGACACCAAGGGATGTGCCACGCAAGCGTGACCCATAGGAACTGTTCCAACATCAGACATTGCGTCATTAAGATTTTGGCTCGGCATTACGCCATGTCCTGCATCGTTCGTCGTCAGAGTTGGGTGGGCATCGTCGGGCCCCTGATGAGTCTGATGTTGGAACAGTTCCTATGGGTCACGCTTGCGTGGCACATCCCTTGGTGTCTCTCACAAATTGTGTAGCCTATTGCAGTGTGAAAAAACACAGAATTACATTGCTGATATATATATATATATATATATATATATATATATATATATATATATATATATATATATATATATATATATATATATATATATATATATATATATATATATATATATACATTAGCAATAAAAATACTGTGCACACTGCAAACAAAGTTTTCAGAATCTCAGTCTGAAAATGAAGCGGCGTGCCCTCTAGCCATACTCTAATCTAAGGCATCGATTCCCAATAATTTAAACATTGTAATTGCGTTGATGTTGATATTTGACAAAAACAAAGGGCAATGATATAGTGATGAATAATCTCTTTCCTGCAGATGAGATATTTTCTATTTACCCCTTATCACGTGTCGTATAAATATTATATTTCTCATCCCTTATATACTACAATAAGTTTGAAAATCTAAAGCCACCGTATAATCACATTCACCATGTGATTTTGTAGACTGTGACGAAGTTATCCTGAGGCGTGTTAGTCTCTCCCTTCCAAGCCCCCTCCCCCCTAAGCAATTAGACTCGTGAGGGAGACAGTGCGCCGTCTGCTAACGACAGCTAAACGTTAAACCTCTCCCCCTTCTCTGGACAGCAAAAATAAAAAAATACAATATCCAATAAAACGTTTAATCCGGTGCAGACTCGAAGCAAGATATCTAGAAGAGAAAAGGATGCACACACTACCCCTGCGGAACACCCTCGCATTTCCGCTTCGACTCCTTCACGCTTTAATTTTTTTAAATGCTTAAAACCCCGAACCCGCCCTCGTTCCGATTTCACTGTCTGTTTTGTCTCCTAACAAAAAGATTTCCGCTTTAACCGTGTCCAAACAGTCATATAATAAAAATTTCAAACTAATTTTGAATCGTTCATTGTCGTTTTAAATAATTTATCATCTTCTTTAAAAAAGGGATGTGACCAAATCTAATTAATACTACTATCATTTTATTATTGTCGTAATATATTTAATGTGATTGTGTCGTGGTCAAGCATAATAAATAGATTTATGTTATAATAACAATCTTTTAAATTTTGTTATTTATGTACATAGTTTAAACTACTTTTATAGATATAGTATATAGTTCTAAATAAAAAACAAGTTTGTGCAGACGTATAGACCAACAATGCACTAATTATGGCTTTCACTAATTATCTGTTTCGATTCCCAGTGGGGTCACACTTATTTTTAAGCTGTAGGTACTACATTCGCCCAAATGGTTGAAATTGATATGGGATCCAAATTACATTAAAATAGGGCAAGTAGTTTTTAAGACATTTTGGTTCCCAAAAATGTTGATGGAAAGACCGACTAATAGAATAAAAGGCAAAAGGACGAACAAACCGACAGGCAGACAGACACGAGACCAAAAATTTCCCTGAAGTCCGAAACGGATTTCTGTTCAGGAATGTTTGAAATCGAAGACATCGTGCCCCCTGTGCCCCCCTGGATACGCCACTGTGCAATACTAATTGACACACTATTTTATTTACTGATTGATAATTTTTCGAACGAATTCTTATTTTTATTATAATAATAATATTGTTTATATAATAGGTATTTAAAAGAATTAAATTTTTGGAAATGGTAAATGTCTTTTGAAGTGCTACAATATAATATTTAGCAAAGTATATTATATTTTAAGTAGGTATTTATATAATAATATTATCATTAAACTGAGAGGTTATAATATAGTCACAGAGTTATTTAGTGAAACGGTTATATATTAAGTGAGTTATATATATTGGGTTATAGGTATAACAATGAAATATTATCTATATAACCAGGGCTATACATTGTGAGGTGGAAATATACGAGTATATAGGCTAGGAAGGTAGTGTGTTAATTGTGTATGAATTCGGCTTAGCGTATGGGCGTTCTATAGGAGAAACTGGAATTACCGGGGGAGTCGGTACTATTACCCAGAGTGGTTTTGGTTCAAGAGGCTGGTACGGTACATCCAGTGCTTAATGGTTTCTCCTTGCCTGCATCTAATGGTCCAGATCATACATAACCGTCCACAGAGTTACCCGAGGGGGGTGCTAATATCACACTAACCATGGATCCCCCCCTATAATCCACCACTCAAATCTCACTCCCCCCTTGAGAACCTTCCTCCGGTTTGCTTTATGGCCTGCATCTATTATATCCTTGAAACATCGTATTCTCCGAACCTCTCTCGTATATTACCAGTTTCTGAAACCGACCATATCTCTTCTTTGAATTGTAATAACAAATGTATCCATTAATCTTGAGCAAAAACTTTCTGTTTAAAAAAAAAAAACTAATTGAACATTCAAGATGATTAAAAAAAAAAAAAAAAAAAAATTATATTAAGAGGGTCATATTATAAGTTACAAAAACTAATGGACTCTTGGAATGTATATTAGAATTGATAATTACATTTTTAGATTTATTATTTCGTTTGTTAATTCAACAAGCATATTAAAAATGAATTGTTTTTAAATTACATATATTCTCATTTCAATCGAATCTAAAATATTTATTTCACCAATCTTAAGTAGCTCCTCATCTTTAATAATAATTTTAATGTAAATTAATAATTTGGGCAACTAAAAGAAAATTATTAAAATAGTCTGCCAATTAGTGTGGCACATAGCTTCCTCGCGTCCTATTTAATATAATTTAATGATTTTATGTATTTACAACCTATTATTGTCAAATTTATTTAATTTTTCCCTCGTTCTTTTAATATGTCATAATTGTTTTGGTCGTAATTTATAAAAATTTAAAGACCGCAGTAGGTTGAAATTAATCTGGTGGTTGATATCTTAGGGCAACTTTCTACCAATCATTAAATCGTCCTAATTTCATTAAATTCGTATGACTACTTTTATTGATATAGGAGTAAATAAATGTATGTTTGAACAAATGTGGAAGAAAAACCAATGGGTGCAAATGGTTGAAACTTAAATTATGGAACCAACAATTGGCTAATTATGACCTTCCATCTAAATTTCATTAAAATTGCGAACGAGTAGTTTCTATGATATGTTATGGTTGGCAAAAATTGAAGGACAGACAGACAGTCTGATAGACCGACTAACAGACACGGAAGCAAAAATGTTCCCTGATGTCTGAAACGGATTTCCGTCTTGGAATATTTGAAATCGGAAACATAACAAGCTCTTCAGAACGATCACTCATAGCACCCGTTACCTTCAGTATGCTCGGAAGCAAGAATACCTCCATGATATTCTCCAATTAACTTTTTCAAGTTTATAGGGTATTAAATAACAGATGTTACGCTATTTTTACTTTTGACTGATAGTCGATGCGTCCTAAAATTATTTTCCTTTCATTTATTTAATGCTTGTCTTTATAAATGCACAAACTGTAAATGTTATTACATCTTGAGTGAAACAAATTTTATAATTCTCTCAGTAAACCAAGAACAATGGCATGGTTATAATGCCGTTCATAATGCTTTTTTTTAAATATAAAAGAAATGTTGAATATATCATTTGATAGGGTAACCAGAAACCGAAGGGTAGTTTGTGAGTAAAGAGAGGGCTGTCGGTTTTATATGGTCTCTTTTACCGGTTATGGTCCGACGACGGCTATTTATGGTAATTTTATGGTCCGTAGAAATCGGGAGAGGGTTGGCTGTTGAACACTTGCGGGGGAGTTTGGGCCTCACCTGGTTGCAGACAGTAAGAGAGATTTTATTAAAATGGTTCCGATGCCATCTTCACCAGGCCATGAATCAAACCGTTTCTCCCTATTTCCGCCATTTTACTTCTCGTGAAAAGAGCCCTTCTCAAGGAAATATATATTTTTATCTTCCAATAGAGAAAAGAGGCACGTAACCAATAGCGTCTCCTTTTTAAACTTGTGAGTCGAACAATATTGGAAAATATTTCCTCCAAACACACAATCTTCAGGGTTTTTTTTTCTTCTTCTTTCACCTCCATTTTTAACAACCATTTTGTGTTCTTGTGGAGTACTGAAATGGGGGAGTTTCGGAGAGAAGTATCTTTAATATTTATTTGAAGATAAGGCTTTCTATATGTGTATATATATATATATATAGTGACATAAAGAAAAGGAAAATTGAAAAACGATAAGAAAGCTAGGAAAAATTGACGTATTCAAAATGATTTATTTTATTTGAAACAATATAACTATACAGTGAATACTTCTCTACAACGGTCTACCTTTAGGAATAACAATAACAATTGTGTCCGTTATTCATTAATGTCATCTGTTAAAAAACGTACGGGGAGAATAATTAACAGTAATTAGACTCATTAAAATTGTTAGTAACTACCAGTATCATAATTTTGAACGAGCTGTATATGGGTACTCTGAACCAATATATGAAGATTCTATAAAATTTAGGGTTATCTGTTATTATTATTAGATATATATACTATAATACAAAGGATTTATAATAGAATATACTGCTAATTAGTGGCACATAGCTTCCTCGCATCCTATCACTTACATCCTATTACTATTACTTACTTTTTTATGCTTTTACGAGCTATTATTGTCTAATTTATTTAATTTTCCCCCGTGTTTTTTAATGTCAAAATTATTTTGATTTTTTACTTAAATTAAAGTATCAATTAAGCAAAAGTTAAAAAGCGTAGACGGTGGAAATTAACTGCGGTCTACTTTCGACAAGCCATTCAAATTTTATAAAAATTAGGTGATTACATTAGAAGCTAGGTGTAAATAAATGTATGTGTGTGCGCATTTAGAAAAGGAACAAATGGGCGCAGAAGGTTGAAACTTATGTGGGAGAAACAAGAGCTAATTAAGACCTACCATACAAATTTAATTTAAATCGGACGCTTACTTTTTAAGATTTGTCAGTTCACAAAATTGAGCGACAGACAGACTGATAGACCGACTGGCAGGCACTGAACCAATGTTCCCTGATGTCTGAAACGGATTTCCGTCTTGAAATTTTGTTCTAATGAATTATATGTCTAGAGACTAAATATGTTCTAAGGAGACCTAAATTATTTTTGTTCTTCAGAACGATCACGTAGCTTTCGTTACCTTCGGTAACGAAGCCGTTTTGCTCGGAAGCAAAATGTTTATTGTTTATAATTACGTATTATTAATGTATTTATTTATTTCTAATTTTTGTATTAAAGGTCTTATAGTTATTTTGCGTTATTAGGAAGTAATTATAGAAACCTACTCCAGAAGGGATTTTCAGTTTAATTTAGAGGGAGTGAAGTAAGACTTCATTCCCCTGATCAAATAAATACTCAAAAACTAGGGAGAAAAAGAAGGATTGCCATCTTAATTATTTTGTAAATAGTAGAGATTGAATGGCTAATGTAAAGAAGTTGTTGAATTCAGGTTGGTAACATTGCTTTTTAGTCCTCATTTGTGAGCTGTGTTTCTCAATGATCATTGATTTGTTTACACCTACTTCTAAAATAACCTTCTAATTGCATTTTATTGCAATTTGTAAATAAGTTTTAAAAATTTTAATTTCTTCTACTCCTTTCTCTGCTTTAAAAGTGCTAACATAGTTTATTATCAGTACATGCATTAATATGTAATTTTTCCCTTCTGGTGATATATTGTGTACAGCTCAAGAGTAAAGTGTTATAATGTCCTCGGCTTCGCCTAAGGAGCTAATTAGGATTTTTCCGTCGTCTACGCCTTTAAAAAAATATTAACAATACAAAAAAAAAAATGTATTGCTTCCGACCTTACCGAAGATAAAGCAAGAGTATTGTCATCGTTCTGAAGAGCAAGATATTTTTATGTATCCAAATAGAACAAGTCCGATTCAGACATCAAATATTTTAGTCTCGTGCGTATGTCTTTTTGTCATTAAGCATTTTTGCGGACCACCATATCTTTAAAACTACTGAAATTTGGATGGTATAGTAGTAAGGTCCTATAGTACTAGACGGGTAGGACGAACCACTTGTTCGAACCTAGCAATTAGGCCATCATTTAGGCCCTTTTTACTATACCCGTGGTAGAGAGTTCTAGCCACTTCACACATCATACCTCTGTACATTGTACCGCCGAAGCGAGTATGACGTTATCAATAGTGAGCCATATAAATCAGAACGTCACGGCGAGAAATCGAACCCACGATCTCGTACCGCTCATGATTCAGTAATGGCCGAGCAGACGTGGTAAGTAATTTAATCCACACGGTCACGCTGGATCTCAAATTTGGATGGTAGATCAATACCATAATTTCTAATTTAACATAATATTATATTAATATTGGCTTAATTTAAGGATGTTAAGCCAAAACAACTGTCTATATTATATCATTTTAAAATAGTAGCAATCTACGATGTAAAATTTTAAATTTACTTAAATTGTTAAAAAATAGAAGTGGAAAAACAACAATCTTTGAAAAATTAACAACAAATAAAATTTATAAACCTTTACACCTACAACATCCATCTGTAGATAATTATCACTAATGAATCTATACCTAATAATATTATTAATATACCTCATGAATGTACAGTGTAAAATGAAGTATAAGAATGAATGAAGGTGCAAAGATTAAAAATACAACAGAATATATTAAAAATTAAATATTAAGTCAAATATATTTAAAGTGTGGCTCCTTAATATTGAATGTGTTTGAGTGTATGCATTATAAATCGAAAATATTTTGTTTATACACAATATTAAACCATCCAATTAATTCATATTATATAAATTTAATTAAAAATTATATTAAAAATAAAATAAAAAATGTATATTTCATCAGTCATTAAAAAGAAAAATAATAATAATGAAAGAGCTATAAAAATTAATATTTTACAAAAATAAAAAAATGTGAATAAAATAAATTACATAGAAAGATAAATAATAAAATAAATAAATTTAATTTAATTGGAGGTTGTATTGTTTGTGAAATTCGTTAAAAAAATATATACTCGAATATATCGCTTAGTCTTTTGTATTTTATTCATATTTTGGTTTTTCCTCAAATGTATTTTATTTCATTTCTCTTTCTGTTTCTGACGTTGTTTTATTAACAATGTTTTTTTTGTTAATTGTTTTACCGATTTGATCTTATCTTTCCAAGCGAAGGTCCGGTTTTTAAAAAGTACAAAATTGAATTTCCGGGAGAGAAAACAAATTATTTTAGAGAGTAAGAGATGAAAAAATATGGTAAAAATTATTTTTTTAGTTGGCAAACCTGAGTAAATTAAGCTGCTCTGTTTTGAAAAGGCTTTACGCTGTTTAGAGGAGTTTATGGTATTAATAAATTGTATTGTTGAGTTGGTATTTCTGGTTTAAGGGTGGGAGTTAGCAGAGCGTGTCGACTTGCCTCGGGGTGGAGCTTTGATCTATCAACACCTTGGTCTGACAGCTGCTGCACTCTACCGGCAAATATTCAAAGGACGTTCCCTTCACTGTCCTGTGCTTCACAAAGCCTGTGTCTTGCACACCTCTAACCCCTTCGTATTTTACCGCCTTCACTCTTCAACAGAAACCCCGTTCGCACAATTACACTTTTTTGGTTTCAAAACTTTTGTAATACTTTTCCCCCAGAAATAGAAGCTATTAACACCGCTTTGAACTTTGTTGCATCAACTTTTTGATTCATCTCTAAACAATTTTTTAATATAATTGTTTTTAACGAAAGACCATGACGTGATAAATAATTTTTGCCTGCAGAAGTTAATTCATTAAGTTATTGTTTCATTCACCTGTCAAAGCCCTAATAGAATTTGCTTTTTGATTTCTCATATTCGCAGTATATACGAAGTACATTATATACAGGTATATGAGGAGAGAGAGAGAGAGGGAGAGAGTTTTTGATTTTGACGTTTTTAACTATTAAGGTCCTCTAAGTAAAAAAATGTCAGAATATGTATGTGCATATCAGAAATTTAGTGGTGGGGGAAGGGGCGTGGAGCCTAAACAACTGGTCCGATATCGATTATATTTGGATAAATGTTCAGAAAAAAACAAAATCCTAAATGAATTTTAGCTTTAAATTTAGAGGAGGCCCCCCCCCCCTCCAGAAAAATTTCTATATACAACATGAACATTTCTTAGACGATTTTGATTAAAAAATTCTATAATTTAAATGAGAATATTACTATAAAAGTTTTTAGGAAAAATCTAGTTTTAAGATATCAATGAAAATAAACCTGATTTAGTAACTTGTTTTATATACTTTTGTCTTAGCCCCAATAGAATAAATTTTCTCAATAGATCCCTCAAAACAGATTAAACTAGGTAATTAAAATAGGTAATTAAAGATTAAGTAAATGAATACATTTTACTAACCTGTGAGTCCTTGAGTCCAAGTTTCTCAGCTAGTTTCTTCCTGTCCGGTTTTGAAATATATTTCTGGATTTGGAACCTTTTTTCGAGTCCCTTTCTTTGGAGGTCAGAAAAGACAGCTCGTCGCATCATGCCTCGTCTAGGCTTGCCTCGCTGACTCCCGGCCCATGGGAAGGTACCAGGCAGCGGGAACACTGCTGCTCCGCTACCTGCAACAAAGATATCTGAAACATTCACACTTTGCTTTATTTATGGATATTTAAGTTATCGTCAAGGAGGAATGAAGTACATTATAATATACAAATATTTAGTTTGAGCCTATTGGTAGTGGCCTATTTGGTGGGGTCATTTAGATAGCTGATAAAGATACATTTATTATGTCTAAGTTGGTAACTTTTTGTTTGTTTATAACCTCAAACATTTATAAAACACCTGGCTACGTTAGTCTAAAGTCTCTGCGCCTTTTAGTCGCCTCGCCTTTTACGCTTTATAAAAATAATTATCCATAGTGCAACAGTCCGAGGAAAGACTTAGGCGTGCTAAAGTGCTTATAGAACAATATATATGTATAACGTTTTTAGGCTTCTATACGATTAATAATAATAATAAAGATAGAAGTCATTATAAGATCAAGTCTCAAGATTGAAGTCTTTTATTAAGTTCGTAGGTGTTCCGGGAGTGACCATTGCCTTAAAGGATATGCATCCCAAGGTTTGGGTCTGGATCCTAATACTTGAAGCGTTTTAGCTGTGTTTATGGTTTTAGTTTGTGTTGGCAGTGGAGGTTTGGTCGCGTATTGGCTGTTTTAATACCTTCTCAAGGTCTTAATCAGATACTACTTGACCTCGAGAAAGTATATAAAGGTGTTAATTTGGCAAGTATGCTTTCAGTATTATACACTAGAGATCCATAGGCAACTTGATAAATCGGATGAGTTCGGTAACCAGCCTCATTAGCCCATTCGTTTCAAGTCTTCACGTATGGTGTTACATGATGCATAAGATATAAGATTCATATTTTATGCTTAGAGTATTAGAAGCAATACGTCGGGACTTACAATCTTCGATACACTAGTCTTCACTAAAATACCTGGAAATTCAATTTGAATTGAATGAAAATTTAATTAAGAAAGAAGATAAGTAAAGTTATGACCTGGTAGGTAAGGTTGCCGACAGGTGAGTAGCGTGTGGTGAAGGTGGGGGAACCCAGGACGAGGTATGGGTTTGGCTATGTACCCGCTCAGGCCTAGGATGTGTCCTCCTCCCAGCAGACCTGCAACAGATTTATATATAAACACTTTATTTACAAAATATAAATGAGGCTGGCCTTATATTAAGGTTTGCTTTCACACTCAGCGTACTTATCAATCTAATGACAACAATTTAAAGTAATAATAGCCAAAATTATATTTTTCGAAAGTATTCTTAAAACATGTTGGTCCACCATGAGACATGAGAAGCTCTAAACCTATTTTTATAAAACTCAATGCACTTCTCATAGATGATTTTCTTCTCTTCGAGTACTTTGTTGGCTTAGTCTCATACCTGACGGTGGGGTCAATAATGAACGCAGACTTGTGGTCCGGGTGGAATGCTATTATATCGAAAAATCTTTAAGAACCCTCCGAGTCAATAGCATGTCGTCGTAACAAATATACATACTTTTTTCCTTGAGGACTTCCGAGATCTTACGTTTAACATTATGGTGGCGTCTAGTCACATGAAGCATGTTATATGGGCATTTTCCAAGCACATGTGCTGGAATTTCATTCTCTCTGTCACATTTGCGACTGAGGGCCCTAACAACTCCTGCTGACTGATAAACATTATACTTTTTAATCTGACAGCTTGGGAAAATCGGAAAATAATGGGAGGAGAGCCAATGAGAGCTTGAGATTTTGGCGGGTAATAGGTCGGGCCAAATAGGCAAACAAAAATACCACTCGTAGAGGGGCTAGGCACTCAGGATAACCGTTCGAGAAGACTTCGTAACCTCCTCCCCTTGAATCTACATTATGGCGTAAATTTTCGAGATATATATATTGGGTTAAATTAAATCAGATACAGAACAATAAAAAAATCAGCAATACGTACAAAAACAAATTATGAATTGAAAAAGAACATTCATCTATGTGCAAACAAAAAATGAGGGTCAATATTGATATATTTCTGAGATGGATTATAGTTATATCACTCTTTATCTAAGAAGTTTTAAGCATTCACTTTTTATACTTCATAACCATTACATTTGTTGAACATCAATGGAAAATATATTTATATTGATTGCAAGAAATATTCGAAAATAAGAAGTTAAAGTCAAGGGACAAAGCTAGTTAAAAAGATCGCGATTTGAAATGGAGTAACATAACCTTCTTTTGTTTACCAACAAATGATGCTGCCCCCACCCCTCCAACCGGCCTAGTGGCTTTATTTCTTCTCCCCCATAGGTTGGCTAATCTGAGCTGTCAGATTTGAAAAGTATGATGTGTTTAGTTTAGGTGCAGCTCTTAAAGGGGTGTAATTAACATTAACTTTAGTTGAGTTGGTCCATTCGGATCCCATTAGTTCTTTCCGGTCCCAAATGTATTTGTTACAATTTGGATATTCATTAAATTGCTCGACACCAAAACCCTGCCTCTTACATTTTGTCCACTCATCAAAACTTTTTGCTTTTAATATGGACTTGCTTATGAGCTTACGGAAGATAATTGAAATTTGTAATTCTCAAATTTGAAAAACACCCATACATTAATCCGTTCAGACATCCGAGACTATTTTTGTCTCTTGCGTACGTCTGATTGTCGTTCACAATGTCTGCGAACCAATACATCTTAAAAACTACTCTCCCGATTTTAATAAAATTTGGATGGCTCGTCACAATTAGCCCATTGTTGATCCCATATTATTTTTAACTTTTTGCGTCGATTGGTGTCTTCTGCATAAGCAAAAACATACATTTACTTCAGCAATGTAATACCGTGTTTTTGCACACTGCAATAAGGTACACAGTTTGTGTTAATAAGAGACACCAAGGGATGTGCCGCGCTTGCGTGGCACATAGGAACTGTTCCATCATCAGACATTACGTCAAAAGATGTTGGCTCGGCATGAGGCCCCCCGATGAGTCGGACGCGACGAAACGATGCCGACATCTTTTGACGTAATGTCTGATGTTGGAACAGTTCCTATGTGCCGTGCTTGCGTGGCACATCCCTTGGTGTCTCTCATTAACACAAATTGTGTATATATTTACTTATAACTATATCTTAAAACGCCAAGATCCGAAAGGTCTCATCAGATTTTTAGGAAATTTGGATGGTTTGTCGAATGTAGTTTAAAGATGGTTTAAAATCGGATGAGTAGTTTTTAAGATATGTTAGTTCGCAAAATTGTTGAATGACAGATAGGCCGACAGACCGAGACCAAAAATGTTCTCTGATGTCCGAAACGAAAAATTGGAATCATAAAAATGGTTCGTTCTTCAGAACGATCGCTTCCTTCGGTAAGCTCGGAAACATTGAAGCAACATTTAAATTAATTAGACAGTAGGTAATGGGTCGTAAAAGGAAATCATCAATAAATTAGAATAGGGAGTCCTATGGGCCACACTAATTGACGGACTATTTTGTTGCTTGTAATACCTACGGAATTTTAATGTAAATAGTTTTGATAATTTTTTTCATATGGATTTTTCGGTTTATATGTTGTTGGTTGGAAAAGAAGATGATATCTATAGAATACCGATATGATATATCACATTTACGATATGAAAATAACAAAATAACTGTAACGTATATTTCTTTTCACAGTTTTTATTTATCCTCTATCTTGGGATTCAACATTATTTCCATCGTTTCGAGTCGAGTAAAGATGCAGTGTTGCCTGAGAGTGTTACCGAAAAGAGAAAATAAGAAGCATTGAAAATCGAATAAGAAAGCCAGCAGGCAAACACATATAAAACTCAATATAAAGCGGCTGTTTTCTCTACAAACTCTTCTCTCAAAGAGAGAGATAGTGTGATAGAGGGAAAAGGAGCGAGAGAAACCAAGCAATTGTCACTGTTAGCAACGATCAATCGGTTCCAGGCACGTACGTAGTCACCACACATCTATACAAACAGTTAGCTGCACCCCCTCATGTGACTTTCTTCTCCAAAACACACCCCCATCATATATATATATATATATATATATATATATATATATATATATATATATATATATATATATATATATATATATATATATATACGGCTGTGTTCAACTTGGTGGGGGCACAGCCGTACCATCCTTTACTAGAAATAACTCAGGGCACTTCTAAACCCCCCTCTATTATCCTGAAAAAGATACTTAGATGCAACACAAATTGAGCCAGAAATAAAAATCTCACACCTCTACTCATATATTAGTTCATTTGATAAATAATGTTTGTTATTTAGAAAAATTCGTAACAATGTCGTTATTGATTTTTTCCACAAAAAAAATGAGACTACTATATTTGTTTTATTTACGCTTGCACCGTTATTATCTATAAAACATTATATTATTATTATTATATATATATATATTTTTTTTTTATATATATATAAAGTGGCTAATCAGCTGATCGGGTTATCAAAATGTTTAGGCACTTCCAGACCACCTAGAGACTCGCGGTTTTTTGCGTTTTGTCCCGAATCGGCCCAAACCGACTAGAAAAATCTGAAAAGTCGAAAAAAATTATTTTTACCCCCCTTAAAGAAATAAAAACAGGGGACGCGAATTGAAGGGTTTCTTCGAAGGGCTATAGCGGCTAAACGATAAGTCGTATCGAAAAGCGGATAGCACCAACGGTAACTGATTTTTATAGATCTACAATTTTGGTTCTATGACTTTCTGTCGTACGACCATCGGTTCTACCTTAAATCGAGTAAATTTGTCATTTTTGGTCAAATTTTGACTTTGAGCTCTCATGGCGTCCGCGATTATTGGCCGATTTTATTTTCGATTGGGGTATTTAAACCCCACACTAATGCTCTTTAAAACGAGTATTTATTATTTAAATTATTTGTATTTTTTGCCGAGAAAAATGAGTATTTATAAAGAAAAATCGAGTTTATAATTACGTAAATAACGTCATATTTACGTTTTTAACAAATCATCTTTTTTTTAAGCTCATGTTTATTTTATTATATAGTTAAAAACAAGAATACAAAAATATATAAACAAATATTGAATAATAAAGTTTGTTGTTCGAATGGTAAAAGATAATAAATACATTAGTTTCCACGTAAACACACTTTGGATCCAAGATGTAAACAAACGCCCGCCCCCACTCTTTCACCTTCTACTCTCTTTGCCTTTAGTGTAACGTCTACTTCCGTGGGGCACACCTCGCCATCTTTTCTTATACTACCGGCATTTATTAAGGTACAATTTTATTCTTATGTTAACTATTTATTTAATTGTTTTTATTACCATATTATTGTTATTAGAATTGTTTTTAATAGGTTGTTTAATTCTATACTAAGTAAATGTTTTAGTTTATTTAAATTAATGTTTTAGTTTATTTAAATGAATGTTTTACATTAATTAAATACATATTTATTTAATTACATTGATTTATTTATTACGTAATTATTTTTATAAGCTTATATATTATAAATATATATATTATAAATATATTTATTATTATTATAGAGTTATATTGTATAGTTAGAAACAAGTATAAAGAAAATATTGAACAATAAAGTTTTTTCTATAGGTTAATGATAATAAATAAATAAATTAGTTTCCACATAAACACACCTTGAAACCTAGATTTAAACCAATATTCCCTCTCCCGGGCAAAATATCCCCTCATCTTTTCTTATAGTATCGACATTTAAGGTACAATTTTATTTTTATGCTAACTATTTATTCATTATTATGTTTATTATTATTATTATAGGAATGTTTTTGATTAGTTTCTTTAAAGCTATATTAAATAAATATTTCAGTTTATTTAAGTTAATGTTTAGTTTAATTAGGATAATGTTAAACATTATCCATACGATTAAATAATCGTTTTATAAGCTCATGTTTATTATTATTTAGTTATATTTTATAGTTAGAAACAGGTATAAATAAAATATAAACAAATATTGAATAATAAAGTTTGGTTTTCGCAAGGTTAAAGATAAATAAAAATATTAGTTTCTACATAAACACACCTCGGACTCTCGATGTAAACAAACGCTCCTCTCCCTTCTTCTTCTTCTTATTTCCTTGACTTTAACTTTAGTTTATTGTCGCCGTCACCTCGGTCCTGTGCAGCTCCCTCACATCTCTTTTTCTTTACTACCGACATTTATGAAGGTAACATTTTATTCTTATGTTAACTATTTATTTAATTGTTTTTATTATTATATTATTGTTTCTAGAATTTTGATTTAATAGTTTGTTAAATTCTATTAAGTTAATGTTTTAGTTTATTTAAAAGAATCTTTTACTTTATTTAAACGAATGTTTTACTTTATTTAAATGAATCTTTTACTTTAAGTTATAGTTTAGTTGTATGTGTTAAGATTAAAATTAAATTATTACAATGTTAAATTAAACAATGTTAAATTATTAACATTGCTTTCTTTTTTATGTGATATTGCTTAATATTTGTATTATAAAATTATTTTTTCACCTCAACCTTAACTACTTATTTTTCAAATAATTTCGAGTACTAATAAATAACATAAGTTGATTTAGGTTCTAGCTTTAATAATATTTTTTTTTATTGTTATCTCTCAAGCCTAGCAGAGCCATTGTCTGTAATAAAACTAATTAAATATATGTAATGTAATCTTTTTCATGACATGCCCTATATTTTAATCCAATATGTTAATATATTTGATAGTATTGTGATATAGTCACCGATTCCTAGTATGAATACCACGGTTACGAAAACGGTTCTACCTTAATAGAGTTAATTTGATCAATTTTTTGTTGTTAAATTTTTGACTTTGAGCTCTCATGTCGTGTGCAAATATTGACCGATTAATTTTCCGATCGGTTGCTTAAACCTTTCACTTATGCAGTTATAATCGGGTATTAATGATTCAATTAATTTTTCCTTTTTGATGAGAAAAATTAGTATTTATAAAGAACAAATATATTTAAAATTTCAGAAATAACTTTATATTAACTTTTTAGCAAATAATTATTTTTATTAAAGCTTATATATAGACAAGCAGTCGCACGGGGTTCATGCTTGCAATCAGTGGATGTATTATTACTATTTTATACATATTACTATCCTATTAGATAATTGAGTAGGCTATTAAATATAAAATACTACAAAGTACTAATGAGATCCACACCAACAAAAGATAATTTTTGACTCCGGGATTTATTTATTGTCATCGAGTTAGCTAATTTCAAGGGGAACTGCCTATGCGCATAATTTTTACACCTCTATTTCCAACTTCAAATTTAAAAGTTATTCTTGGAATTATTATTGTTTCCCCCGAAGATGGTTTTCTAACTTAAATCATATATTCAGATATCTTAACTATTATTAGTTCCGTTCTACTAACTATGTAATGAATAATGAATTGTTTAGTGATTTTTTTTTTTTTTTCATTCTCATGACAACTGCACAATCTTCAAAGTTAACCTATCATCTGGTACACCGACTGGCTTACAGAATTCAATATTGACACATCTATATAAGACCCCCAGGATCAATTTCACTATCCGAATTGTATCATATACTTTGTGGTCCATTTGACTATTCTAATATTATTATATTTATTTCATTTCATTCACGGAGAAAATTAAAAGAAACGGGGAAAAAAGGAAATATCACCTTTTTTCAAACGCCCGCATCTCGAGTTGTATTTGTCCTATTAACGCAGTCTCGACGAAATCTCCCGACATATTTTTCAGCCTAAATTTGATACTTTTGAAATTTAGTTTCTCCCCAAAATTTACGATTTCAATAAAAATTTGTATTTAACCTTTATTTGACATCAGGAAAAAAATGTGAAAGAATTTTTGAAAAAATTTAAATATTTTAATTATATACGAAAAACATATATGGAAGGTTATTTTAGATTGTAACTTTCTGCAGTATCATCTAACATTTATTTAAATGATATAATTGTATTGTACTGTTTAAGAGCTTTAATTTGATGTTTCACTCGATATGGTTTTGGTCAGAAAATTGTTTTCTTTACCTTTAGGCGTAAACATTAATTATCTGTAATTAATTAATTAGAGATATATATTTAAGTTTGTTCCATGTTGTAAGTGACTTATAGCGTGCTTATGTGAGATCTTTGTAAAATTTTGAAAATATAAATTATTATTTGCATATTTCTGTATAGTGTAAATATTTCTGTAAATATGTTTGATTGTACACAGTAATAAATATATTATAATTGACACATTTTAGTTTATTTAATCCTCATGAAGTTCAAAAAATTAAAAAAAATTTAATTTTAGCTACTTCCTTATTGTCTACATCACAAATATTTACACTATACACCAAATTACTCAAATTAGTGATGTGCACAATAAAAAAGTACCAAACATTAAATAATTTTTATTTATTTTTTAAACATGAGTAACTATTACAAAATCTCAGCCGAAACTACGAATTCCTCCAGAAGTTCTTTTTTTCACTGAGCAAGCAGCCAATGAGTGATATTGAAAATTTAAATGAAAAAAAAAAAAAATAATAATATTAGAATAGTTAAATGGACCACAAAGTATATGATACAATTCGGATAGAGAAATTGGTCCTGGGGGGTCTTATATAGATGTGTCAATATTGAATTCTGTAAGTCAGTCGGTGTACCAGATCATAGGTTAACTTAGAAAAATTGTGCAGTTGTCATGTAAATGAAAAAAAAAAATAATTTCACTAAACTTCATTAGTTAGTAGAACGAAACGAATAATAGTTAAGATATCTAAATATTTGATGAAGTTAGAAAACCATCTTTGGGGGAAATAATAATAATTTCAAGAATAACTTTTAAATTTTAAGTTGGAAATAGAGGTGTGAAAATTATGCGTATAGGGAGTTCCCCTTAAAATTAGATTAGGTGTGGATCTCATTAGTACTTTGTAGTGTTATATTTAATGAAATAGCCTACTCAATTATCTAATATGATAGTAATATGTATAAAATAGTAATAATACATCCACTGATTGCAAGCATAAACCCCGCGCGAAGCACGGGGCGTATGCTTGTGTATTAATAAACTACTTACTGTTTCATGGGGGTTTCTGACTAAATAATTCATTTTGAACTAATTTATTTGCATTTAATTTTGTTTGTTTAGAGTTTAGATATACTCTCTAGCCAAAAATATATTATTTTTTGCATTTTAGGATTACTTTCTGGTTGTCAGTTTTTGATCATGTAAAGCTTGTTATTGATGGTAATATTGATGGAGGTGCCAACAATTCTGTTATTTAATATATTGTATAAATGGGTGACCCGAATATACCTCCCTTCGACCCTCGAACACTTTAAACTCGTATAGTATTTATTTGGACACCTATAAGCGGCCATATCAAGTATCCTATTTCTCTACTTTAGAATCCTGGTAAAGACATTTCCGGATATTGGATAAAATTTCTGATTTAATAAAGAGATATAAAAATAGTCTCCCAATTACAGGGTGGCACGGCAAGGGTAGCTTCCTAGCATCCTATTTCGTATACTTTAATTATTTACTTTTCATAAAAAAAAAATTATGTCACCGATTTCAAACAATCCAAGACAGGATTCCGTTTCAGACATTAGGGAACATTTTTGGTTTTGTGTCTGTTTGTCACTCAATTTTTGCGAACCAACATATCTAAAAAACTACTCGTCTGATTTTAATGAAATTTCGATGGCAGATCAAAATTAGTCCATTGTTGGTCCCATTAAGTTTCAACCTAATCATCTGATTTTTATGCACTTATATACATAATGGTTTCTCGAAAGTAACCCGAAGATAGGCAGAGATTTATTTCAACCGTCTACACTCTTTAAATTTTGATAAATTGAATACTTTTATTCATGAAAATAGACTGCCATTTGGTGTGGCACATAGCTTCCTCGCATCCTATCACGTACTTATTGATTTTATACTTTTACAAGCCATTATTGTTTACTTGTTTCCGCCGTTTTTTTAATCTGTCAAAATTGTATGGAGTTTTTACATAAATAAAGTATCAATTTAGCAAAAGTTAAAGAGCGCAGACGGTTCCAATTAATCTGTAGCTATTTGCGGGTTACTTTCAATAAACTATAAAAGTTTCATACAAATCAGATTAGTACTTTTGAAGTAATAGATGTAAATAAATGTATGTTTGTGCGCATGTGGAAGAGCAACAAATGAGCGCAGAATGTTGAAACTTATATGGGACTGCAACAATGAGCTAATTATGACTTACCTCCAAATTTCATTAAAATCGGACGCGTAGTTTTTAAGATATGTTGGTTCGCAAAAATTGAGTGACAGACAGACCGACAGACAAAGACGGAACCAAAAATGTTCCATGATGTTTAAAATAAATTTCTCTCTTGGGAATTTTTAAAATGTTGAAGTACCTACCGTGTATATAAGAATTTTTGAGATTTATAACATTTTCGTTTTTCAGGACGATAACATACTCGTATCTTTCGTTACCTTCACTAAGCTCGGAAGCAAAATGCTATAATATGTTTCGATGTATTAAAAAAAAAAAAAAAAAAAATGATTCGGCATAACAAAAATGAAACAATATATTCTAATGGAAAAAGGATATAAAGAAATAGAATGTAATAATTAGGTATTATTTGGTTTTAGTATTATTATTTTATCAAATATTGCTTGTATAACCGAATAAGAGGATACATATTCATAAAACTTCCAAATCAAATATTGCATACAATAAAATTTTAATCTAATTCCAATTAAATTTAAACAAGGTTCAATATGATTGTTTAAATGAAAAGTTATGAGAGCTTATCGCTTATCTGGCTTTATTATTAATTCAATTTCCATTACCTCTCCCCTCCCCCTCCTCCCGTTTATTCGGGTTTGGAAATTGTTGATTCGCTGGGTTTTGCCTCGTTTCCGTACAAAAACCAATATGAGTTTTGTTTTCAAGGAGGGCGGGATGGAATAATTAGGCTGTTTTAACTTCATGCACCACCTCCCCCCTCCCCCTGGTGTGATTCTGACAAGTTATTGTATTTAATTTTCTGGGAAATCATTATATTGAGAGGGAGAGGTATTCCAGTATATAGATATCTCTCCCTCACCCATTTTAATAACCCTATAAACACCGCATCCCTCATGTTTTGAATTTCTCCCGTTTTTGAAATAGGTATATATGAACGTACAGGATTTATATATCTTGTTCATCTCATGGCGCTATCACTAAAAGCAGGAAAATGTGAAATTTGCTCCATTGCTAGTCCCACACTCTCTCCCTCTCAACCATTGCTAAACATGGTTTTCAATCATTATCCCCCCCCCCCACTTTCTAGTACTCCAGTAAGAGAAAACTGCTTCTAAACGTATATAAACGTTCAGCAAAACGTTAATTTTCAACATCCATAGGAAACTAGGTAGTTGAATTAACTGATGAGAGTGTCATATCAAATGATAATTATGTAGAAATTCTCTCTGCATTTCCAAAACATCAATTTTCCTCCTGATAAACCTTATGAGGGGGGGGGGGAGACCTCCTCATACTCCGTTTTAACGTATATATGTATATAATAATTAATGTTTTTCACCTTATTTAATTATTGTTTATGAAGTTCGTATTCTCTTTGTTTCAAAATTAATTTGAGTTAAATTTATATTTCTTCATATTTGAGTAAATAATCCTTTCATTACTCATACACATCATTATATATATATATTATAACGAAATAAATCGGATTCATTTGAAATGTTAAATATATATATATATATATATATATATATATATATATATATATATATATATATATATATATATATTTATTTATTTCTTTTAAAATTTCAAATGAATCCGATTTTAACATAGTTTGCTTAATTTAAATTCAAATTAAAAAAATCCCAACTTCAATACATACATGTAATAAACATTGTGATGATAAGGATAAAATGTATGGAAAATTATTTTATTGAATTTATGAAATAATAAAGCGTATTATAAATTCATCTTAAATTACATTTTATAAGACCAAGTAATTATAATTTAATTGAATATACCACGATTTATACATTAATTTGAAAATAATGAATGTGCTTTAAATGATAATAATTGTATTTCTAATTAATAATTATTCAAGGGTTATTCACTTTACAAGTGGATTAAATTGCAAAACTTTGATTTAAATATCAACAGATAACTTATAATAATAACGATCTATTTGGTTTAGTACTATTGAAAGGGAATATAACTATTAAATTTAATTATAAATTTCGAAATCAGATTTGAATTGTTTAAATTTTTGGGATTGCAGTCTCAAATGTAGAGTTATAATATAAATGACTCTCCCGATTTTTTTTAGTACAGTTATAAAGCTGTTTTGCAGACCAATGCCGTTGCTATGGGGTCAATTCTGTAACTTTTTGATATATATCAAAATTTGACGAAAATCAAACGGGCATTTATGGGATATTATTAATTTGTTAGTGTATATAATTTCTATATAATAGTTAATCTTTATAGTGATGTCAGGGCTGTTTGTGACCGAATACTAAACTCCGCCGTGATTTTGTTGTCAGTGGTAACGATAATAATTTAAATATTGAAGTAGTGGATAATGTATTTTTACAAAGTCCAGTCATGCACCATGACTTAATGAGCGAATTTTCAAAGGTATATGCGTATTATAGGCTTATGATAATATAGGAAAATATTGGTTTTGGTTGGTGAGAAAAAGAAATGGTACTCAGGGGTACCCTTCAAGATGCATGTCGTTGAAAAGTTCTTTAAAAGTACAGTAATTGTTGTTATGCACACTTGTCATATTTTCATAAAATACAGGGGGGAAATGGAAAAAACGCGTTTTTATGCTATTTTTGACCCTACATTGTCAAAATTTGACCCCTAAATGAACTTCAAAAATTCTGGCCAACGACCTCATTCTTTCTTTTGATATTATTGACATTTTAAAATTAGTTTGGATTTTTAAGTGCATCCTAGCGTGAGATATCGTCTGGAGTGACACACATATATATACATATATACATACATATATATATATATATATATATATATATATATATATATATATATATATATATATATATATATATATATATATATATATATACATACATTCATAAAGAATGTGTTAAATTTCAGGAATCGATTAAGAATGGTCTAAAACGGACTTCCATTACAAAAATTTTGAAGCCACTGCAATAGCTTAATTTTCTTCGAAAATTTGCTAAAACTTATTTTATTAAAAATATAACAATATTACATTCAAAATAGAAATATAATAAAATATATTAAGCGATAAAGCACCCTTTTAGAGCAATAGAGCACCCCGAAGTTATTTCCATGCGAAAACAAAAATGAATGCAATAATAGCGTCTCTCTGTTTTGATTTCGATTTCAATTTTACATATAAACACATAACTTGACTTTAACCACAATTTTTAGAGTAGTATATCACACAAAATATTAACTTTGTTGTAATTTTAATGCAAACAATGACACAGATTCACTATGACAGGCTACGCGCATCTTTATAACAAATTTTTATGTGTTATCACCTGAAAAGAAAGTTTTCAAAGTTACAAAATCGACCACATGGTGTAGTTTTAGTAATCATCTTTTACAGCAGTTATCGCCTCGTGCAAAATGTTACCCAATTACTAGTTAATGATATCATTATCATGTCAATATGGAGACACCAAATATATATTGTAATGACCCATATTTATTCAAGAGTAGGAAAGCTCGGTTTAAATATTCCAAATCCTACAGGGAATTTTCAGAAAACGCTTTGCATTTAACGAATACGCATATATGAAAATTTAAAAAGGGATCTGCCGTTATCAACGAGGTAGAGAGAAGGACTCCCCTTCCCCCGTCTGGAAAAGCTAATTCTGTGCCAATAATTTAGTCATGGTTGGAGAAGTATGTGGAGCGTTAAGTGGTCAGCTTCCCTTGCATGGATCGTGGATGGGGAAACGTCCGATGTGGTGATTTGATTACAGAAGTATGAATATGCAGACACGCTGAGTGAGAGACTTAATCAAAACGGTCATCAATTGATTGCCTTCCTAGACTACTTGACTGATCCAAAACCTCAATCAATTGAAATCAATATGCGCGACATGCTAATACACCGATATGATTGGCTTCGTTAACCCAACTACCACATCTTCACAACAACACACACATCTTCCGACATCATTTGAATTCCGCACCCAACCAAAACCAAAAACTCTTTTTTCTGAAGAGCACTTCAGTTTAACATTTTCAACCACTTTCTAACCCCACCATATTTGGAACAAAAAATCGGTGTGATATATATGAAACAAAACTTTTTCAAATAGATATTGATACAGGTGTATTTATTTATATCCCATCTCATTTAATTGATTTATTGCTTCTATGCTTACCGAAGGTAATAAAGGCTATATCGTTCTGAAGACCGAACATTTTTTTATGTCTCCGAATTTAATAATTCCACCACAGAAATCCGTTTCAGACATCAAGCAACATTTTTAATCCCTCGGCTATCTTTCGGCCTGTCCACAATTTTTGCGAACTGAATTATTCTAAAAAAACTACTCGTTTGATTATAATGAAATTTGTATGGTAGGTAAATAATTAGGCTCTTGTTGGTCCCATATAAGCTTCAATCTTCTATGCCCATTTTTCTCTTCCACATGCGCACAAACATACATTTATTTAAACCTATATTAGTCAGGGTGCCCATGCCCATTGGCAAAAAAGTCAATTATACATACTCTTTCCATACCTCTTTGTATGGCTTGTTTAGGCCAAGTCTGACACCGTTTTCCTCTGTGATTTTATTTGGTTTTGGGGCGTTTTTCATTATTTGAACCCTATAACTTTGACGCATCAGACTGGAAAATCGGAAAAAGAGTTTTGCGTCAGACAATATTAAAATGTTGACTTGTAGGGTTCAAATAATGTATCTTGAGAAAATCAGCTGGATATTAATTATTATTATTAATTTACTTTGGTTTTCTTACATGAATAAAAGTACTTATTTTGCAATACATAAGTAAGCAGGCGGTGATAATAAAAAAACCTTTGTGCCTGTGTGGACGAGAAACTAATGGGTGCAGAAAATAAAACTTATATGGGGCCAATAGTAAGGTAATAATATGCTACTTTCCAAATTAAAATTGAACGAGTAGTTCTCAAAATAAGTAATAAATAACCAAAATATTCACAATATCTTGGTTCTCAAAATTGTTGAACGACTGGTAGACCGACTAGATCGACTTACAGACACGAGGCCAAAAATGTTCCCTGTTGTCTGAAACGGATTTCTGTCTTAAAATTTTCGTTCTTATGAACGATCACATCGCTTCCGTTACCTTCAATGAGATCTAAAGCAAAATATTAAATAAATTATCCAATGATGGGTTGTAAAAACATTACATCAATAATGTACATGATAGGAGGCGAGGAAACTACGTGCTACACTAATTGGCAAACTCCTTTTAGACATATTTCATATGTGTTCAACAAGTCCATGTTTAATTGCTCAAAAAAAATTAGATTTATTTTCTTATTCATTTCGATTTAGAAAATATTTTCAATAATTCAATAGATTTTTCCTGGGAAAACGACTTATAGATGCTTAGATTCGTATTTATCTGGAATAATACATATTCGTATTTTGCATCCGAGCTTACCGAAGGTAACGCAAGCTATGTGATCGTTCTAAAGAACGAAACATTTTTATGTCTCAGATTTCTAAAATTCCAAAACAGAAATCCGTTTCAGACATCACGGAATTTTTTTGGTTCCGTCTATCTATCGCTCAATTTTTGCAAACCAATAAAACTTAGAAACTAAGACTACTTAGTCTTCTTTAATAGTACTTAGTAGTAGTAAACATACTAACCCTATATTAATGAAATTTGGATGGTAGGTCAAGATTAGGGAATTTATTAAATTTGACAAAAATAGGTTGCCATCAAAAGCATAAAATCATTTATACGATGTTATGTGTCACACTAATTGGCAGACTATTTAAATCACAATTGTTGGGTCGTTTTGGAAAAATAATTTTTTTTGGGGGGGGGGGGGGGGTAGTGCCTTTAAATTTGAAGCTAAAATGTATTTCTTGATTTCCGCTTGGAGTATGATTTTTCTGAACTTTTTTTGCAAAATTTTATTGAAATGGGTCCAGTACTTAACTATAGGCTCCTCGCGTCTGCACAGTTCACAAACAGAAAATTATTAAAAATCAGTCCATGGTCTGCCAGGACTTTTGGTTCCTGAGATATTTGTCATGTCTAAATATGATACGTCTGAGATTAAGTTTCTGGAAGGTGGCAACATAATATTTTCGGAGCATCTGCTCAGTTTACAGACAGACAATTTTTGAAAAACCACCATGTCCAAAACATCATATACTACGTGTTGGACAACAAGCATTTATACGAAGTTACTTATATTTTAAAGCAAGTAAAACTCGAATATTTTAGTAAAAGGCTATTTTACTACGTTTTTATTAGCTTGCGTTCTTGTTTGTTTGTTTGTCCAGTACAAATCTTGCAATCGATTTTTAACTAACACCCCGAGCAGCTAGACATTTGAAACTTTTAGAATAGCTCAGGACACAATGACAATGTATTATTTTAATACTTTTAGCCATCTTTCAGCAGAATTTAATTCGTTGTCAGCAAACTTTGCTGTATGGAAAGTTAGTTAGGAAAAAATCCGCAAGTTTTTTTTATTTGTTTTGACATGGCCCATATTTACGATCTTTATTTTGACGGGTTTCAAATTTATGATGTTTTATTTAGTCAACAGAAAATTTAAAATCGTAGTATTTAAAAAGTTCTTTTTATCTTATAATTATATATTTATTTATTTATTACTCTGTCATCTTTCTTATATAAGGAGTGGGAAAAATAATATAATGTGTCCGGAAATTGGGGAAACTATTAATAAAAAGTTGGCCAATCACTGGTGGTGAATAAAAATCAAATACCAAGTATATGTATTTTTTCAAGTAGTCATTTAGATTAAAATCATTTCACATTATAACAAAAAGTTAAAATTTGTTTTTTAAAAATATGTAGAATCGTATATTTTATATTTTGCTATCTTGTCATAGATATACTACGTTTATAGTACAAAGTAACAATCGGGACCTCTTGGAGTTATTCACACGAATTGAAATATTTTTATTTAGATTTTTTTAACATGAAGTTGACCCCACGCAAACCTATTTGATAATGTGTTTTCTTTTTTTTTAAAAAACTATCTTTTCTTTTTTTTCTAAAAAAAAAAAAATAATAATAAGGAAAGGATACAGTATTTGATATAATAGGCCGGGTGCGGTTAGCGTATAAGAGAGCATTGAAAGTGTCAGTTTTAAACCGTCCCCTGGGGGAGGCTTAAATAAACCGACAATAGGCTAACTCACGGCCCTGTGCAAGGCAACCACTGCTCTGTTGATGTTTTGAATTACTCGTAGGGGAAACCTCCCTACATCACATCTCTACAGGAGGCAGTCTGAAATAACAGAGACACAATGCACAATGTCCCCCCCTACTAGTAACTAGTACATTCCTTAACCTTCTTTTTTTAAAAAAAAAAATGCTTTGAAACATATTAGTCAACTAAGTACAAGCAAACAATAATATAATGCTATCTAGTTTGTATGGAATAGAGCAGTAAATATCTTTCACTATTACAGACATTTTTTAACTATTATAGACAAGTTTTTATCGAGTAGAAGTAGAGTAACAAATATCTCTCACTACTATAGACTAGTTTTTATCGAGTAGAGTAGGAAATATCTTTCACCATTATAGGCAAGATGTTATCAAGTTTGTATCGAGTGAAGTAGTATATCCTGTATCTTTCTCTATTAAAGATAAGTTTGTGTATTAAGTCGAGTAATAATTATCTCTCACTACTATAGACTCACTACTAAGTTTATTCTCTAATTTGTATCGAATAGAGTAACATATATCTTTCACTATTATAGACAATTCTGACTAGAGAGGTTGGTAGAAAGTAACAGAACAATATTGTCACCACAATTTTTTTTCACTGAAGGTGATAATCTATAATATAAGCGACAAAGTCCTGATTGACTGACATAGAATCACCGTACAGCTAAATCTGCTTAACCGAGATACTTGAAATTTTGAGGATATACTCTGTTCATATCATAGTCACCCACTAAGAAAGGATTTTACGAAATTTTGATTTTGGTCCACAGGGGTACGGGGTACAAATGTCAAAGTAATGAATACCCTTCATGATGCATGTAGTTGAAAAGCTCTTTAAGAGTACAGTAATTGTTGTTATGTACAGTTTTGTCATATTTTCATTTAGGAGGGGGGTAAAATGGAATAATATAGCTATATCTTATATAAAAAGAAGAGTGTCTGTATGGACTGTATGAGGTGTCTTTTATACAAATCTACAGTTTTATCCAAATTTGACGAATATTTACACATTTTTCCTTAAAAACAAGGTGAAGGTCACTGCCTACATGAGATTTCGAAATTAAAACTTTGGTACGCAGGGGTACGGGGTACAAATGTCTAAGAAATGAAAACCCTTCATGATGCATACCGTTGAAAAGCACTTTCAGAGTACAGTAATTGTCGCTACAACAATGACTTGACCCTTTTAGAGAAATAAATTTATTTTGTATTTCCTCTAAATGAGTAGTCATGACAACGAATTGTCTGTGCGTCAATCACGTCCAAACGGCTGAATAGATTTTGGTGGTTCTTGGGTAAAATGTAAAGCTCAATTCTCGGGTAATATAGGCTATAAAACGTTTCGGTAGCTTCATATGGGGTGGAGAACGGGGCAGGGGCATCTAAATAGATTTCAAAATTCTAATTTAATTTTTTATTAAAAAAATATCTAACCAAAATTGCAGAAGAAACTACTGACAATATTTTATGTTTGTGGAAATATCTGAAAGAAGAATTGTTAAAGAAATGATTTCAATCGCTGTCAAAAAATATTTTGATTTATTTTTAGACATTAAGACAATAGTTTACAAATTACACATTACCGTGCCTAACACTTTACCAACATAATCATCACCACTTCTTTAAAATGCTAAAATAAAATCTACGGGTGTACACGTACACGTATTATAATAATTTCTAAGTTATACTGATACCTGCCGATAGGGATTTTCTAAAATTTTATCCCTAAGGGGAACATAAGGACAAAGTTAGAAAAATGGGGAATTGAGCCCAGACCGATCTTCTAAAGTTAGGAAGTTAGTACTTGAGAAATAGCTCTTATTTTAGATGTAAGCACGTACATTAATAAAAGATAATTCCAATTTCAACCAAGAGATAGGTTAAGACATGGGGGTCAGAAGGAATATACCACTACTTTTCTCGGAAAGTTATCTTTTGAGAATTTTTCTTCAGTAGTCGGAATCAATTACTAATTTGGGATATTAGCAAATTATCATATCAAAGGGGAGGGGGTATAGAAATAAGGGGAAGGGATAGAATGTAGATATTCTCGCTTAGTAAAATAATTTAAATGTTTCTTGATGGTTGTTTATAAACCCATCAAATTGAAAATAACACACCCCGTAGCGAAGCACGGGTATCCAGCTATAGTTTATTATATGTCGAAACGCGTTTGTGATTTTTAATAAAAAAGTAAATTGTGATGACAATATTGTTGTGTTACTTTCTACCAACCTCTCTAGGTTTCTAGTCATAATTATGAAGTGGTACCACAAACTCTCAGTGAAAACTAATTATTTATTATAGACAAGCTTGTATCGAGTAGAGTAAGAAATAACTTTCACTATTATAGTCAAGTTTTAGGAGGACTGGTCGTATCTCTGCTTGTATTCTAAATTTTAGATTAGGAATATAAGTTTGTTTTTAAAAACTAATACACTTTATCATTGTTTAATTTATCCCAAGCATCATCATTAATAAACAATATAACTTCTATATTCATAGTTTAGTTCCAAACATTAAAATGATAATAGTATGAGGAGTGAATGTTTTTGCGGTATTTTAAATTTAGTAAAGTTGTGTCAACTAAATTTTAATAAGGATTTTCTCACAATGCTTGGGAGATATGCGACCTTATATGAAGGTGAAGCCCTGTGGAATTATCAACGTGATTCTGTATCTATCAACAATTGTTAAATAACAATATGGTTGATGCATAGCTCTTGATATTAAATGTCGTTCATCCCCCTGTTAATTTGATCGTTTGTCTCGTTTATTGTAGAGGGTCGAGTTTCTGGACCAGCAAAAAGAAAACTTGTTGTTTGCTGTTCTTGTTCGTTGGCAAATAAGATCGAAGGCATCCAAACAAAGACAGAATATAGAAAACATTAGGGAATAACAAATTTCAAAATATTTAATTCAACCTTACCTCCGGATTATCAAGAAAACCTAAAATCATAATTAAACCCTATTAACGTCGAACTTCAAAATCACTTTGCACTTAATTTGATAAAGCTAGATATTTATTTTAACTATCTGTTTTCTTGAAAGTTTTCTTTTTACTTAAGTAATAACATTTAAATTGATTATTTTCTTTATTAAACCGAAATTAAAGAAATATAAAAGCAGATTTAAATAAGGTTTTATGAGGAGAGAGAAGGGATAATCTGAGAATGATAATTGCTTATTGGAATTGCTTTGGAACTGTGAATGCGGAGGGGGGATATAATAATACCTAGTTGAGTGTAGAATTACAAGTTGAGTAGGTATAATAGCCAAGTTGATTATGAGATCTTGCTGGCATTGTATAAATAGGGATCCTGAACAGTTCTCGGTCCTTTATGTCTTTAAAGCCAAGAAGGATTACAGCATTAGTTTAGTGATGATGGTTTCTCATTGTTCCACCAGTCCTACCAACTTTTCACCAATAAACACAATCGATTTCCAAGCCCAGCTCGTGGAAACTTCTTGAGTTTCCTGGCTTCTTCCCTCGCAGATCTGCTTTCCTTCTCCCCTACTCCTACTTACTACTCAATACTTCCGGATCCCTCTCTCTACAAAGTTTTCTAACTTCTATAAATCCAAGGACTTAATCCTTGTTAATACTTTAGTCAGTTAAGTCAGTTTATAACTTGTTCTTTACCGCTCTATAGATCTGTTTCGGTAACAAATTTAATTGTTTGTGGTGGCTCCAACGTAAATATTATATTTTATTTTTTCCCAATGTTTTATTGTCATTTTAATTCACAAAGTGAAATTTAATATTGTATTGAAAAAAAGAACCACTTATAAAACATGTTACAGTACTAAATGTGTTTACAGTATATGCGGATGTTACTGAAGATAGAAGCATAAATAACTATAAAGGAAATTACAAAAAATTGATTATATAGCGCTTCACGCTTTTATCATTAGTGCCATATCTACTGTCATCGCTCGTAGTACTGTGGATGTGAAAAAAATTCTCCTATTCAGTGCATGTTGCTGAAGTGAAACTTCTTCTGCGCGGCTTGAGTCGGTAGTTGATTTGCCTGTAAAAAATGTTTCACTTATATGTGCCTCGATCTACCAACCTCTGATTCAGCAGGCATAAATGCTAACCATTGCACCACGGAGGTAGGTGATTTTTCAACCCATAGAATTGGTATATAAGGGTAATATTTTATACATTATAATAATTTAAATGTTAAAATGTTATGTGTTTATATTTAAATGTTTTTTCTTCATTATTCCCTAATTGTTATGAAAATATTTTATTTTAAAATTAATTTCCACATCACCATTTCTTAATCCTGAAATAATAAAATCGTCAATGAATGCAAAAATCAACTGTTTCTAGAACTTAAGTTTCACTTCTACTGCGTGAGAGTCTCACACATATTTCTTAAAATATATTATTATTAACTACTCTTTATAGTACCATTAAATGAAATCTCTTAATATATTCTAATTTCACTTAGCTATCAGTGTTCGTCGTTGTTAAATTCCTGAAACTAAATTTAAATCTTTGCTGTTTAAAATGAAATTATTTGAAACGAAAATAACCTCACATACATGCCATTTGTCGGTGTTGTTTACAATTTTATTTTTATCGAATTTTACTGCCAATATTTTTAAAGAATTAATTAATTAATGGGCTAATACAAAGGGTTTTGTAAAATTAATGACTGTTTATTGTACAGTCATGGGAAATACATAATCTGTGCAAGTTTTAGCTTTCTATAGGTAGTCGGGCTTTTTGCGCTCTTGTGTTCTCTGATGATAACTGTGTACTCAAATCCGCAGACTGTATTTTTATTTAATGTTTATGCCAATATACCTACTAATTATAATTGAACTAGGAATAGTGTTTGCTACTTACTTTCTTTACATATTATGTTTACCCTCATCTTGAATAAATACCATAAAATCTCCTATCGTACCATTAATTTTATTACCCGTTTTTCTAAATCTGACACATTAATCTTATTTACCTTTGTTACCTGTTATCCCCCTTTTAAAGTTAATATTGTAATTAATCTAATTATGTGGAAAGTTTTTACTTTTTCTCGCAAATCCCCAAATCTATTTAATTCATTGTCGATATCCATGTAATTATTCCAGTAAATTATCAATTAGTGCAGTATAATTATTATAATTCGATCCTTAAATGTGATAAATCAATTTGCTACTCTGGATTGTCAATTGTCGCAACGATTAATCCTTTCATCAAAGGAAGGAGGATTGTAGCATCGGGCATCTAATTAAACTAAATCAAGTCACGTGGGTTTGATGTGTTTGTGGGTATAATTGGGTCTCATTAGGATCTGAGGAGACGGGGGTCGGACCAGAGCAATTAAACTCGCTTGGTTTCATTAGAAGTTGAAAGCAGGAGCTCCGAGGGTCAGATAACGGATCGGGTGCTTAACGCTTTAATAGGATTCGATTAATATATCTGGTGGTATAATCGGGTCGGAGATGCGTCGAGTCGCGGGAGCAGAAACACACTGATATTAGGAGACGCTGTTTAGTCGAGTGTGACATTAGACCCGAGGGAGGGTTTCAAGTCAAGCTCGAGAGCTGTAAATCCGGACGTCCCTCCCTTCAGGGGCGTGCCTGGGATTGGCAGTACAGAACAGGGTGGCAAGAGAACCTCTCACAGGAGCAAACCCCTTGGAAGGGAAAGTCCGTGGAAAAGCGGGGAAAGCCATGGTGCCGACATGGTATGACAGGTTACCAAGGAGACCCTGCATCCTGCACCCACCTGACGCCACACACAACTTATCCTTTTGTTCCAAGACAACCTCCCACAAATAAACACCTTGGGGCGAAATCCTCCCCCAACATCCGTCCCTTCTATCCTCTTCTATACATTGTTTATCGACAAATTCAATCTACCATTTCTTAAAGAATTACCTTACACAATTATTAACCCAGCTAATTTTCTATAAGAGCTTTCATTCAGGAGGAAGTCTGAATATAATAAATGATCGTTAATCAAACTATTCGTAGCATATTTGAAATTATTTAAGTCTTCCAAGTAGTGTGGCACATAGCTTCCTCACGTCTTATTATTGGGCTAATGGTCACATAAAACTTTGATGTGTTTCGATTCCCCGTAGGGTCACTCTTATTTATAAGTAATATTGAATTTACGCAGACGGTGGAAATTGATATGGAACTATCCGCGGTCAATACTTTCTGCAAGGCATGCAAAGTATAGAAAATCAAATGAGTACCTATTTTTAAAGGTACCTAATTAAAAATTCGGTCCGAGACAACTCAGACAAACTTTCTCATGTACAAGTTCATAATTACTTGGCCAATGTTTTCCATTTATTCGTTTTTGTAGCTACGTTTAATTATTATTGAAAATTATATCAAAATTTACCATAAAAATAACTTCTCCAGGGCGGGATCTCTCCGTCCACGTTTTAAGCTATTTTCTCAGGAACTAGATTTTTCCCGGGAAAAACTGCATATATATCGTTGGATCCGTATTTAAAAGGACTACATTATAGAATTTTTTAATCAAAATGGTCGGAACAGTTTTCGAGTAATATTTTTTGGGGGGGTAGAGTTTTTGGGGGGTAGCGCCCCCAAATTTGGAGCTTAAATTCATTTCTCGATTTCGCTTCGGGGTATGATTTTTCTGAACATGTATGCCAAATTTCGTCAAAATCGGCCCGCAGAGTTTAGGCTCCAGGCGTCTGCACAGACAGACGACAGACAACGGACAGACATTTTTTAAAAACCACTTTTTTGGACTTAGGGGACCTCAAAACGTGTAAATCCATCAAAATCGAATTTTCGTGCCATCACAATACTTTATCTTTATATGAGAAAGTAAAAAGGTAACCTTAGAGGTATCCTATTTTTAAAGAAATGTGTTAATAAAATAATGTTTTATAAAATTCCAAGTTGGGTCCCACTTATTTTTAAGCAATACTAAATTGACGCAGAAGTTAAAATTAATATAGAGCCAACAATGAGCTAAATATGACCTACCATCCAAATTTTATTAAAAGCCTACGTGTAGTTTTAAAGATACTTGGGGTCCCAAAAATTTTGAATGACAGTCTGACAGACCACCCAAAATCTCTCTCTATGTCTGAAACAGATTTTTGTCCTTGAATATTTAAATTCAGAGACATAGAAAAATTATTTTTCAAAATGTTGATAATGCTTCCGTTAATTTCGGTAAGCTCGGAACCAAATATACCCTTATTATTATGGCACATGGGAATTGAAAGTTTGGTATTTGGACTTATTTGTTTTCAATATTAAATGTGTGCAGACAGTTAAAATTATAATGAAACCTCTGTGAGCTACTTTTGTCAAACCATCCAAAGCAATTTTTTATATTATATAATCTATAACTCTTAAACAGTGCATCAGATTTACTTGTTTCCTTCAATGTAAGATAAGTAATTTACCCTGCTTTAATCTTCTTCAGAAAATAAAACTATTTCAGTTCTGGTTTAGAAGATATTTCCATTAATGCGAGTAACTTCCTAGTTGCACAACCTGCCCCATGATAGGGGTAAGTTTAGCAAGGGGTATGGTTAATAGGTTCAATAGTGATATGGAAATTGCATAAATCTACAATTTAACTACAATTGATCATTATTTATATAATCGAGTAGTATCCCTACGACGGCGACGTCGACGCATCTCGAAATAATTTGTTAAAGCTATGCTAAGGCAACCATATTTATTCGAATCAAAATAAATGTTTAATTTCATTTTTTAGTCTTCAAATAGATATAATAACGTATCTAAATTGATTTACTTAATTTTAGTTTTATTTCTAGCCGTTAAGCCCATTGCCACGGTCTTGAAGTCTCTTTTAATATACTAGTAAGTTCCATTACTAATATAGAGTAAAACAAAACAAAATCAAAAGTAAATATAACATACATTGGAAGAAATGACTACCAAATTGTATTTTACTTTTTAATAAAATAATAAACAAAGCGCTCCCCGTGCACCTTATTCGATTGTCATGCGGCAACTGAGGATCTCAGGATGTGTTCCCCTCCCTTACCCCCTCTCTCTTTCCGTCATTTGAAGTTTTCTCGTGACATCCTTAGTTTTTAAGATATTTAAATTACCCAACTTGCCCTATGTTCAGCTAGCCCCGCTCTACCCTGTACCCATTTGACAATTATTACCAACATGACAATCAAGGTTGATGTCACAGGTTCGATTCCACGCCGAGGCACTTTGATAAACATAGCTCAATAGTGGCGTGGCGATACATAGGTGTTTAAGTGGCTGAACTTCATACAGTGTTAGCAAACAGGAACCAAATAAGTGGCATAGTTGTTATAGACTCCAACAAGTAGTTTGTTCGACCCATTACTATAGTAATGTAAAGTAAGCACTTACTTTTTAATTTATAGCCTGGTTTTGACCACTTTATATGGGCAGCTTTAGATGAATAACAATCCATTTAAATACCAATATATCTATGTATATCTAAGTCACTTTTCCCGAAGAAATTTAGTTTCTAAGATATTTAATAAAATAGAAAACACTTGATATATGGAGGAAATCAAAACAGGTCCACATAAATAGTCAATTTTTATTTCCCTGCGTGTTCTCATTATTTTTTTAATTTAGAATTTGTGTAAAATTTTAGCGAATTTCCATTGGGAAAAATTCGCTAATAGAGCCACTGGCATGGCGGGAGTTTGAACCGGGATTGTGGCCAAAATACGTTTCATGGGTCCCTGATCACGAAAAATAGGTTTTACAAAACTTTATATATATATATGTATATATATATTATATATATATATATATATATATATATATATATATATATATATATATATATATATATATATATATATATATATATATATATATATATATATATATATATATATATATAGGTATATGTATTTCTAGCGGATTTCTTGTGAGCACGATACCTCTCGAACGAATTGACGTATCAAAATAAAACTTGCACCGAAAAATCAAGCTCGTTGAGATGAGGATCCCCTAAAAAAATGGGATCTTTATGACGTCATTAAACCCTTCTGATGAGTTAGCAAAGATTAAAAAAAATACAAAAAAATCAAGTGAGGTATCGCTTCATATGTTTTTTAAGATCCTGAATCCAAAAAATGAGTTACCATAGCGATTCCAATAATAATTTTATAATAATAATAGTAGTAGTAATAACAACAATTTCTTGTGAGCACGATAGCTCTCGAACGAATTGACTTATCAAATTAAAACTTGCACCGAAAAATCAAGCTTGTTGAGATGTGGATCCCCTAAAAAAATGGGATCTTTATGACGTTATTAACCCTTCCTGATGAGTTAGCAAAGATTTAAAATAATCCTACCGCGGGTTTCCACAAGCCAAGCGAATTTCCATTGGAAATTTGTAGTTCAATGTTGTGCAGTTTAAACCTCTTTGAAACTACTACTATTATGTTTAACTAAGCATTATTATAAATACCCTAATCTAACTAAAATATTTCTTATAAATTTTCTTAACTTAAAACAATCCACACAATTGTAGTAGTTATGAAGAATAATCCTATGCGAATTTCCAATGGAAATTCGCTTGGCTTACGGAAACCCGCGGTAGGATTTTTATATTATTAGTTAAAAATTTAATTATTTCGTGTTAAAATAACAATTATTTTTTTATTTAAATAAATAATTTATAATAACTAAATTAAATAGACAGTTTAGGATAATATCCAGTATCATTATCTAAATTGGAAAGTTTTGACTGATTTTTTAAGTTTATAATAAATTATTTGCCTTACAAATACAAAGCTGCAAAAAGATTAAAAAAAAAAAATTAAATGTAGTCAAGATGAAATAGAAGAAGAAAAGCTGTGTAAATCATTAGAGAGAAAGTTAATCTGTTGCCGACTCCCCCCCCCCCCCCCCCCCCCTTATCACTTTGTTATTGTTTCTCTGATAACATCGACTTTCTTTTTAGACTGCCGGAAAAATAAAACCCATTAAAAACAAGGAAAATCTTTATCTTTAAAAGAAAGGAAAAATAGATTGTTGTTTGATTTGGGCATTTAGCAAGGACTCGTGGAAACAGATTGAACCGGATCCTTTTCCTGCGAGTCTAACAGCGCCCTCTAAGTGGTTCCTAAGAAAAATCAATCTGACAAAAGGAGGCGGTAAAGGAAAGAGGGCGCAGTGTATTTAGTGGAGGGCGCACCACCCTTCTCCTTTCATAATGGGAGCGGCAATAAAGAAACTGTCTGAGCGCCCCTCGGCGAGGAAAGGGGCGCCAGACCAGAAATAATAGATATTTCAGCTTTGCCGCCCCCCGGGCCCCCGGTAATTGCAGTAAATCAAGAGGCGGGGGCTGCAAGTGACCGCCCTCCCGTGCCACCCCGTCTCTCTCTAGTCCTTACAGTTATTAACTAATCTTTGATTAAGAACAAGTCATTATTTTGTTTCCGAGAAGCCAATAGCATTTTTTTTTTCCTTGACGGATTGTTACTCGGTTTTCTTTTCAATCCCTTTTCTTCTTCCTTAACCGTATCTTGATTGGAATACTAAAACAAGACTTAAGATTTTCTTCTCTCTTCAGCAAATAACACTTTTTAATCAGGTGACTTAATGGAAAATCTAAAATAACAAAGAAAATACTGCATGTAAAACATAATTAAAATTTAGTAGTGTATGCCCTTCCTGCCAAAGTCTAAAATAATTACAATCTTTTAAAAGAAAAATATATGAATCTAATTTTTAACCCATAGTATAGGAACCATTGCTAACATGTATACATATATAATACAAATTTAACGTGAAGTTGAACCACAAATTTGATCACTTTATTGAATTGTAGAAAAATATAATATTGACTTAATTATAAGTAAAATACTACTCTAAGAGAACACTTATTCAGTTCATCGAATTAAAGACAATTGTATAGAATTGATAATATTGACTTGATTGTAAGTAAAATACTACTCAAAGAGATCACTGGATTAGTTGATATTTTAGTGCTATGAATTCAATAAAATAGTTTTGTAAATTGACTGTTGTTCCTATATTATGTCGATACAGCTATTTTCAAATTTTCAGTCTCATTTTAAAGTCCGAGCTAAAGAAATCGCTGCATCAACTGAGCCTTGCCTAAACATTTTATCAAAATAGAAGACGGATTCTCATCCTGTCCAATCGATTACCTTATCTAACGCTGGATTATACTCTAATCTAAACCAAAGCGTGTGTGTGTGTGTTACCTTGCTGAGGTGAAGGTTTGGGTGTGTGGTCGTGTCCCAAGATGGCGGACACACTGAATTTCAGTTGAGGTTTCTCTGGACCCAGCCTTTCCTGGGCACTCATCCAACCCCCTCCAACACATTCTATAACAGACAAAATACACACAATATAATATTATGTACACTATCAATATATTATGTGCTTATCAATCCTTATATTTTATAAAACTATATAAAACAATTTAAATAACAGTAAATTATATATTACACTTTAATTTATCGATATATTTACACTTTAGTTTTAACTAAGTGAAGTTTAATACAGCATTTAAGATTCTCATTTGTTTCTGGCAGTCAAACTCTTACTTAATTCCATGTATTTCCAGTTTTCTTGAATTTCAACCCATTATCAAGGGATTTCAACACATTATAAATGTAGTCCAACCCATTATCTATATGTATTCTAAACTATTATCAATGAATTCCATCCCATTATCAACGGATTTCAACACATTATCAATGGATTTCAACCCATTATACATGGATTCTAACCCATCATCAATAGATTCCAATCCACTTTTATTGGATTCCATTCCATTATTAACGGATTCCAGGTTCCGTGTCTGTCTGTCGCTCTATTTTTGCGAACCATCATATCTTAAAAACTACACGTCCAAAAATCGTGAAATTTGGATGGTAGATCACTATTAGCCCATTGTTGGACCCCTATAAGTTTCAACCTTCTGCGCTCATTTGTTTCTCTTCTACATCCACGCAAACATACATTTATTGTCTACATTTTATGCTTTTAACAAGTCATATTGTCTAATTTGTATGTTTCCCCGTTTTTTAAAAAGTGCGTGATAAAATGCGAGGAAGCTATGTGCTACGCCAATTGGCAGTCTATTTTTGTTATTACCTACATCTGTAAGGAAGAACTTATCCGATTTGAAGAAATTTGGTTGGTTTGTCGAAAGTTGACTACATATTATCCCATGCTATTTGCAACCTTTTGCAATTATATTGCGTAAAAAAAAATAATTTTACCCTTCTAAAAATCGTTATTTTTATGGATTTTTTTTTTAATGCTGATTCTTTTAATGAAAGAAAAAGTGAATTGCCATTTAGACATAACATTTTATTTATTCGATAAGTCGTGAATGGAATGAACGAATCTGGCCATGTTTAATAAGAATTGCTACAGTATGAAGGTGTTTATAGGATTTGAAGGGAAGCGTTGAAAGCACTTTACTTGACTTGACAGCCGCCCTTCAAACTGACAGCAGCCTAACATGCTTTTACACATCTCAACTAAATTAGCACCCCCAACTCTCCCGCCATTTAAACCAAATTTAACCTATAATAGTTGTTTTCCACTTAATAAACCAACTCATAGTAGATATAGAGAGAAAGTATTGTGATGAAGCGAAAATGTTAAGACTTTGGTGGAATTAAACGTTTTGAGTTCCCCTGAGTCAAAAAAAGTGTAGTCGTTTGTAGTCTACGCGCACGTCTAGTGACTAAACTACGGGACCGATTTTTATGAAATTTGGTATTCATGTTGAGAAAAAAATCATGTCCTGAGATGAAATCGAGAAATTTTAAAAATAAATTCAAGGGTCTCCCCAAATGGTTTTTTTGTTTGTCTTTTTCTTATAATAAAACTTGAAAAAAATATATCTTAAAAACGGTTCCAACAAAAATCCTAAAAAATATTTAAGTGTAGTCCGTTTAAATATGAATTATCTATAACCATATACATAGTGGAACCGAGGTTTAAATTAAATAGGAATCTAACCATATACAGTGGAACCGAGGTTTAAATTATATAGGAATCTAACCTATGCAGTGGAATCGAGGCTTTAATTAAAATCGATTCTAACTATATATACAGTGGATCCGAGGTTTAAATTATATAGGAATCTAACCTATACAGTGGAACCAAGGCTTTAATTAAAAACGAAGTTAACCATATAAAGTGGAACCGAGGTTTAAATTATATAGGAATCTAACCGTATACAGTGGAACCGAGGTTTAAATTATATAGGAATCTAACCTATGCAGTGGAATCGAGGCTTTAATTAAAATCGATTCTAACTATATATACAGTGGATCCGAGGTTTAAATTATATAGGAATCTAACCTATACAGTGGAACCAAGGCTTTAATTAAAAACGAAGTTAACCATATAAAGTGGAACCGAGGTTTAAATTAAATAGAAATATAACCATATACAGTGGAACGAGGCTTTAATTAAAAACGAAGTTAACCATATAAAGTGGAACCGAGGTTTAAATTAAATAGGAATCTAACCATATACAGTGGAACCGAGGTTTTAATTTAAAACGAATCTAACCATATAGTATGTCGTTTCTTGGGGAAAATCAATTTCCCAGATATTAATGAAAATAATAAATTGATATTTTTTAAAAACAGAAAATGAAGTTTCAACAATTGCCTGTTGCAACTTTTTTTACTCGTTTACAAATTAATTTATTAAATGAGACACATGTAATTGCAGATTTAAATTCAGTCTCACTATATGTATAATGAATAATATTATTATTCTCATCAGAATAATTAACTCTTTCAATCCCGAATTATTTACTCTTCAATAATTATAATAATTATAACAACAATTATTATAATTCTAAACAAACGAATGGACAGACTTACCGAAATTTATCGATTTCAAGAAGACAGGGTATCTCATGAGAGGATGCAGTTGTAAATACATTGCGATAACTGAGGTGTTGACGAATTTTTTTGAGACCACTCTGTGAGCCTTGACCCCAGTATACCTGCCTAACAAACTCAATGAAACCTTGATATAGGCTCTGTGTTTTCATATTATTTCCTCTCATTAATAATTATTCTTTCATTAAATTGAATTTGTCTTTCTTTTTAGACGGGTTAATTTGCATTTAAAATGATTTCCTCTAAGATTAATTAGGCTATAGTGTTTTAAGTTTTAAATATGTAATTTGATTGGATTTCTATTTTAAATCAAATAATTTTTCGCTTGTATATATATATATATATATATATATATATATATATATATATATATATATATATATATATATATATATATATATATATATATATATATATATATATATATATATATATATTATGTAATATTTACTTTGTCTACATAAAGTATACTATACTAACAGATTATTGTTACGGTTAGGATTCTTGTTTACAGCTTGAAGAAGCAACTAAATTTTACTTTAAATTGATGCTGCTAATTTTTATTCAATTCACTCTCGCAATTAATAGTTTTTAATTATTTGTTGGTTCATTCACCTTTCTCTGCGTCGTTTTTTAAAAAATCAATCCAACCAACTTAAACAAAACTTTAGCTGAATTTTAAGCCAATAATATCTAATTTATTCAATTTATTGCTTCCAAGCTTACCGAAGGTAACGGTTTCTTTAAAATCAGATGAGCACTTTACAAATATAGTTGTTAATAAAAAATAGTCTGTGAAATAAGTGTGGCACATTGATTCCTGGTATCCTTTCACGTACTTTCTTGATGTTCTGCTTTCCCCACTATTTTTTAAATCTGTCAAAATTGTTTGGTTTTTTACCCGAATAAATGAAAATGTCCCCAGGTGGTTGAAATTAATATCTAAGGGTTATCTGCGGGCTACTTTCTACAACCCATACAAATATCTTAAAAAGCAGATGAGTATTTTTGAAGATAATATAGGTGTGAATAAATGTAGATATGTTTGCTCGCATGTTGAAGAGAAACAAACGGGCGCATTAAGTTAAAACTTATAAATATAGCATCAATAAGAACAATGGGCTAATTATGACCTACCATCTAAATTTCATTAAAATCGGAAGTTTTTTTTTTAAAGATAGTTTGTTAAGATCATAAGACTTAGTCGGGATCAAAAATGTCCCCTGATGTTTAAAACGGACTTCTGTCGGAATTTTGCAAATTAGAGATAAAATTTTCGTTATTCGAAACGATCACATAACTTCCGTTATACCTTCAGTAAGTGTGGATAATAAAAATAACACACTATACCTTAGTCTTTAAGAAATAATAGCTAAAACATTATTCGTGTGGATTTCACTTTCGCGGTTTTGTTTAAAAAAGGTATTTTATTCTCTCGCGAATGTAAAGGTTATATTTATTATTTAAAAATATTGAAAGTGCTCTTAGATGTTATTTTGTTATTCTAAATAGATGTTGTTTTTTTTTTTTAAAGAAAAGATGGAGTAGTTTGGGAGAGGGAAAAATATGGAGGTAGTTTGAAGGAGATGAAGGCGGTATGCATACAAGGATAAGATTTATTAATTTATTGCTATAGATTCATGCGGTGCTGTAGAGGAGGGGGGGAGGTGATAGTATATTATCATATATATTATAAAGGAATACATAAAGGGCTTCTCCGGGCAGGGCTAGGGCATGAATAATGCATTGAAATTCATTTAGACATGCGCAGAGGAGACCGGGCTCTCAGCTTAATACCTTGCACCATTACTTGCAATCTCTCTACTTATACATCCAACGGCCCCTTAATACTGGTCCTTATATATAAATATAATATACTCATTGAGTACCATTTAACTTAATACATCGCAAATATTAGTATTTTATATAAAGTATTAAATAAAATTTCCCTCATTTTATGGAGTTTATAATAAGATATTCAGTAAATTTAGTTTGATATACAGTACTGCTAATATATTTTATCTACGATTGATACGAAATAGAAACATTATATCTCTGTTTAGATGCGTAGAAAGTGATTATTTACGTGCTTGTATTCATTGCGCATGCGCGTCTCATAGTTCTGAAGTTTAAATGTAAACAAACTAGCTAATCGTGCGTAAAGCTGAAGAATTCCTCTTCTTTACCGCGCTAGCGTGGTAAAGAGCTTCAGCTTTACGCACGATTAGCTAGTTTGTTTACATTTAACAAAACTAATTTGCTGTTCTTGTATTAAAGTAACTGTTCATATCGAGTTTTTAGTGAAAAACAATGAGTGAATCAAGTGACTTTGACGAAAATGTGGAGAATAATACTCCAGAAATAATTAATTCGGCAAAAAATACAACTCAAGAATTAATGCCTTCTTTATCAATAGAGAGATACGAACTTACATAGAGCAAGTTTATTTTTTTCTGTATTTATTATTTAAATCTAACAATCGTATAGATAAAGTACGGTACGCAACTCGAGCGAAAACGGCATTTTGCATTGCTCGTGTGGTTTTACCACCCTCGCAAGAAGGTAGGAGAACTGTCTGAAAATATTTTAATTGCATATTTCTCAGAACTATCAAAAGTTATGAAATCTTCATCTCTCTGGAGTATTTATTCAATGCTCAAAGCAACAATCCAAGCAAAAAATGTTTTTCTTCTTTTTTGTACATTAATTTGAATGAAAATAATAGTACATTACGCGTCGAGTGCGGAAAGTAGCATTTTGCATGCGAGTGTGGAGTTTGCACCCGAGCGATAGCGAGGGTGGTAAAACCACACGAGCAATGCAAAATGCCAATGCCGTTTTCGCACGAGTTGCGTACCGTACTTTATCTACGATTGTTAGATTTAAATAATAAATACAGAAACAAATAAAATTGCTGTATGTAAGTTCGTATCTCTCTCTTGATAAAGATGGCATTAATTCATTAGTTGTATTTTTTGCCGAATTAATTATTTCTGGAGGATTATTATTCTCCACATTTTCGTCAAAGTCACTTGATTCACTTATTGTTTTTCACTAAAAACTCTATATAAACAGTTACTTTAATAAAAGAACACCAAATTAGTTTTGTTAAATGTAAACAAACTCACTAATCGTGCGTAAAGCTGAAGAATTCCTCTTCTTTACCGCACTAGTGTGGTAAAGAAGAGGAATTAATCAGAACTATGAGACGTGCATGCGCAATGAATACAAGTACGTAAATAATCACTTTCTACGCATCTAAACAAAGATATAATGTTTATCAATCGTAGATAAAATTTTTTTTACATGTTGATGAACACTCTATTTTTTTTTTTTTTTTTACAGATTAAAACTAACTGTAGGAAAAATTTATTGTGCAACTCGAGCTTAAAGTGACTTTGCTGCACTCGAGAAACCTTTCCGCAAATATTTCTCTCGAGTGCAGCAAAGTGCCACTTTCCGCACTAGTTGCACAAATAACTATTATCAACGTTGATTTAGTTGTTAATGCTGCATGCATCTGTACAGACCAGAGACATTTAAATAAATTACATTTTTGAACAATGAAAACCAACTTTTTTATCACAATACTTTCTCTCTCAACGAATAATCACAAAAGCAAAGAGTTCCATAAAAATGATGTGATCTCACTGGGAATAGAAAGTATTTTTGTTTGGACCTATATCGATACCCGCATAGATTATTATGATACTAATGGATGCCAAGGAAAACTGCTACCGTACATGAGAAAATATGTTTATATTGTCAGACGGAATAATATCGTCAATTGATTTTCGAACTTTTAAAGGTATATTTGTGGTTATCAGTGTACTGTGGTCACTACTCCATTAAAGAATATTTGGCATAAACCGTCGGTTTATTTATATTCTCCTAATGACGTTGAAGTAAAATAATGATAAATGATGTTTGCGTAAATTTATTCTATTATCTTGTATTTAAATTAACTAAACAATGTAAGATTATTGTCTTTTATAATAATTGTTAATGTAATAATATGTATTTTTAACAGAAAGGCAGCTCGACTTTTACCTACTGTGTATATTACTCTGCCAATTAGTGTGGCACATAGCTGCCTCACTTTTTTATCATTTGATGAATGGTCACATGACCATATAATATAGAATAGTAATGATATAAATTTCAAAATTCGAATGTTACTTGAAACTTAGGATGTGAACATTAAAAAAAATTCATACAAATAATGATACCCCGGTGGAAATTGATAATGTGGTTTCCTGGTTTGATTTCTAGCAGGGTCATATTCATTCGTATTAATTCAATATTAATTGAGGTTGAAAATTGAAAAGGGCTTGTAAAATTTCAACTTGATACAAGCAGAGGTTTTATGAGTATAGTGATGTGATACATTTATAATAATAGTTTAAAAGCTACACTGCGCGGGTGTTTAAGATTCTTATAGGAGTGTATTATATAGGTTTATCTAGGAAGGTAAGCTTTTTACCAAGTACCCCCACTCTACCCCACACTACTCTCTTCCACTTATCTTCAACTATGAAATTCATCATGATTAATATATTTCTTAATTTTTATTGTAATACACTTGCTTCAATGATAGAGCCATGTAGTATGTTTCTGTCAATTATAAATTTACTACTTATAAGACGAAAAACTTATGGTTCATTGTTCATTTATTTGTAGGTACCTATACCAACGTATAAACGAATAATTCCTGATTTTAAGTGCGATTATTTATATGCGTAGATTATTAATTAGGTATTATTATTTGAAACTTGATATTGGACCACTAGTGAGCTAATTATTACTTACCATATAAGTCAAATAAAAGAAAATTCAAAGTGTTAAAAACTAAAATAGATAAAGAATTTAGAAGTATAATTACATATATGTAATATAAAGCAGAATAATAAAGAAGTTGGAAGTATAATTATATTCACAGAAGCCTGAGCCTGAAACGTGTGTTTTATTCACTAATAGGTAACGCTTGACTGTATTAGTATTCTGCAATTATTAAGCAAACTAACTAACTACCAGGGTCGGACTGGAAAGAAATTTCGGCCCGGGAGTTTCTCCATCAGACCGGCCCTCAAGCCTTGAGTTGGCCAAGGGACCGGCCCATTTTAAGCCTTAACCAGACCGGCCCACCGGGAAAACTCCCGAACTCCCTTATAGCCAGTCCGACCCTGCTAACTACCGTGGTAGGACCTGGACCAGCCAAAACTATAAGCTGCACTAAGCAACTTCAAGTCCAATTAAGTCTAATTCACTACGATTAGGTACAATAAAATCTTTGAAGAAGAATATAGACTTAAGCTATTTTGATGTAGATTAATTGTATTCAGGCTCTGAATTTCAGAGATGTCTGAAACTAGTGTTTTATTAAAAATATACGGTTATACAGAAATAATAATCGACTATATAGGTATAACGAGCCCTTATACTCGTGGCAACGGGCTTAATTTTATATTTAGAAAAAAAAGTAAAATTAAGTAAATTAATTTAGATAAGTTATCATATCTATTTATAGACCAACAAATCAAAACTAACATTTATTTTTATTGGAATAAATGTGGTTGCCTTTGCAATAACAAATAATTTCGAGGTGCGTCGTCGGGACACTTCTCGATTACCTACGTAAATGAATGATGATAATAGCATCAAAATTAACAATTACAATTATAACTCTTATTCCTTATTATTAACTTAAACAGATTCTCAGTCAAAACAATGAAAATAAACTCTATCAATCTACCTAGATGTTGATTAAGTTAAAGAATTTTTGAAAATAAGTAAGTTATCAAATTTTATTTACTGATATCCTAAAACCTGTGTTCATATTCATTAAGATACAAAGTATAATGTAATCAAAATTATTTGACATTTTTAAGCGAACTAAGCAAAAATTCATTTGGCGATCTAAGAAAAAAATTTTTTATGGAGTTTATAAAGAACTAAGTAATTTAATCTTATAATGCGTATTTATAAACGTATAGGTACCTAATTTAATTTAGTAAGCACTATATTTTATTAAGCAATATATTTTATAGAATTTTTCTGCCTTTTTACATTTCAATTCAATTTTGTCACAAATAAACAATAAATTAATAAACTACACATGGTTCCCACTGAATTTTAATTATTATAAATTATCTAATACCAACAGATAGTTCACACTGAATTTTAATTATAAATAATTTAACACCAACAAATGGTTCACACTAAATTTTAATTATAAATAATCTAACACCCAACAAATGGTTCACACTGAATTTTAATTATAAATAATCTAACACCAACAAATGGTTCACACTGAATTTTAATTATAAATAATCTAACACCAACAAATGGTTCTCCCTGGAAAACAGCTATCTTACACCTAATGCCAATATTCTAATCTTAAGCACCTTACAAATCCTTGTAGATAAATTTATTTAATAGAGAGTCGAAATGTGAGCACAACTATTATATAGATGACAATACATTTTAATGAACTTTTCTTAAATTTAGTTTTTCACACTTGAGGTTTTTCAGATATTTAGTTGTTTTCTAGTTATAGATTAGAATATTAATTGATTATTAAATAGAATTATTACTTCTTGTTTGTTGTGATGTTATGTAGCGATACTTCATTATTTTTCATGTTTGATTTTATCTTCAAAGAAATAAAATAACATTTAATATTTACGAGTAATAACATTTAATATTAAAATTCTAAATAATATACTTTTTGATAAACGGTAGCTTAATCCATGATCATTTTTTTTTTTTTTGGTGTTAGCTTATTGTTTATTTTTTAAATACAAAAAATAGAATTTAATAATGCAGAAAATAAAATTTAAATTTAATATTTACCATTCTGAACAAAATTTCTAAATAGGATTTTTTTTACGCCGTCCAAAGTATAGGGATTCGGGATAGTTTTCTTCATGGTAGTTTTTTTAGTTTTCAACAAATTGATACACACTACTAGAAAATTGATACACACTACTAGAAAATAATAACAATTTAAGTAGTTTATGATGAAGTAGGTGTTTTTGCTTCTGAGCTTGCCAAAGGTAACGGAAGCTATATATGATCATTCTGAACAACAAAAATATTTTATGTGTCCGATTTCAAAAATTCCAAGACAGAAATCCGTTTAGGGAACATTTTTGGTCCCGTGTCTGTATATCGCTCAATTTTTGCGAACCAACGTATCTTAAAAACTACACGTATGATGTTAATGAAATTTTTATAGTAGTTCATAATTAGCCCATTGTTTGTCCCATATATATTTCAACCCCCTGCGCCCATTTTTTTCTCTTTAATATGCGTTTATTTACACCTATATCTTCAAAAGTACTCAACTGATTTTTATGAAAATTAGCTGGTTTGTCGAAAGTAGCCTGCAGATAAACCTAGATTAATTTCAACCGTCTGCGCTATTTTAATTTTGCTTAATTGATACTTTAATTCATGTAAAAAATCAAAACAATTTTGACATATTAAATAAAGGGGAAAACAATTTAACAAATTAGACAATAATGACTTGTAAAAACCATAAAATCAATAATTCACGTGATAGCTTGCGATGAAGCTATGTGCCACACTAATTGGCAGTCTATTTATTTTAGTATAAAAAATTATCTATTTATTTTCGATAAACCATAAATGTACGAGAACAAATTTTTCCTCTTACATACTGTATCGTGGGACATTCAGTAGATTTCGATCAACAGTATTATCGCATCAGTCTCTATTAAGCCTTGATCAACATAACATAGAGTATCACAGGACAAAGAGATCAGCTATTTAAAACATTATCCATAAATCATCTGTGCAAAATATGACACCCTACCTATACCTAGTGTGTGTTTCGCCGTGAAATTTAGGTATAGAAATAATTAAAAATATATATACAAAGATAAAAGAATATAATTATTATGTATCATATTTTTCAAATTATAGAGACCTTTAATTTTTATAAACCACAAGTAGAGCTATTTGCAGATGTAATACAAATTACGATAACACAGTAGGTAGACCAATTTAAAATAGACTTCCAATTAGTGGCACATAGCTTCCTCGCATTCTATCACGCATATATTTATATTGATAACACGCATTTATACTTTTACAAAGCCATTAATGTCTAATTTAATTCATTGTTTCCCTCGTTTTTTTTTTTTTTTTTAATATTATGTCAAAATTGATTTGATGTTTTACATGAATTAAAGTACCTATCAATTTAGCAAAAGTTAAAGAGCGTAGACGGTTCAAATTAATCTGGGCAATCTGCGGGATCCTTTCGATAAACAATAAAAGTTTCATGCAAATCAGTTTAGTACTTTTAGAACTATACGTGTAAATAAATGTATGTTTGTGCGCATGTGGAAGAGAAACAAATGAGCGCAGTAGGTTGAAACTTATATGGGACCAACATTGGGCTAATTACGAGCTACCATACACATTTCATTAAAATCGGACGTGTATAGTTTTTATGATGTGTTGCGGTTCGCAAAAATTGAGCGCACACCGACAGACAGACACGGAACCAAAATATCCCCTGATGTCTGAAACGGATTTCTGTCTTGGAATTTTTGAAATCGGAGACATAAAATATTTTCATTCTTCAGAACGACCACAGCTTCCGTTACCTTCGGTAAGCTTGGAAGCAAAATAAAAACTATACAAGTTATCAGATATAAATTTAGAGAAATATGAGTTATAAACATTTTAATTGTTTCTATAAAGTATAAACAGTTAACAGAAGAAAAGTTTGGACCTTCAAGGTGTATAGCGGATCGAAAATATAAATAAATTATTTCAATATTTACAAAAATAATTTAAGGACCCCAAACTCATACCACCTAAAGAGTAGTTAGATATGTATCTACTTCTTATGATTTGACATTGAAGCTAGAAGAAAGAAATATACGGCAGAACAGAACCAACTACGGGGCTCATGTCGTCATGTCGTGATAATTTCCTGCTACAAAAAAAAGCGACAAGTATGACTAGAGAGTATGACTATACTTATTCCCGAAGCTATATTGAACTAATTAAGCCAGTTAAAGATTGAACACCATTTAATTTTGCTTCCGCGAGCTTACTGAAGGTAACGAAAGCATTGTCATCATTCTGAAGAACGACCTGTTTTGAGGTTTACGAATTCACAAATTCCTGGACAGAAATCTGTTTCAGACATCAGAGAACCCTTTTTGGCCTCTTGTCTGTCAGTCTCTCAGTTTATCTGTCTTTTAAAATTTTTGCGAACCAACATACCTTAAAAACTATTCGTCCGATTTTAATGAAATTTAGATGAAATTAGGTCGCATAATTAGCCTATTGTCTGTCCCATATTAATTTAAAATTCCTTCACCCACTGCTCTCTCTTCTGCAAGCGTACAAACCATTTTTTTTTTTATTAACTAATCTTTAAAATTAGGTATAACTGATCCAATATTTGAGACGTTTGGAGGGTTTGTCGAAAGAAGTCCACATCTACCTAGATGACTATAAAGTCAAAAATGTTAAAAATATGTATGATTGATAATGACCTAACGAGGAGTTGAAATATCGCAAAATTTTATAAAAGAGTGTGAAGGTCAAATTTTTTTACAAGTACCCCGTTAGACCACGAAAAAGGAAATCCGGAGTGAAATAACAATAAACAGATTATTTTTAAATTGACAATTTTAAAAGATTTATAAATAATAAGGGAATGAAATAAAAAAAAATAATAGGTCGTAAAAGGAAATCATCATTAAAGTTCGCCATATGACACGAGGAAGCTAGTTACCTCACATATTAACAGACTATTTAATTATATTGTTAAGTTGGTTTTTGTTTTAAAAATATGAAATGCTACACTGAATATGTTTTCATATTAAACTGTTCTTCTTCATTGGGCTTTTAAATTCTGCAAGTGTTTATAATTAAAAGAATAAACTTTTCTCTATTATACCTAGAGCTCATTATAAATAAATTAGCCTTATAGGTTTGTAATTTTTATTTAATTGTTCTTATTAACTGACCTGGTTTAGTGGTTGGCGAGTCGGGTCTGTAGTCTGGAGACGGCGGTGTGTCGGGCGGAGATAAGCTCGCCCTATCCGAACAGTTGGAAGATAAGAGGTTGTCGACGGAAAAGGGCTGCGGAGGAGGCCTGGCGATCACGTGGGGTATCATACCTCGGAAGGTCGCGAACAAGGAGACGGTCGCGTCAAGTTTTCAACGCATCGCGGCTATTATAATGACACGGTGGTCTCGGCACAACACAGTCTCAGTATTACTGGGGGAAGGGCTCTAAGGGCCGAATATAGGCCACGCCTACTCACCCCCTCCTTCACTCTGACCACGCCTACAACGTCTCCCCTCCCTCTGTTTCTAAGTTGATCTGTTATAAACATGCTTAGTTCTTTTGCCTCCATTGCTCCCCCCTTAAAGCCGTTTATTGCTGGGATTCCCAGGTCCTTCTACCCCCTATCAATCCAGGACCTATTAGTGCTAATCCTTGCTCGTACTAATAACCACTTTACTGCAGCCCTTCTCCAGGACCTACCTTGCCACACGCGCCTCCCTCTCCCGGGTAGGGGGGGGGGGGTCTATCTCTATCTCACCGTATAATAACGCTCAATCCTAGCACTATACTTACCGTAGCTATTCACCTCTAGTTTTATCAGCTCCAACTCTCAAATGTTTTCTGTTCGCCTCATTAAATCAAATCTAATGAGTTTAAATTATCCGAGGAATCTTAAAACAGAAAAGGATCAAATTATAATAATATATTTCAGCATCTCTCCTCTAATTACCCTCCTCCCCATCATAAAACACTTGTTTTCTTAAATTCATAATTTATTTTATTCTATTTAATTTATTTTATTCTATTTATTTAAATATGTAAGTAAATATGATTCGCAATTTATTTATTAGTAGGTAATTATTAATTACCTACTTATATTCTTAGGAGTTTCTAGTGGTTTGCTATGGGGCCTTGGCCTCAATATTAATTATGGACCTTGACATTGTGGTTTTATATAGAAAGAACACAATATAGTAGGGGTTTGAAATATACTTAATACTCAGAGGCGGCGCGTGACCTATTTAACAGGGTGGGCTAGAGTAAAAATGTACGCTGCATCATGTTTACTTAGCAAAATTAAAATGAATAAAAATGATAGGAAATTTTCAATAATAGTAACGTGGAAATTTCTCATCAGCGTACAGTAAAAATCAAGTATTTACCACAAAATTATAAAAATAAATTACTTATCGTATGTTACAGCGAGCTTAAAATCCTTAGTTTGATGTGGCCCTAACTTTTTAATTACTGTTTTCACTTCTAACGTCAAGGACGAAATCTGTGTCTTTAGTAAACTGTCTAAATGATTTAAACTCATAATTGTTTACAATAGTAATGCCAAAATAAATAAAATTAAGAATAACATCTCACAACACGCACCGGTTCACACATACGCACATGGAATAATGACCAATAACCTGCTTGCACGCACCGAACTGTAAACAGCCAGAGTTTGCTGAGGACTAATTGGCTCACTAGACGTTAGCGACAAAATATTTGTCTCGCCGAAGGAGGCCGAAGCGTTGAGTAGAATCGTGTAAGATCGGGCCTACTTTTTTTTACTACTCTACTTTCCACACTCTACAGTCAATCCTCTATTGTCAATGCTCCTCTCAAGGACTTATCCACTCTTCGGCTAGACAAATATTCTGTCGCTAACGTCTAGTTGATTGATTGGGTGGTGCTCTAGCGTCGTGACTTTCCGGGAGTGGGGGGGGGGGGGGGGAGCGAGGGTGCCCCTGCCCTACCCCCTAACCCACCGCTCGTTTGGGCAACCTTAGGTATTGCCCTCAACCCTGCCCAACCACGCATTACCTTGGCCTCCTGCCCTGCTATGTTTTTCTACTGCTCATTTTAAACGATCTTGATCTATACATACGATTGTACTATGCGAACACTAAAACTATATATCTATTTATTTGTGTTGACAACTAAATAGTTTTTCTTTTTAAAATAAGTTGATGGGGCCCACCTGCCCCCTGCTTAGCCCACCTGCCCTTAATGACGCATGCCACTACTTCATACAAAATAGCTATAACCAAGAATTGTATTAGCAAAGGACACCTCAGTTTACTATTTTTACATTTGGTATTTTATAGTAGAGGAGAGGGGATGCTTGTGACGTCACCAGTTTAATCATTTTTGTTCACAAATTAACCAAGGCAACCTATAATCTATTCATTTTCGGGTTTTTACATTGCTAATTAATTTGTAAATTTATTTAGATATGTTAAATCGAAATTATATAATTATCTAAATTGAAATGTTAAGAATAAAAATTGGCACCTAAATTATTTATTTCGCTCCAATAGCTTTAGTTATAGATTCGTATTTTAATGGAGGTACCCGCACGTATATAATAAAAAAATAGAAATAATCATCCACAAATAAGACGAACATAAATTTGAAGGTCCATGAATATTATGTGTAGCCCATTTAAATGCAAATGAAAAACAATATGTATCTAGCTTTTCCTGTTTCCTATTTTTCGATGCAGAATAACGAGGACAATGACTGCAAAAGAAAATGTATGTGAGAAAATCTATATGAATTGTCTCAAATTTATTTTTTGTGACGAAAGATATGAAAATAAATGAATGCAGTTTTTTATATAAAAAAAAGTATAAATACCTGTTCTAGTTTTAATTCAAGGCTTGTGGGAAGATTTTATCTATATAGTTACATTGTTTTACCTGCCTTATTCATACCTATTAGAGCCTAATTAACATAATATGTATGTTAATTACCCTCTTGTATACATAAGATTACATATGTAACCTTAATGGGTTGCATATGAAACTATATCATCAATCATCAGTGAACAAATCAGTGAACCATATTATCACCTTTAGCTTCCTAGTTTCAAAGCATTCATTCATACAGTGTGTCCCATACGATAGAGTATCCAAGAGGAAACATTTTTCAAATTTTTGGTTTTTCTATCTTCTATCTATCTATATATATAAAATCCAAATACCACTCACTGACTGACTGACTGACACATCACGATATCTCTGAAACCACTGAACCTACGACCATGAAATTTTGTAGGTGTATTCCTCTTTCCTCCTAGGTGCTCGCTAAGAAATATTTTAAAAATCCGCCATCTTGATTCAAGATGGCGGCCATTTATAAACAAAATTCGACAAGACGATATCTCGGGAACCTATTGTACTAGAACCTTGAAATTCAGAAGTTGGCTTCCTTTTATGAAATTAGTAACTTTTGATAAATAGTTTACCAATCGGGCATATTGATTCAAGATGGCGGCCATACATATATAAAAGTCAACATGTGTGCATTTTCTTTATACAAATCTACAGTTTTAGTCCGATATCGTTGAAAATTTGCACACTTGACCTTCAAAGCAAGGGGAAAATCACTGTCTACATGAATATTCAAAATTTTAATTTTGGTACACAGGGGTACGGGGTACAAATTTTAAAGTAATGAACATCCTTCATGATGCATATCGTTGAAAAGCTCTTTAAGAGGACAGTAATTGTGGTAATGTACAGTTTTATCATATTTTCACTTAGGAGGGGGGTATAATTAAAAATATAGCTATATCTTATATAAAAAGAAGTGTATCCGTATGAGGGTATGTCTTTTATCCTAATTTGATGAATATTTACACACTTTTTCTTCAAAACAAGGTGAAGGTTACTGCCTACATGAGATTACGAAATTAAAATTTTGGTACACAGGGTACGGGGTACAAGTGATGAATACCCTTCATCTTCATGATGCATATCGTTGAAATGCTCTTTAAGAGTACAGTACTTGTTGTTATGTGTATGGGGTACAAATGACAAAGTAATGGATACCCTTCATGATACAAATCGTTGAAAAGCTATTTAAGAGAAAAGTAATTGTTCTTAAGTACAGTTTTGTCTTATTTTCATTTAGAAGGGGGAGAGGTAAAATGGAAATTTATATCTATATCTATATATGTATATATAAAAGTCAACATATGTGTGTACATATGCATGTTCTTTTATACAAATGTACAGTTTTATTCCGATCTCAATGAAAATTTGCACACTTGACCTTCAAAGCAAGGGGAAGGTAACTGTTTACATGAATTTTTGAACTATAACTTTTGGTTCAAAGGGGTACGGGGTACAAGTAATGAATACCCTTTATCTTCATGATGCATATCGTTTAAATGCTCTTTAAGAGTACAGTAATTGTTGTTATGTGTACAGTTTTGTCATATTTTCATTTAGGAGGGGGTAAATTTAGGATATTTGCAAATGATCTTATCAAAGAGGTGGGGGATATAACTAGGAGGGATAGAATCTAGATATTCTCGCATAGTAAAATAATTTCTATGCTTTCCTGGTAGTTCATAAACTTATCAAATTTAAAAACACTCCGTAGCGAAGCACGGGTATCCAGCTAGTTCTTTATAAAAACAAGTAAGGTGCTCTTCACGTAAGTATAGGTACGTGTAAAATTTTAATAGTTGCATAAATATTCTTTTTCTGTACACTTAAAGACCTTAAAATTAATGTACCTATAACCTGCCATGGTGACAACACTTTTTTTTTAGTCGCCCGCCATATTGGCCCTCATCTTGGAAATAATAAGTGAAACTGCCAAAATGGAACAGTTCTCACAAATGCCGAGATACACCTGCGTGCCGAATTTCATGTTCCTAGCTTTATAGTAGTTAATTAATTGAAACATGCCAACGTTCAGACAGACAGACAGACAGAGCCGTTATAATTAAGGTTTCTTTTCTTACTTCGTACAGAATTTAATATTTAACACTTTTTTTTACAATTCTGAACCAACCTATCTAAGTATTATTTTTCGATAGCATCTAAAATAGTCTGCCAATTAATGTGGCCCAATAGCTTCCTCGCTTCCTATTTCGTATACATTTTAGATTGTATATGCTTTTACAACCTATTAGTGTCAAATTTATTTATATTTATCTCCGCTTTTCTGTCAAAATGGTTTTGATTTTTACATGAATTAAAGTATCAATTTAGCAAAATTTAAAGAGCGCAAACGGTTGAAATTAATCTGGGCGGACTATACTTGTGACAAACCATCCAAATTTCATAAAAATCATATGAGTTCTTTTAAAGATATAGGTGTAACTAAATGTATGTTTATGCGCATGTTGAAGATAAACAAATGGGCTCATAAGTTTAAAACTTATATGGGACAAACAATGGGCTAATTATGACCTATACCAACCAAATTTTATTAAAATCGGACGTGTAGTTTTTAAGATATGTTGCTTCGCAAAAATTGAGTGACTGACATATACCAAAATTTTCCCTTATGTCTGAAGGGTTTTCTGCCTTGGAATTATGAAATCGGAGAGAAGAAATTTTCATTCTTCAGGACAGCCTCATGAATGGCTTCTGTTGTACCTTTATGGTAAGCTCGGAAGCAATTGTCTGCCAATTAGTGTGGCTTACGTCCTATGTTGTATATATACTTTAATGATTTTGTAGGGAAACATCATTTAAAAATCCTGGCAGATCAGTGTATATGCTGACGACATCGTCATAATGGCAAGAAACAAGAATAGAATGGGAGAGATATTTGCATTGATTGAAGAAAAGGTTAAACAAATGGGAATCAATATCAACCAAGAGAAAACAAAATACATGCAGCTGACCTAGCAATGGAGATACAGACATCTTGAAAATATCTCTAATGATAGTTATAATTCTAAAGAGGTCGACACTTATTTATGATCCGAAATGAATAGCCTAAATAAAACCCAAGATGAAATAAGCCGAAGAATACGGACAGGCCATGTAGAGCATACTATGCTATTATAAAGCTTTTCAGATCCAAAATAAAATCCAGAACATCAAAACTAATGCTCTACAAATCTCTTGTAACACCAGTAGTATGTTATGGATCTAAAACATTTTTATGGACTTCATCACAATTCTTCCCGAATCACCATCACAATTCTCTCTTTTTATACATAGGTATATATTCTACGCATATGAAAAAGTGAAATTGAAATGATTATTATACCTTTTATTGCTTCCAATATAAGACGCATCCAGATTTTTGCGGAAAAACGGAATTATGTGCGTATTATATTCGAAGTATATTATGTTACCGCGGCAATTACATTTACTGTCTCGCTTCGCTCGACAGTAAATATTGCCAAGGTAAAGAAAAAACACTTCACAGTCGCGTAGCATATGCTATTTTTTCCGAGGTAGCAGACAATGAAAAAACATTAAATATTAATAAATAATCAATGTAATAATAACAAATATTAGTACATACTTAAGATTTAAAAAAAGAAACCTTCAAAAGAGGTTACACTATAAGAAAAGATAAATAAAACGCATTGACATCTAGCGGAATTAAATCATACTAAGAATTTCTTCAAAGCCTGCAGCGCTACTAACGGAAGTTTTGACAACTGCCAGCAGTACAATAAAAACTTGTTTCGTCCTAGGAGGTAATACATTTTTTCTTTACAGCTAGGAGTAATGAAAAGAAAAACATTTTTTAAGTCCACGTAATGAAAAAATGGATTTTAGCTATGTTTTTTAGGCTCTAAAGTTACTATTTTACAGCCTACCACGGAAAATAGATATTTTTTAAAATAATTAAATTATAAATGTAGAATGAAGAAATGCCTATAACTTCGAGAAACAAATTTTTAATTTATTTATGAATTCTATTTTTTTTTTTGGTATATCCTTGCTCCATATACACCTTTATAAATTTTCTCCTATTTATAATGGTTCCATTGTGTTGAGAAGTCGTTCTGTGGTTATAGCGTTTGCGAAACATGCCGTGTTTAAGTCAGCGTGTCCGTATTTTTCAGGTGTTTTCCCAGAATATTGGTTGGGATGTCGTCACATGGTTTTTATATACAATTTAAACCCTTCAAATCGTTGAAACCCCTTTTTTAAAGCACAATTCCAGCGCCATATTGTTACATTGCACCAGCATAAAAGAAACCTTGCTTTGTTAGACTTGTGTTCCCCTATTATTTTCTTACTGTGATTTTTTTGTATCCATCTTATAAACGTCATGTACGTACTTACTTACTATGTAACTTGTTTTATACATTTGTATATAGGGTGTTCTCGAATGAAACTACATATACTCAACTTCGGGATCTTGTAAGAAATGTGACGCTGAACAAAAAGTTTCCATAAACTTGCGTCAGGGACAGCTTCGTTTTCGAGAAATTCGAGAAAAAAGTTCTTTTTTTGACTTCCATCCTTGAAATGATCAAAACCTACGTTCCTTACCATAAGAAACCTTAAAAAACTTGTAGATCATCAAATGAAATAAATCCCAGTTCTGTAAAAAAAAAAAAAAAAAAAGCTCTACGTCCAAATTCATTTTTTTTACTGGTCTTATATTAGTTTATTGCTTTGAAAGTTTAATCTTCCCCAAATTTTGCACATGTAAACAATTTAGGTGAAGAATACAGAAACCAAAAAAACATGGTCTTATAAAAATGAAAACAAGACCAGTTTTTAAAAATGGTATTTTTATATTAATTATTTTATTTATTTAAATTTTATTTAGAGGAAGAAACTGTTTCTTCATCTCAACAAATTCATCTAAAAATCCATTAAGGTTACCTCCATCAACTATCAAAGTCCTCAAGAATTTTTATTAACACCATGTTTTTAAAAATTGACTTATTTTAATTTTTTAGAAGATCGCATGTTTAATGTAGACCACAATTAGTCCCACATTAATTTTTACCGTATGTCTGCTAAATAAATTTTGCTAAATTGATACTGTCATTCTTATAAAAAAAAAAAAAAAAAATCATTGGGTTTATATGACCTTGTTGTCGGACACCCTAATAAAACAATAAATAAATAAATAAATAAAAAAAATCAAAACATTATTGACAGATTTTAAAATAGAGGGAAAATTAAATAAATTAGACAATTACTACGTTTCCATGAGTTTCAAATCAGTTTTCACAACAATTTTGAAAACTCTAAACTCCCAGACTAGTTATAGTTATCATACCTACTGTGCATGTCTCAATTCTTTTTTTAATTCAATACTCGTTTCCATACTATTTTTTCAAAACAGTTACAATACAAAACCAAAAATTTGCTGTTGTGACCTTGAACTCAAAAGTTTTGAAATAGCCGTTTCCATGGGGTTTTGAATACCAAAACCGTTTCCATGGGGGTTTGAATACCAAAACCGTTTCCATGGGGGTTTGAATACCAAAACCGTTTCCATGGGGTTTTGAGTACCAAAACCGTTTCCATGGGGGGTTGAATACCAAAACCGTTTCCATGGGGTTTTGAATACCAAAACCGTTTCCATGGGGTTTTGAATACCAAAACCGTTTCCATGGGGGTTTGAATACCAAAACCGTTTCCATGGGGTTTTGAGTACCAAAACCGTTTCCATGGGGGTTTGAATACCAAAACCGTTTCCATGGGGTTTTGAATACCAAAACCGTTTCTATGGGGTTTTGAATACCAAAACCGTTTCCATGGGGGTTTGAATACCAAAACCGTTTCCATGGGGTTTCGAGTACCAAAACCGTTTCCATGGGGGTTTGAATACCAAAACTGTTTCCATGAGGTTTGGAATACCAAAACCGTTTTCAATACGGGTTTGAAAACTCATGGAAACATAGTAAATAATAATATAATTGAAATAATCAAAATGCTATATTAATATTGAAATAGTAATAACATTCATTAAATAATGCACTTTTATCATGATTATAGACATACACAGTTCTCGATTTCTTTGTTGTTTTAGGTTATCATAATTTAGTAGCATAATCTCATGTAAAGAGATATTTTTTTGTATTTGGGGGAAAAAAATTTATCTCCAGTAGGGAGAAAAAGTTATGATTTAAAATTAGTTTAGGGGGACTAAAGTAAGTCTTTTCATCCCTGAGCTCAAGAAGTAGGGCGAAAAAGTAAAGTAGGGCAAAAAAGTAAAGATTGCAACTTAATTATTTTATAAATTGTAGAAAATGTATATGGCTAATGTAATGAAGTTGTTGAAATCAGGTTGGCGACACTTGCTTTTTTTACTATGTTTATCTTCGTTTATAACCTGTATCTAAATAACCTTCTATTTGAGTTTAATTCCAATTCTTATTTGTTTTTAGGGTTTCGTTGGTAAAACCAAAAAAAAGAAACCCTTATAGTTTCGTTCCTGTGTCTGTCTGTCACTCTGTATGGTTCCAATAACTTTTGAACCAAAAGAGATAAAAACGTGAAACTTTCCAGTATAAAAGATCGTTTTGACGCACACACAGGAAAAATATAGCGAACTCAAAATTATCAGCTCTTCCAATTCAAAATGGCGGATAATTCACGTCGCGTAAAAAAAAGATTTTTTAAAAATTTTCAGTGGGGTCTCATATGAAAGGTATTGAAGAGTAGATTACAAATATATATACCACTTAGGGATAGTGTTTAATTTTCGGCGCCATTTTGTCAAAAAACATCGACATTTTGCGTGTCCCCCCCCCCTAAAATCGTATTTCCGCTGTTACTAAAAATATAGAAAACTATGCAAAATGTGTGGTCTGGTGGGCCATAGAAAAAATAAAATTAGCAATTTGATCTGATTAACTGGAAATCCAAGATGGCGGATAATTCACGTCACTGGAATTTTTTTTTTTTTTTAAATTTTGAGTGGGGTATCAAGTGAAAGGTATTGAAGAGTAGATTACAAAAATGTATAACACTTGTGGTTAACGTTTAATTTTACGCGCCATTTTGTCAAAAAAACTTTTCTCCCCCCCCCCTCTAATTTTGTGTTCACAATACCAACGAAACCCTTTTTACGTGAGACTTCACGCCTTACCAATTTATTTTATATTGAATCTCTTATATCTGCTATTAAAAGTGCTAATAATTATTGTTATTTATTAAAATAATAAATAAAAACTGTGCAATGGACAAAAATGTGTATTTTCTTCCTACTGGAGATAAAATATTGTATGTTCCTCGTGAGTAAAGTGCCATTATTCCCCTCGCGATGATTATCTCCCTCGGCTGCGCCTCGGGAGCTAATTAGAGTTATTCCCTCGGCTGCGCCTCGGGATTTAGGGACCATGGTTCTTGAGGCGAAGCCGAAGGAACCATGGTCCCTAAATCCCAAGGAACCAACATTTTCGCTCAGGGAAAAATTGCTTACTTTACTCCCTAGGTGCATAAATAGATATTGCCAGTTTCATGCATGATGTCCTTCAAATTTGTAGTCACTCACTGACAAACAAAATTTTATCAAAGGATTTTAAAAAAATCTTAGTGCCGATAATTTTATATTTTATTTATCAGAGAGAGAGGTCACGGAACGCCGTTCCGCCTCAAATCGAGCCCTGGATATACATGTTCACGAATGTAATTATCATTAGGTAGGTAAGTGACACTTAAATACCTATGTTCATACGTAATAAAGAAATGATTATAAATTAAATTATTTATTAAAAAGAAATATTTCATGAACAGTAGGCAGGTAAGCAATTAAATAAAATATGTATAAAAGTTATGACGGTATAATATAGACTAAATAAATAAATTTAAGGTCTGGTAATAATGTATGATAACGTACTGGGGTGTGGGGGGGGTTTGTGTTTTATATACAAGGGTTAATGTTAATGTATATAAAGAGATAGAAGGGGCAAGGGGGTGTGTTTACCCCGAATATATTTACCTTTTAGGCTACATTACACTTTGAGTGCAGTAACCCATTCCCATCCTTACATAATATGGGGCAGCAAAAAATTAATTTTAACTCTTCTCACCAAGGGGGGGGGGGGGAGGTATAAAACCATTATTATCCTTAACGAGTTTCATTTTGTTACCCAAAATACACAGGACGGGAAAGGCTTTAATAATTTTTTTTTTAGTTTAATTTTTTAAAGGTTAAAAAAAATGGAAGTTGGTGGGTTGGAGGGAGGAGGGTAAGCTGGAAATGAATAATGAAGGATAAAATGGAGAAGAAGAGGTTATTTTCTTCTATATACATTTCTATTTCTATATATATATATATATATATATATATATATATATATATATATATATATATATATATATATATATATATATACATATATATATATATATATATATATATATATATATATATATTTATATATATATATATATATATATATATATATATATATATATATATATATATATATATATATATATAATATGAAATGTGCTTTTATTTTTTAAATGTATTTCATTGTTGATTTTTTTCTGTTAGAGGTCTATATCTATTTTTTTTATATTAAATAAAAAAAAGCTGAAGATTGGTATATTATATAAAAAATATAATATTATTAAAAAGAAAGAAAAAGAAAAAAAAACTCGTTGCCAATTGCCGGTGGAAAAAATAAGGGATGAAAAAAAAGAAGTTTAGTTAGGTTTTTAGGGGTGAGGAGAACCTTAATAGGGTTTTATTCCGGGCAACAATCGTAACAATTTGAGCAAAGGATAAGTAGGAGTGATAAGGAACGACAGGGAGAGACGGAGAAAACTACCCTAGACGCTAACAGTCCTCGAGTGAAACATCAAAACGTTATGTCTTTCTCTCTTTACAGTTTAAAGTGGATTTTTCACTTAGGGGTGAGAGAGAAAGGGATTGGTCGAGGAGGGGGTTGAAACCTGTGGGCGTGGTCCAATAGAGACCAATGAGAAAGAAGCGAGCCCTTCTACCCCTAACATCCGTTCCACCCCGTCCTTTACCAGTCCTTATCCTGCCCTTTTCAATATATACGGTATAATGATGTGGTCCGAGTATCTTATACTAACCCCTTAATACTTTCTCTTCTTTATACCTTTTTATTTACTTCCACCCCTTTCCTACACACGTTATTTTATAACCTCCACCATTATATCTGCCTTCCATATTAATAAAATATACTGTTAAGACATTATATACATAGAGCCTTCACGCTTTATATACCTACATGCACTTATATATATATATATATATATATATATATATATATATATATATATATATATATATATATATATATATATATATATATTAAAAAGGGTTTCACCCTATTAAGATTTTTTTTTGTTTTTCTTTGGCTATGCTGGCCACAAGTTACGGAACCGCTTCATAAAACCGTTATTATTACAAGGATCAAAGCACAGAGCATTTATAATATGGAGAAACCACCCGCAAAAAAAAAAACAGATTGTATAAAATTATGATGTGAAATATTCTTTGGTACCTTTTCTTGTTATTTATAGCTTAATTTTTTTTTTATTATTATAATATAGAGAGAATATTGATAAGGATAATTTTTTACGTTGATGGTCGATTTATTCATTACCTACAAGTATTTTATGAGTATATCTACTGGCAACTATAGGTGCCCATACCTACTGGCAACTATAGCTACCCATACCTACTTATTATTTTATTATTTTAGTGATAGCATCTCTGATGAAGTGTTCTTTTATTGCTATATGCTTAGATTTTGAACTAACTATAGGGTTCTTCAATAGACTTTGAGCGGCTTGATTATCATTAAAAACTTCTATTACTTCGTGTGGTATTGCCATATCATTAATGAGCTGTTTTAAGTGTATTGCTCCTTTCAGTTAACGCGATATATTCCGCCTCTGCAGTCGAAAGCGAGCAGTTTTTTGTTTTCTAGACTCTCAGCTGACGAGTGCTCCGGCAAATTTAAAACACACTCCTGAGTAAGATTTTCTATTAATGTTACATTGCCCCCGATCAGCATCAGCAAAACCTACTAGAGGTTGTCCAGTTTTTTGGTATACTAGTTGAAAGTCTTTGGTTCCTTGTAGGTAGCGTAATATCCTCTTAGCGGCTAACCAGTGTTCTTTATCATGACTGTTATTAAATTGGCTCAAATAACTTACAGCGTGGGCTATGTCAGGCCTGGTAGCTACAGAAATATACATAGAGAGCCTATAAGGTTTGATATGGATATTCATTTGATGGATTTTCAGCTTTTGTTAACAGATTTACGCAATATTACATATTTAATATATTTCAGTAAACTTATTATTTACGTAAACTTTTATTCTGTTAACACTCAACAGAATGAAATTATAAATTAATATTTTTAAAACTTGACTTCATGGGTCAGTGGTTCTGACATCTAATAATAATCAGGTTTGTACTGAGTTGTAACGACAAAAATCAAAACTACCTTATTTGATGTAAGGTAACCCCCCCCCCCCCCCCTCTATTATTGCGACGATTTCACTGGACTAAATATTGATTCTCAACTAATTGAGACATTCTACTAGTTCGTATTCATTGTCAACTCATTCAATAACTAATGTATTTGCAAGTTGTCATGTGATGTCTACCATTTAGCATCCTGTCCTCAAAATTTGAATGATGCACAAATAACTCTCTAATTTCTCTTATTTTGTGATGATTTAATAGTTGACCTGAGGAGACAGCAGAATCTAATTACCCTGAGGATGCTCAAATGTAAGACTGAAACATTCTCAAAACAATTTAAATTCCCTAAATTCCTCTCCTTCCTTTGTTATCCTACAATTTGGAAGAGAGGGCACTTATCTGGATGGAGTCAATTATGCTATTTATTTATTTTTTTTTAAATATAAAAACACTTTTACAAAATAACCATATTCCTCTAAATTTTAGTATAATTATTGTTGATAATATTCCCGAAGCTGTAGTTCTGCATCACTGCCAATGAAGTTCATTTACTGAACTTGTTTGAGTAGCTTACGTAACTTTTCCATCTCAAATGAACAAATCAAATGGTCAAAGGGACATCAAATTTCTAAATCAGGGGTTTCAAACATCTAGACAACTAGATCTTTTCATCTGGCCTGCCGCACTGTGATAGGAGTTTACAAAAAAAACTTGAACAATGCAAAGTTTAAGTGTTTTTGCATTGCTTTGCATGAATCTACAGATACTTTTGATTCAGCTCAAGTGCTATTGTTTATTAGAAGAATTAACAGTGAATATCAAATCACCGAGGAAGTGACTGGTGTTCATTCAACGAAAAGAACTGAAAGTAGTAATGGAAGGCATTCAATTGAGCCATTTATTTCAAAATCCATTTCAATGTGACAATGTGACATTGATGCTAGGTCCTCAAGCCTCCAACTATAAATTATTGACCTCACAAACAGCTCTAACTTCTTGCCACATATTCAGGATTGCTACAAAAACGGTGATCTTCTACCATTTTACTCCTCCTTTCCGAATTAAGACTTCATAAACTTGAAAAGATTTGCTTGTACCATGTTTTTAGTTTTTGGCTCTTCTTATGTTTGTCATCAGTCATTCCTAGATGATCTGTGTAAAGTGGAAGTTTCGAGCTTCTCTGACTGATGAACACTTAAAATCCTTACCCATGATTAGTACTACAGATTGAGCTTAAGTGGGGAGACATTTTGAGCACAAAGCAATTCCATCATCACACTGAATTATCATTAACTGCATGTACAGTACACTGCTAAACTTTTTAATTTGAGTTTGGTCATACCCTCTCTTGGTTGTAACTCATTAAATAAATAATAATATTACTAGGCTGTATGGTTTGGTTAGAATTTCTTCATTATGGTGTTGCAAACTTCATCCAGCCCATCATTAGACCATCCTATTGAGATATGGTCCTTCAACCAAAAAGGTTGGAGACCCCTGTTGTTCTAGACAATGTGTGAAGAAATCTTTCGACAATTTTTTTAATAAACTATTGAATTCACTTGTGTGACCTGGTTGTTTTGCTAGCTGTATAATCCCAATGGCTGTACAAACAAAGGTTATTTTTGTTTGAAACATGTTGATATTTACACAAGGTTGTTTGAATGTCTAATAATTTTGTTCTATGTTATTGTTACAGACTGAGTACGAGCCTAGATGGATCTAGAAGAGTGAGGTCTAGAGTTGCTAGTCGGAGCAGTGTCGCTCCCACAGATTCACCCAAGTCTCACCAGTCCAGTGTACTCAGCCCTCGTAAACCAATAAACACGGTAACAAAAATCTTTTTACCTCAAAAATATATCTATAGTATACTAGAGTGTAGATATCCTGTCTAATATGTGTACTGTGGATATGTAAATAGTCTAAATAACTAAAAATTACCTTCAAAAGGAAACCACAAGAATATATCTAAAAACGAAAAATTGAGCAGTTTTTCCTCAAAATATGAGACATTTTTACAATGATTGTCTCTTTATTAACTGTCAAAAAAGTTACAATAACCTATCATAATTATCTGCCAGAGTAATGCTGTGCTTTACACTACACAATATTTTAAAAAATTTAAAAAAAGGACTTTATCTCTAAGGTACATATTTATTAGATTAAGACAGTTGATGCCAGGATCTGAATGAACCACTAGACAAACCACTGGAAGAACTGCTGGATAAACTATAAACTATTTCCAGTATAATAAAATTAATGTTTATTTTTCGACAATTAACTAATCACTTTTGTTTGATCTTTGAGGAATTTTATCTACGTTGTGAGATTTTTATAAATTCAATAAACAACCAAGAAAATTATTTTATCTTAGTTGAACTATCTTATTTTTACAAGTTATAAAATAAATTAGTTTTCATATGGGTAGAGCGATATATATATTTACATGTATTTACTTTACACAAAATTATATTTATGTATATAAAATTGAAAAGGGATATTCTGAGGATGACTACTATACTTTTATTATAAGGTTTTGTTTAATGTGCTGCCTGGAGGAAGGAAAATGACATTTGTTTAAAAGTTTTATCGTTATTACTTTTTATTTTCTTATATATTATATATATATATATATATATATATATATATATATATATATATATGAATATTTATTCTTTCTTATATATCTATATAAAAAATGGAAGGCGAGTAGCAAGTTTGATGATATATAAGCAAAGATCCAGTCAAACAAATCTTATAAGTCACTAACAGAACTTCAGCTTACTTTTTATTTCCTTATTATATAAAATACCTTATCCATTTACCTTTACAATTTTTCATATAGAATATATGAGACTTCGTAATATACAATTTATATATATATATATATATATATATATATATATATTTATATATCTGTGTGTGTAACTTATATACTTATTGTTAATATATAATTTTATATTCATTTTATCAATGATTTATTTTATTTTTTATGTGCTCTCAATATTCTGACAATATTATGGTTTATATAAAAGTAGAGAAGGCTTCCTTATTTGGACATAGTAAAAATTAAGTTACGCTAATAACACACTGATATGATAGCTAATAGCTAGTGAAGGCGGGAAGGTTAATGAATAAGTGTTACCAGGCTCCGCTCTGACAAGTAGTATAGTATCACAGAAAAAATTATCTTTCTCTCTGGAATTGTGCTGGGGCCAAATGTCCAAGGTATTCATAATTACTTAAGCGCCCTATAGTCATAGGGATCTATATACTTAGCCGTTTTCGGTGCAGCGAATACAAAGGCGAACTTGAAATTAAGATCGGCGAACCAAGTTCCTGCATGTATATATCCCGCTTTACTCCACGGTGCTGCAGTCGTTGTAGGGCCACCATCTTCCCGATATTATCTTTGCCCTCGACTCCACCTTGGTGCCACCTACATCTTCATAGACCTTTCTCCACATCTTATCCCGACCTTTCCTAGGTCTTCCACAATTCCTGCCCCCTGGACGTCTGTCCAAAAGCATTTTAGGATTTCTCTCCCATGACATTCTTTGTACGTAGACTATCCATCCAGTTTAATCCTCCAGCTTTAATCTCTGAAACTGAAACAATTTCTGTATTTCCTAATAACTTCTTTAATTCCTCGTTTGATCTTGGCTTTCATTATCCTCTAATCTTTACTGCTCCGAATATTTTTCTTTGGATATGTCTTTCCCATCGTTTTAATCCAGTTATTGGCTTTTTTTCAGGTCATTATGATAATAGACTATTGGCTTTAGGCAAAACCAAGGAACCTAATTCCCTGTGTTAAGTAATTTCTTAAATTTTCCCTGCTACTAATTACATCCTTCCGGTCACATAGGTTCCTTTGGTTTTTCTTTTAATTCTAGATAAATTTAATTATGTTACCTTCTATCTATCCCTCTTTTCCATCATCCTACCCCTTATCCTTACCTTTTCCACCTAGCAGTCTATATCTGACACTGTCCGAGGTAACATCTTTTTTATCGCAGTTTAGTTTTTTATATCACACCTTTTAGCTTAATAAACATTCTGAACCCGGAATTTATTCTGCTGGTGATACCTTGAGGGCACATTTATCTACATCACATCTACGCATCACTTCACCACCTAACCTCAAATCCTCAGCCTCTACTTGAAAATCTGGAATCCTGCATTAAGGTATTTCGTCTCAACGTATCACCTATTCCCTTTTCCTTATCATTTGTTTTTATTTTGGATTTTGTGTATCTTTTGTCACTTAGCATCATAATTTATTTTAATGTTATAAAATCTATTTTCAACAACTTTAATTAAAACTTTTTTTATTTCTTTCTATGTAATACAGTCCCTATGTCACTTTTATTTAACTTTATCAACCCTAGTCGTTGCTCTTTCCTTAAAGGAATTCTTAACACCTTGCGTTTGTCCTTATATGTATGTAAATGTCTGTCGTCAACGCACTTTATTTCAAAATTACCCAACACAAAACTTTTGAAACTGTGCAGTTATATGTAATAGACCTAAACTCAGGGAAAATAAAGGGAAGCCTCGAGAGATCATCCTTCAAAAACATGAGGTTCAAGTTTAATGGGCCAAACAATTTTTTAAAAAGGAAATGCGTCATGCGGGGTGTTAAATGGGGACGCCCTGAGTACCAATATATATTTGGTTTAATTTTGTAGCAATTCATCTACATGCACCTTGTCATGTCCTTAAAAATTGTGTTGAACCCCCCTCCCCCCAATTTTTTTAACAAATCAATGAAAGAATCAGATTATTCTTTGACAAATAATGAAAACTGATTTTAAGGAATTATTCATGTTATTATTAATTATATATTTTTTTTATTCTATACTTTTATTATTATTACTATTTTTGCTATACTTAAATTAGGTAAGTGGTTGAAAAGACTTAATAATTTTTTTTATTCATATCTTGTTTTTTTAACTTTTTTTTTTTAGTTTTTATTTAAACCGAAAAATAAATAAATAAAATAAATAAATGAATTATTTAACCCCATCCCCCCCCCCCAACCTTTTAATAATTTAAAATAAGTAGGAATGGAGAAATTATCTTTTTTTTCTCTTTTTATAAATTAAATTTCATGAAAGTGCTTCAGGGATTAAAAAAAAGAAAAAAACATGAGCCAGAGAGGAAAATGCGCCATGTTTTCTTGTTTTTCTTTTTAGTAAACAAGGAGTTGTTGTTAACTTTAATTAAACAATTAAAATTATCTTAAAGACTTTTTTGTTCATAGGGAAAAAAGGAGATGGAGTTTTAAGAGTTTTTTTTTCTCTGGTAATCCTGACAAGGGCCAATATAAGTTTGTTTAAATTGGATTAAAAAATCCCCCTCTCCATCTTCTTTTTAAGGATCTTTCCTCCATTTTTTTTGTTAAAATAAGATGGTGGAGGAATCATGAAAAGGAAAAAGATTATAAAAATTGATCGTCAAGTAGAAGAAAAAAAAAATATAATTAAATCTGGGAATATAATGGTTTTAAAGTAGGGTCGGCTTGGTTAATTAAGCGAAGACTTAAGAGTAAGGGGAGGGGGGAGATTACCGACTTTAAGCTGCCACGGGCCAACTTCTATTTTTTTTTTTTTTTTTTTTTTAAATGAGTACGATGAGGGTGGAAGGCTTTTTTGGAATTTTACATCAATCTTAATTACTTACTTTTTTTAAGCCAGCAAAAGATTTTTTTTAAAAAAAAAAAAAAAGAGTAGAGAGACTTGAAATGCGGGTATAAGTCAGGGGGCCCCTAAACTCATTTTTTTCGTAGCTGGGCGAGAAGTTGATTTTCAGCCCCTTTTAACGTAAAAATAAAAAAAATAAATGAAAAAATAAAGTAGTAAAACTCATTTCGAAGATAAGACGGCGGAGCAAAAATAATGACAGACCTCTTTGCTTTAGGGGGTGGAACCTACAAGGGGCTCTGGAAATAAAAGAGTCTTTGGTAGGGGGGGGGGGGTGCCTGTTTTTGACGGAGGGGGCGACACGCCATCTCCTACCACCCTATGATTTTCTTTTTTATATTTAATTTTCTTGCCAGGATCTTCTATTCTTGGTAGTAGTAGGGGGGGGGGGGGGGGGGGGGGTAAGGTTTCAGACGAAATTAGAACTGACTATTATAGCCTGAAAAAAATCATTTTCTACTTTTTTTCTTCAGCCATAATAACGTGATACCGCCATTACCCCCTCCATTTTCTTTCTCTTTTTTTCCACCAATCAAAAACCAAATCTGTTCTCCATTATTTATCTGATAATACCATTTATATATATATATATATATATATATATATATATATATATATATATATATATATAAATATTTATAGAATTTTTTTTTTCATCTAATTCAGCCTACTAAAAAGCAATTCAGAAATCGGAAGAATAAAAAAAAGAAAGATTGGAATATTTATAACTTGAGATTCTCTTATCGAAATAATAATATTAAAAATGGACCCGCTTTTCCTTCCACCCTTTTTTTCTAAAAAATAAAAAATAAAAATCTCTTGAAAAAAGCGCTCGGGGAAATATTATGTAAAACGAAGAAAAATGTGAGAGGTTTATTTTTCTAATTTTCCTCCAATACATACATAGCCTTTAATTTATTTCTGTTCAATGGATTTTTTTTTTTTACTTTTTTCCTAACCTAATAATTATTTTAGGTTAGGGTGTACTAAAGAAAAAAAATGTTTATATAGTATTATTTAGAAGGTTTGGTTGGAAAGTTAAGGTTTTTCACAAATATAAATTTATTTTCATTTTGGAAAAGAAAATATTTTCAACTAAAAAATTCTTTCAACAAAAAAAATCTTGAATCAATAAAGACTGGGTAATTAAAGTAGAGTGGAAGCAGCATTGACATTGCTTATGGTAGATTAGTTAATAGTTGAAGACTTATAAATACATTTTATTAAGATGTAGTTAATGATTTAGAGCCTGGCAAAGCTCATTTAGCTTTATTTTTACATTTATACAATTAAAAAAAATACGTGTGGTATCGCGGGACAACCGGTAGGAACGAAGTTCCTTACTTATTTCCTAACCTCAAAATGCACACAACCCGCCCTACTAATTAAAAATATTAGAAAATATATCTCTTCCCTACTCAAAAACGTCTGCTTGTATCAGGTTGAAATTTTACATGGCTGTCTCAATTGTGCTTTGGACGATGTGTAAGAAGTTTTATTAAAATCGTTACGTTAGAACGTAAGATATCGGTAAAAACGTTGTTTGCTTTATTTTTAAACGTTTAGGTCCGCTTTAATAAATTTAGCCATCTTTATCACTTCATAGCAGTGCCGGTGTTCGTTTTACAAAAAATAAGTATTTAAAAAAGTTGTTTGTGTCATTGAATAGATGAAGTTAGCATTTTTTCCCGTACTAAAATTCCAATTTTAAATTTGGAGCTTACGTCGTTTTTTTCGGATTCACTCCCGGGCTCCAGAACGTGCCATAAGAAACTTCGTTCCAAAAATTCCTATTTTTAAGAACGGCATCACGATTCAGGTTACACGAAAAGTGAAAAATTCTGTGTATAGGTAAAAACTGTTTTTGACTGGCAAATGAACCTATATAACATCAAAATGAGTTCATAATTCAAAATTTCTTTATATGCTTTTAGAAACGAACATTTTGAAGTTTTATTAATTTACTTATAGAATTAAGGAGTAACAAGTAAACTCAATGGATCTTATTTTTGCGAATTTATATTATTCAATAGGGTTCTCCATCCCAACGTACCCGAGGAGTAATTTATCCCCGGTCTTCCACGACGGAAAAGAAGTTCTCGTAGAAGTCAAATGCCATTTAAACTATCAAAAAAGTACAACACGATTCTTATTGACACTTAATTTATCAACCTCATAAATAGAATATAATAAATAGTCTATCTACTAGTGTGGCACATAGCTTCCTCGATAATACTTTAATAATCTTATGGTTTTACAGTTCATTACTGTCTAATTTATTTAATTCTTTCATAAATAAATTCAATTAAGGAAATTTAATAAGTAGCGACGGTTGACATTAATATCGGACTATCTGTGGCCATTGGACAAACCATACAAATTTCAATTTTCAGTTTTTGTCATTTTTAGATAGCACCCAACACTTTTTAGTCCAGTCAATAAAGGCGAAAATAAGGTAAAAGCTCCAAATTTTTTCGGATTGAATGGATTGTCCTGAAAATTTGCATACAAGCTCATCTGACCCCCTACTTCAAAAGTGATATTGTCTCGATGTGTGCTTTTTACTATTTGGGGGTGAAAACTACCCTTGTATGGGAAAAATGCGAAAATTTCAGATTTTCGTATTTTGAAGATTCAATTCATATTCAAATATGTTGGATCAAGTTCCTTTAAAGTTTATTATGAAATTTATTTTAAATTTATGAAATTTAATTACTTTTATACCCTTAAAATGTTTTAAAAACTACCCCTTCATGCCCGAAAATATAGGAAAAAGTTTTTATCAGCTTAAAATGTTCTTTTGGTGCATTCACCATGTATTACATCTCTTTTGATATTCATTAGAAAACTTACGATTAATTACAAAGTTGTAACCCTTAAAAACTACCCCTATATAATAAAATTATGATTGAAGACAAGGTTTTCAAATGGTCTATGATTATATTGCAACTTTTTAACCCCCAAAAAACCCTTATGGCGAAATTGCGTAAAATTATATGTTACATGATGATATAATTTTTTTTTTTTTTTAATTTTATTGAATTTATTTTTAATATTTTTTTTGTTAAATTAATAGAGAACAAAAACATTATAATGTATTATAATATATACATTATAATGCATCACTATCATCACTGTCTTAAGCCTCGCCTTGATCCAAAATTGGGGGACAATTGTTACAATTATCGCCAGAACATGAACTACATGTGCACATTCCTGCGTTTAAACATGAATTCTAGAAATACAATATTATAATGTGCTATGAACTTTGAATTGTATTTGTATTAATAAAAACAAATGATTTCCCTATTTATTTGAGATCTCTCCCCTCCCTACTGTCTTATAATAAAAAGTCAGTTGTATTTTAGTTTTTAACTTGTAAACTTTATAATAGATAAATAATATGTAGTTTTTACTTAATACACCTCACAATGTAAATGTTAATAAAATGTAGGAACGCGATATTGAAAAATTAATCAAATAATCATTAGCACACTTACATTGTAAATTGATTAACAAATTAACACATTTTATTTAATTTATAAATGAGGCAAACCTCGTGTTTTCTCTGCTCTCCCTCCAATTTATTTTTTGTCTACTTCTCCGTGAATTATTATTTAATGTTATTTAAATAAAAAATAACCCATATGATGTTATGGGAATTATTATATAATTATTAAACCCGCTTGAATTATTATTTAGGGTTATTTAAATAAAAAATAACCCATATGATGTTATTAATGCTGAACAACTTAAAAACAAATTAAAAGATTTTCATTTAGATAAGGATGAACTTCTTATTTCCTTAGATGTTACTTCCCTTTTTACCAGCGTTCCGTTAGAAGAGCTTTACAAATTAATTAATCAAAATTGGGAGATGATTGAACCTCACACTAATATTAACTCCGTGGTCCATCAATTGTGTACTTACGTATAATCATACATATACACAAGAACTCGGGTTCATCTGTGTATGTATATTATTAAAATACTCAAATCAATTCACAAGCACTTCAAAATACAGTAGGATGGTGGTAATTTACCTGCTCCGAAAATTTTACTGAAAAATTGCGATTACTCTTTTTACCATAACTTTTTAAATTTTAAAGTTATAAATTCGCTCAAAAAACCATTTTGAAGGGAAATTGAAGCGCTATAAGTCCTAATTTTTTCAGATTTTTTGAGCCTTTCATTTTTAAGATTCGTAAGTTTAAAGGGCTCAGGAAAGGTGGTCTTCGTACTTAGTTTTGAGCTTCTAACGGTCATAACTCTGTCACATTTTGCCCTACAAAAATAAATAAAAAATATTCTTTTTCAATAAGAAGAAACCTAAAATTTCTTATTTTATCATTTTTTTCATAAAATTGTTAGTTTTTGAAATATTTTGAAAAGAAGTTGATTTTTTAAAAATTGAATTTTTTTCTTCAAAAGTAAATCAAACATTTTTTCGAATTTAGGCTTCATAAACCGTTCAAACTCTCAGAATCTATTGTTACTATATAAATAAAGTAAACTGCCGACGGAATTTGTTTAATTTCAATTTTTGCTGTCAAGTCATTAGTTTTAGTACCGATTATTTTTCTCAAAAATCAAGACAACCACTTTATTTTGATTATAACTCCGTCAGTTTTCATGCGAACGACTTTTGCCAGTAATAAATTTAAAGGTCTATTCAAGTACTTTTAAAAGTTTAATATAACTTTTCTTCGAAAAACCTTGAATTTATCCGCTACTTGACATGGAAAGTTTCGATTTTAACTATCTTCAAAGTTGACTTCAATTTCAGTGAGTCATAACTCGGGTTCTATACTTCCTACAAAAATAAAATAAAAAGCAATCTCTTTGTTACTTAATTACCTTCATTTGTGACAATGACCTTTTTTATGATAAAACTTTTAGTTTTTGAGATATTAGCAAAAAACCGCTCAAAAACATGCATTTTTTGAGTTAAAAAAGAGCATGTTTAGGCGCCAATAACTCAAAAAGTATTGACTGCACAAAAAATTCTTATAGAACATTTTTTGTTTAGAATTTGTCCGTGTATCGAATCTTGAAGTTATTTTTTATTAATAAAATTCCACCCCCGAGAAAGGGGGGCAGCCCCTCCCCCCCCCCCTGGAGTAAAAGCACACATCGGCACTATATAACTTTTGTTTCTTGGGCTAGTCCCTAGCTACAGTTCAAATTTCACATCAATCAATCTCATCCGAAAAAATTCGGAGCCAAAATGCTTCATTGACTGGACTATTATAATTCAGTATCTTATGCATAATATACTGTAATCGCGCGTATTTACTGTGGCTATTAAAACATTTATTCTCCATTTTAGTGCATGATTTATAAAAGTGTAAATTTTGAAAATTTAGATGCCTATTAGTTAGGCTCATAGGTTCCTCGAATTCTATCACGTTCTTTGTTGATTTTATGCTTTTAGAAACCATTATTATCTAATTTATTTTGTTTACCCCCGTTTTTTTTAATATGTCAAAATTGTTTGGATTTTTTACATGAAATTAAAGTATCAATTAAGCAAACGTTAATGAGCGTAGACGGTTGAAATTAATCTGGTGCTCTCTGCAGTCAACTTTTAACAAACCATTTAAATTTCATAAAAATCAAATGAGTACTTTTGAAGATATAGGTGTAAATAAATGAATTTTTGTGCGCATTTTGAAGAGAAACAAATGGGCGCAGAAGTTTAAAACTTATATGGGACCAACAATGGGCTAATTTTGACCCCTCATCATACAAATTTCATTAAAATCTGACGTGTAGTTTTAGAGACAGAGAGACAGACGTGAAACCAAAAATGTTCCCTGATGTCTGTAACGGATTTTTGTCTTGGAATTTTTTAAATCGGAGACATAAAATATTTTCTTTCTTCTCAGAACGATGACAAAGCTTCCGTTACCTTCGGTTAGCTCGGAAGCAAAATATATTCTTATTAATTTATTTGGTTCCCGGCTTCTACATAAGAACCGAAATGACGTAAAGCAATACATACTCATCAAAACTAATTATACGAGTTATTTACTAATTATTTGAGAAAAGTAATTAATGGAAACAAGAATGAAAGGGAATCAAGTATTTAATTTGAAGTGTTTGAATTTGATGAAGAAATAATTGCTCAATGTAATTGCAGAAGGGATAAATGTTATATTAGGGGATTATGTCGCGTTGATATTGCGACGCCTCCCTCGCACTGTCCGTCGGCAGTTATATTATTTCCCAGAGACTGCGGGGGGCCGAGTTGTGTCGCCCAGCATTATGCCAAGTGTCAATTGCATCTGGCTCCCATCCCCCCCTTATATTCCAGTCTACGTGTTTGATATAGTGTCCCTTATATATAGATATTTTCTTCCCTTTTTCCCACTGGCTACTGATATTATCACTGCTTTATATTACGTCTGATATCCTAATATACATTGTTTTTGAACGTAAGTTTTTCTTCCATATTTTACCGTGGTAGCGAAAACATTGGGATCATGCTGAAGAACGAAATTTGTTTATATCTCCTATCCGATTTAGACATCAAGGAACATTTTTGCAAACCACCAAATTTTAAACACTATTTGTGATAGTAAACACCGATTTTGATGAAATTTGAATGCTATACATCAATATTAATATCATCCATTTGCGCACACATTTAATATCGAAAAGATCCAAATCTCATTTAACCATTCGTCCATAAATAGGACACGCTATCACACTATTTTGAAGAATATTTTTAAATCTACTCATCTGATATTAAATTATTTGTTATTGATAGTTAACCATAAATGGTCCCCAAGTAATTTAAACCTACGCAAATTTAATATTAAATAAAAAGCCAGCCAAGAATAGTTTCCTCTATTCTGCCTCCCTTATTAAATTCTAAATTTAGTTCCCTTAGCTCCTGCAGTCTAACGTTATATTTCAAGAGTTCCTGGTAATGCTGATGTGTATCTTCTATTGTTAGAAGCATATTCTAAAAAATTAAAAAGTCAATTTGTATTGAGAGTTCAAATTGTTAAACTCAGACTCACCAGAATCAACTCACATTCGTAAACCATGTTTCCACTCTTGAGAGAAAACGTCATTAAAACAAAGCTATCATGGTGAGAAGATATCACTGCAAGATTTAGAGCTTGATGAAATCGTTTTCTCTAAATGAAATGACCATGGTTTTATGAAATATACCATGAAAGCCATTTTTCCTAGGGAATAAAGACATAAAGCGTTTAATGGTTCAAGTGAGATGTTCCTTCTTTAAACGGAATTTTTATTTGTTAGATTTATTATAGCTTTATATAGATGTTTTACAACATTAAATAAAAAAAAAAAAATACTCTTAAAAGATCTGTCTAAGCACATATTAGAAACTATTCCCTTTTTTTTTATAGTTTTTAAAGTACCACTTGACGACTAGTTGTTTGTTTGCTTTGTACTTTGTGTTGTGGGAAAGGTACTAGAGGATACAACGTGGGTGGGTTCACTTGTACCCGGTTACAAAGCTTATACCTGTACTAAAATCATTTCAAAGTGTGAGAAATATTTAGTTTCACCAATCTAACACTTCAATGGACTATGGATAATCCTAATCCACCAAGCAAAAAATATATTGCGAGGATAAGCTTGGATCTAAAGTGAACATCAGGCTAAAACATTAAATATATATTTTAGGGAGGACGAAACAACGATATTATAATACTGAGTATTCTTCCACACATTTTCACTGTCACTGAGATTAAGAGGAAACTGATTTTACTTCTCATATAGTAGTAGTAGTACAGGGTAGGGCAAAAGATATGAATCGGTTTTAAACGGATGTAGAACAAAAACAATTCAACTTACAGAAATTAGCAAAACAAAGTATGTATATCAATTTAAAAATAATTAAATATATTTTCTTGGACTGATTTTCTATTTATTAATTAATTTCTACATGCTTACAAATGAATTTTTGTAATGATGCTAAGTGTATCCTGTAGAATTAGTTATAGATTGAGTAATTGGATTCTTGAAGGATGTAGGAAGAAAAAGAAGACTAACAATGCTTACTACTACTATTATATACATGACAACGTTTCTTTATACATGGCAACGTTCTCAAGCTGAAGACTGAAGAGTAATGCTTCAAAAACATTTGTGTAAAATCAGGGTTATATTAAGTGAACTAGTGGTTCATTGCGATCATAAGTTCTACTCAGTTCACTTATTCTACTCGTGGTTAACCTACATGTCTTTTTATGTTACTGCTAGCTGTTACTACTTGACTATCATATTTCCAGTTCACTTAATGTAACCCTGTTTATATATATATATATATATATATATATATATATATATATATATATATATATATATATATATATATATATATATATATATATATACATATACATATACATATACATATATATATAAAGTTTTGTAAAAACCTATTTTTTCGTGATCAGGGACCCATAAAACGTATTTTGGCCACAATCCCGGCTCAAACTCCCGCCATGCCAGAGGCTCTATAAGCGATTTTTTTTTCAACAGGGAAAACAATAGATAAATTAGATAATAATGGCTTGTGAGTATAAAATCAATACAGTACGTGATAGGATGCGAGGAAGCTATGTGCCACACCAATTGGCAGTCTATTTTTGTTTTAAATACTTAATGTGTCACTTTCTTGGGACATGATGAAAGGTTATGCTCAGTTTAGGCCGAAAAGTATAAATATTAACCTAAACTAACCATAACCTTTCCTAATTCTCTTAGAAAGAGACACTTTACGTATTTTTTGGGTATCTAGGGCAAAAATATTATTTTGTACTTCGATTCTGTAAACAGCACCGTACAATTCACTTTTACTTATTTATTTTATTTTTATTTTTTTGAAAAACTATTGAATTTATCGAGATGGTACAACAGGAATCGTTTTTATAATGTAAAATGGAACAGTTTAAAATTGCAAGTAAATCGGACAATTAGAAATTGGTGGGCCAAATAGTGCAGATTTTCCGAAATTACAATTTTTTGGTGATAGTATAGCTTACAAATAGTCCCATATTAATTTAATATTTTTTTGCGCATTTAATATTGATTAAAAAGTGATGCCCCTCAGGGATTTGACACATGTCTAAACGCAACCACACTGTTAATGCTCGCGTACCATTCGTTTAATAATATAGGATACGAGAAAGCTACGTGCAATACTAATTTGCAGTCCTTCTTTTATTATCAAATTACGGTTTCATGGTTATTTAGAATACAATATTGTTTTTAGAACACCCACCAGCACATCAATGTTTAGTCAAATTGTGATGAAAGCACATCAATGTTCAGTCAAATTGTGATGAAACCACATCAATGTTTAGTCAAATTGTGATGAGAGCTCATCAATGTTTTGTCAAATTTATGGTAAGAGCAATTTAATGTGAGATTTAAGGTTAATTGTTTTTACAGAGATTTCAGTAAAATTATAATCATAATTGATAATCTCTAAGAACGATATTGACGATTTTAAGTTAAACAGGGTGAGAAGGGTAGGTAATGTTATTACCCTGCGATTAGAAGCAGGATCGATTTGTCTTTTTGAATAATATTGATATGATTCAATTGAAAATTGAAAGAGAAAAGAAAAAATAATTAAAAGTAAAATAACATAAAATAATATTAAAAAACATGCCAAACCTTGTTTTCTGATTTATTTTTGAAAAAAATTACGAATCATTTTGATTGACAACAAAAAAATGTTTTAAAAGGTAGTAGAAAAGTATAAAGGGGTGGAAAAAAGAAAAGCGATAACGTTTTTAGAAAAATCCCTGTGAACGCAAGGTTGAAGGGATCTGTCAAGAGGATATTTCCTGAAAAAAGAGGTTGCAATGAGGTTATTTCTAACAGAGAGGTTATTTTGCCCCCTGAAGAGGGGAAAGGGGGAGGGCTAACTCCGACCCCAAACCAAGATTGATTCCGTTAATCAAAGAACACGGCCCCAGGTTTTTTTTTCGTACCAGATTTTTTTACCAGGAGGGGGGCAGGATATTGTATTCTACCTTCTCCGATTTTCCCTGTTTTTCCTGAAATTGACACCTTTTATGAAAAAAAAGAAATATATATATATATATATATATATATATATATATATATATATATATATATATATATATATATATATATATATATATATATATATATATATATGTTTATAAAAAAATGTACAAGGGGCTATCAGGATTTTTTGTTTGTGCATTTATATATATATATCAAATAGATTATTTATTTATTTAACATATACCTACTGAAAGAGGAGAACAGGAAAAAGAAGAACATTTTTTAAAAATCTGCTGGTTGATTGATATCCTTTGTCCTGTATCCTTGATCCTGATTTTTTTTTAATAGAATAAAAAAAATTGGATATCAGTATGCTAGACGTTTGATATTGCTCGTTGTATTTATGTTGTCAGGCAATGATATATATTTTTTTGTTTTAAATTTTTTTTTTCTCTCTTTATTTTTATCAGAGGTTTATAAGATAAAGAATTTGTTTAAATAGTCTGCCAATTTGTACGGCACATAGTTTCCTCGCATCCCATTATTGGTCGAATTATTATGTGATATTTGGATCTGTTTCGATTTGTAGAAGATTCCCAATTATTTTTTATTAGTATTAAAGGTGCTCAGACCTTAAAGGTTGAAATTAATATGGGACCTCCTGATGGCTCTTTTAACAAACCATTCTTAGTTCTTCAAAATCATGATGTTAATAAACACAAGTTAGTGCACTTGTGGAAGAAAGCAATTGCTTCAGAGGGTTGAAATTGTTTTGGGACAAACAATGGGCTGACTACGGACAACCGTTCAAATTTAATTAATAGCGGACCTGCGTAATTTTTAAGATATAGTGGATCATAAAAATGTTCAGATAGGACGACAGATAGGATTTTTGAATTTGGGGATTTAAAAAAATGTTTGTTCTTCAGGATTATCACAATGCTTCCTTGACCTTCGGTATGACTGGAAGTAAAAATTGAAGGGAAAAATGGAACGTTTAGGTGTTTGTGAGTAGTGAAATTTTTCATCTGGTAAGCAAAAGATCTGAGATTCTATTCTCGCAGCTATATCAATTATTTAAACATCGAATTAATTTATAGTCAGAGTCTAAATTGTCTGAAAATACACTGTTAGAATTAGTATATCCTTCTTTGACATACATAGGAGTAAGGACAGCGTTCTTAGTCAAACTCCAAGAGTCAGGATATTATTCTGATGCAGTAGTCGACTACATGATGTATCTGCATGATTTGATCTATATGATGATCAAATCGAGCAGATGAGGAAAGTGGATCCCCCGTTCTGTAATCACCTAATTCTGTGGTCATCGGACGTAAACGAAACAGCAAAAAAATAGCCGTCTGCAATGAAAACGGCAAACCTCTTTTGAATTTTTCTTGAGGCTTTTATTAAACGGCTTTATTAGGCCATTTGCTTTTAGTTCGTTTCGAGAAGTAGGTCAAAGTTTAACTTTCAAAATTTCCAGCTTTACCGAAACTGAAAATATTTAGTTTATATTGCTTCCGAGCTTACCGAAGGTTGATGAAGCTATATGTGAACGTTCTGAAAAACATTTTTTTATTTCATCAATTTCAAAAATTTCAAGAAGAAATCCGTTTTCCAGATATCAGGGAACATTTTTGTTTCCGTTTCGGTTTGCCTATTGCTCAATTTTTGCGAACCATCAATATACTCGTCCGATTTTAAGGCAATTTGGATGGTAGGTCATAATTAGCCCATTGTTGGTCCAATACAAGTTTCGACCTTCTGCGCCCATATATTTCTCTTAAACATGCATATAAACATATATTTATTTACACTTATAGCTTCAAAAGTAATCATCTGATATATTTATGACGTTTGGATGATTTTACGAAAGTAACTCGTAGATAGCACCAGATAAATTTCAACCGTCTATGCTCTTTAACTTTTGCTAAATTGTTACTTAAACTCATGTAAAAAATCAAAACAATTTTGACAGATTTAAAAAAAACTGGAGAGATTTTGATGAAGTAGACAATATTGGGTTGCAAAAGTATAACATCAAAAAAATAAATAATGTGCCACGCTAATTGGCAGACTATTTTATAATCAAATTATAAAATTGTAAAAATTGTTGACAGGGAAAACCTTGCGCGGTATAATATGTTAATTTCAGTGGACTATAATCACAATGAATGGACTATCACATGAAAAGCTACCTTCTACTTAAACATTTTATTTATTTGTTTCCTTCTGCCATATTTCTATCCTTTTGTATCCTTCAGGATTAAGGTAATTTTATTTGTCTTATCCTTATAATTAGGATATCTTCCTTGTCCCTTCTTTTTCTCTTTTTTTAAGGTTCCTTGTACGACCGAATTACGTTCTCAGTGATCGGTCGTAAGTCGACCGAAATCCAGTTCTAAGTCGAGAACTATAATAGTACAATGTATGTTTATCTTTCCAAATCATTATTCTCTGTGCATATCGAAGATCGGCCTAAACGAAGATCTGTCCTAATAGCCCTCACATTATGGGGCTATATAGATGGCAGAACCAGACGAAACTGTAGGAAGTGCTGCAAGTTCGACGAAGCGCTGGTTTGCCTATCTGATAATACATAATAGCAAGATTTAAACTTGTTCAGTGGCCTGAACATATATCATGCTGTATTTGATTATAATTATATGTATTAAGATTGTATTATGTTATATTTAATTTTATATACTTAGATTAACGTAAGTAATTCAATTTGTACAAAACTATCGTTTTTATTAAAAATAAAATTCTAATTCTAACTAACAGTACAATGAATCTGTAATCCTTGAAACTCTGACTTAAAAAAAATGTTATTTTATCCTTTAAAACATTAATATATTTATTTATATGTTGATTATAGTTGCTTTTTAAGCAGTGATAATGGTCGAGAGACTGCTTTTTTTTATATCTTACTACTTATATCAAGTGCACTTGATCACTGTAATTCAGAGCTGTGACTTAATCTCAAGTATCTAGAAAAGTCTGTGTACATTGTAAAACAAAATACTTAATCAAACAAACATGCGACATAGTTGGTTTAAGATTACCATCTCCGTTCGTTAGATGTAGAAAAGGCTATATAATAAAAAGGGGAGAAAACAATTAAATAAACCAGCACACAAGTAATCGTCGATAACAATTTGTAATCGTTGGAGCGATAAGGACAATATAGAGGTCACGTGGCTCCTACAGGACCCCCCGTAGAGACGGACTCGATCCTGTCAGATACAGTCTCCTTGAAGGCACCGTATCAACGCGACATTGCATCGCATGAATAATCACAGAGACACAACGCTCTGCTAATCTACCAATAAGCGATAAACAACCCCCCCCCCCCCCCCCTTCCACTATTCCTTCTAAACCACAGGACACCACACAGCACACAGACAGACAAATCAAGTACAATACCCTCCTCGGCCAGGACACGTATCTTACTCCAGGATCAATCATTTTTTATATCAGTGAACATACATGTGTAAATAAAAAATTCTATATCAGGACATAACAAAAAAAGGAAAAAAATGTCCTCTGAAAGGATGAAAATAAATAAGCACCCTTTTCATCTTTAAATAATTGATTCATCGCATCAATTCCACCATTTTCTCTCTTTCAATTCTTGATGTCTCCATCAATTCTTTTTTTTTATTCCATTTTTTCTACGTTGGTATTTAAAATATATATGTTTATTCTGTCAGACCCAGAAAAGCTTGTAATTCCTCTGTTAAGAATAAAAAAAAGAAAGAAAAATAATGCGGTAAAAAAAATCTAATACTTTATAAGAGATTTATTTTTGTTGTATTAGATAAAAGAAAAATGATAAAGCGGGAATGAAAAACCAGATTGTTTGCTGTGAATTCATTTATTTTCCTTTCCTCAGCAATGATTAAAATGTAATATAGACTTAATCAGAAATGATAATTTCATAAAATATAATACGATAAATATAAATACAATAGGAAAATATATGTTTAATTATATCTTAGAAAAATAAGTTGATATAGCCGTTTAGGGTCCGTAGACAAGAACGAGGACTTAAACATTCCTGAGCTTGTCTGTCTGTAGCGCAACTGGTCTCCGAAAGTACTAACACAAAAATTTGAATAATTGCGGTTTTTGTGCCCTCGGACCCCCTCTATATCTCTGTAACAAATTAACGAAAAGATCTGAAAATTATTTTTGTCAAAAAACTATAAGAATTTTTCATGCGTCGGATATTCCCCTTCCCTAAAAAATCTTAAACATTTATTATAGCCCAGTCAAATTAGACCAATATATTACAACAATAAGTCCTTGCGCTCCTCAGAAAATAATAAATTTCTGATGTCATTAACCTGTTTTTCTGAGTCATTTTGAAAATGTCGACTTTTAAACTTTGAAAATTTAACGCTGAATAATTTCGGAAACTATTATTCGATTGAGCTAAAATACACACCAATTATACTTTTCTGTAAAGTAAATTATTCCTTCATAGTTTAACTTAAAATCTGCCACCATTTTGGAATTACTTGGTAAACGAATCGTTTCGAGGGCCCTACGTTCGATTTGTGGTACTTGTTTTGTAAACGCTTGTTTGTATTTATTTTTAAGAATACATATCTTATTTTCTACTTTATGTTTTCGTTTTATTAAATCTTGTAATCAATTCTAACTTCTAAATTAGCTTTCAGTGGCCGTTGTTAAATTTCTAAAATTAATATGTTATCAATTCGGTTTAAATTTAGTACAGATGTTCCTTTTACCAATGCTCAGGCTAAGTCCGTTGGCTAACGTTATTTGTCCAAGCATTCACGTGCAACGCTTGCGAAAACGTAAACTTTAAATTTAAAATTTTTGGACGGGCAAAGATTCTGATTCTATACATTCATCTATTCTATGAAAAATTTTGCTACCGAGCTTACCGAAGGTAACGGAAGCTATGTGATCGTTCTGAAGAACGAAAATATTTTATATCTCCGATTTCAAAAATTCCAAGACAGAAATCCGTTTCAGACATCAGGGAAAATTTTTGGTCCCGTGTCGATCTGTCGGCCTGTCATTCAATTTTTGCGAACCACCATATCTTAAAAAACTACACGTCCAATTTTAATGAAATTTGGGTGGTAGGTCAAAATTAGCCCATTGTTGGTCCCATATAAGTTTCAACCTTCTGCTCTAATTTGTTTATCGTCCACATGCTCACAAACATACATTATTTACTGCCATATCTTTAAAAGTAATCATCTGATTTGTATGAAATTTTTAAGGTTTGTCGTAAGTAGCCTGCAGATAGCACCTGCCTAATTTCACTCGTCTGCGCACTTTAAATCGTGCTAAATTAATATGTCTTCTTATACTATAAAACCGCATGGCTAACTGACTCACTGACTGACATTAATGTTTACCCACTTCCAGAAGAGCTAGAGACTTGCGGTTTGCGCCATTCGACGCGCAACGTCCATATTGTGAACAAAAATAACTATAGAAAGTTCACTTTTCCCCCTTCTTCCCCCCTTAAAAAAAATTATTATGGGCGACTTGATTTTCAAGCTGGTTTGGGGGCTTATTGAGGCTAAATGGTAAGTCGTATTAGAAAATGGATAGCACAAGTGTTAACTGATTTTAAAAGATCTACAACTTTAGTCCTATGAGTTTTTGTCGTATCATCATCGGTTGTACCTTAGATGGTGATAATTTTGTTATTTTTTGGTTTTATTTTTTTTCCATTTTTGTCTTTGAATGGCCATAGTTTCTATAATAGTTGACCGATTTTATTTCTGATTGCGGCGATTGAATCTCACACTAATGCTCTTTAAATTGAGCATATTTTATTTCATTAGTTCATCCTACTTAGTGAGAACATGAGAGTAAAATTTTTTCTGTGAGCCGTGTCACGTGACCACTTTTTTGGTTTTTAATATTGTGTCGTATATCATTTTAAAGGCTTTGATGTGTACATTAAAGCTATTTTATTTGTTGATTTTTTAAAAATTTTGTACATGTACTTTTGTACCGATTTATAATTTTGTTGTAGGTTAAAGGGTTTAAATACTTTTTTGATATTAGGTTTTTTATTTATATGTATTTATTAGTTAAATGAGTGCCTTGTTTCTTTTTAAAAATACAATTTTGGTACCTCCGAGTACAGGGGTACAAATGTTAAAGTTAATCTTTTATTATATGACTAGCTGGGTACCCGTGCTTCGCTACGGAGTGTTATTATAATTAGATAAGTTTATAAACAACCATAATGAAACATATAAATTATTTTACTATGCAAGAATATCTCGATTCAATCTCTCCCACCTATTTCTATACCCCCTCTTCTTTGATAAGCTAATTTTCAAATATCCTAAATTTGCCCCCCATCCTAAATTAAAATATGACTAAACTGTACATAAAAAAATTATTACTGTACTCTTAAAGAGCTTTTGCATCATGAAGGGTATTCATTACATTGACCCCGTATTCATTATTGTACCATACCCCTGTGTACCAAATTTAAATTTCGAAAATTTATGTAGGCTATCATTTTCCCCTTGCTTTGAAGGTCAAGTGGGCAAATTTTTATCGACATCGAACTAAAACTGAAGATTTGTATAAAGAACATACACACACATACGTTGATTTTTATATATATAGCTATAAATTTCCATTTTACCCCCTCCTAAATAAAATTGTACATAACAATTACTTTTCTCTTATAGTGCAACAATTACTTTTCTCTTATAGTGCTTTTCAACGATATGCATCATATGAAGGGAATCCATTACTTTGACATTTTTACACCGTACCCCTAGGTACCAAAATTTAAATTACGTAAATTCATGTAGACAGGGACCTCCCCCTTGCTTTGAAGGGAAAGTAAATATTCATCAAATTGGGATAAAACTGTAGATTTGTATAAATGACACCCTCATACAGACACTCTTCTTTTTATATAAGATATAGCTATTTTTTTCCATTTTACCCCCTCCTAAATGAAAATACATATGACAAAACTGTATATAACAACAATTAATGTAATCTTAAAGAGCTTTTCATCCATATGCATCACGAAGGGTATTCATTATTTTGATCCCGTATTCATTACTTGTACCCCGTACCCCTGTGTACCAAAATTGAAATTTCGAAAATTCATGTAGACCTTGATTGTTTCCTTGCTTTGAAGGTCAAGTGTGCAAATTTTCATCGAGATCGGACTAAAACTGTAGATTTGTATAAAGAACAAACACACACACACACACATACGTTGACTTTTATATATATAGATGTATATCGTTGAAAAGCTCTTGCATAGTAGATTAATTTTTGTTATATTCTATTTTGTGTTATTTTTAGTTTTGAGGGGGGTAAAATAAAAAAAAAACTGTTTATACAACGGTTTCTACGATTTGGTTGCAGTTTTATATTTGTTTATTAAATTAATTATATGTGCGCTAACTTTTGGGGGTTGTTGGAGGCTTTGTTTCACCAACAAATGTTTAAATTTCTTGAACTTTATTAAATATTTACTGGAACAGTGCCGCGCCGTTCCAACTTTTTGATTATTTTTATCGAGGTATTTTTCTTAATTCGGTCTTTTCTTTGCGAGGAAGCTATGTGCCACATTAATTGGCAGAGTATTTTTTTATAATAAAACCAAAACCACCCATCTTAACACCGCTATGAATTGATAAAGATCGCTAAATCTTTTAATTCGGATCTAAACGATTTAAAGAAAAAACAATGTTTTCAAAATCTTACGTTCTAACGAGTTATACCAATATAGAATGCTGACTCCGACAATACTTAGAAACACTGACGAACACATACACTCACAACTTAATCTTGACGTCACAGCTACCCTGTCTGTATAAGACCGGCCACACCCTAGGCTCGGTGCATTATGATTTTATACTTCACATTATTATTATTCTATTACTTCGTATTCTCATTTTTATAAACCACTTTATTCATTTAATTTTGCCGTTGTATTATTTAATACTCTTAAGGTAAGACGTTGTTGTCTCCAACTCTTACCAAACATATTAGAGGCAGTTTATGTAATATTAAATTTGTTCATGTTTATTAAAAATAAACGTTTTTAAAAAGATATATTGGTGAGGGATAGGCATATTCAACGTTCTGATTCCAAACATCCTCTTCAACTATAAACTCATCATGATTAACTGCAATTACTCTCTTAATAGCGATTAGCGATGCCTGGTTATAATAGGTTAATCTAGGAAGGTGAGCTTGTTACGCCTGTTACTCTTCCACGTATCTTCATTTACGATATTCATCACGATTAACTATTTTCCTAATATTCAATATTTGTTGGAGCCATGCGATGTCTAGTTATGGAGGAAATTATAAATAAATCATTATTGATGACTTTATATTTGGACTAAAGTTTCTATAGTGCCTCTAATAAATCATTATGATACGTATTGTTTTTATTTCAGTGTTCTGATTTCTCTCCGGTTGTAGTTTAAGGGTTTGGTGTTAGTGTTTTTTCTTGTTGATTTGTTTGTGGATATTCTGCGAGGGGGCGCTGTCTTGCCGTCTAAATTAATGAATGCTGTTTAAGAGGTAGCCCCCAGGCCCCCAGGGGGTCTAGTTTGATCCGGATCATTACCTCTCCGTGGAATACCGGCTTCTAACTCAGCCCCCCTTTACTTTTTGCCTCCTGCTTTCCCCTGCTCGGGGTTTCCCTTGCCGTCGTGTCACTTACACAAACCGAATGTTATTAATAGCGGCGGCTTGACGCTGCCCTTCACTGTTATTAAGCGCTGAAATCTGTGCTCGCATCGGCTTCATCTCGCTGTAAATAAACATCTCCCCTCGATTCATTTCAACTGAAAATAATAACAGACGCTTGCCTAAACTCAAGTACTGTTTTTGATTGTTTTAACACCCCACTAATCGAAACAATTTTTTTGTTATTCCTATGAGAAATTACAACGTTTTCACTGTTTTTAACCGGTTACGAGCTTTGTTCACCAATCCTTTACAAAGAGATTATTATAGCAGATATCTAATACAAACAGATTTCAATTATCGACGTCTCTAATCTCTTTAAAATTATTAAGGGAACCAAAGTACGATATTATAATCTCTTAAATGCATTAGTGCACCGTTGAAAATTCAGTAAAACATCATTATAATGAACCCTATTATGACAGACGTCACTTGTAAAGGACTTAAAAATGATAATGCACACAATAATAAATATTGCTTATTATTATCTGGCCGTATTATGAACCCAGGCAGTTATGAAGATCCTCACGAACCCAACAGCAAATTAATTTTTCAAATGCTATGGAGTATAAGACATAAATATAAACTAAAACCTTTTTGTTTAAAAAAATGAATGCGTGTGTACAAACACATGTGAAATGACCTTGAAGATCATGGTCAAGGACGTGGTGTAGGCCGTGGTCAAGGCCGCTGTTGAAGGGAAAAATTTGGTTATTTCGCAATCCGCAATGCTTATTGAAGGTTCTCATTGGAAATACAATTTCGACCGTGGAATGACCTTAAAGGTTTATGCTCAAGGACATGGTCAAGGTCATATTTTATGAAAAATGTCTGCTCTTTTCAAATCCGCAATAAAAAATGGGGGTTCCCATTTAAAATAACAAATTTGGCCTTCGAATGACCTTATAAAGGGCAAGGGTAAGGTCAAATCCAAGGTCACCATTGAATAGCTAAGGAAAAATCCTGAAACCTTTGTATGTAACAATTTTCAAAAAAATGCATTTCTGAAGAGTTATTCAGGGGTTTCCAAAATTTGTTGGCCACGCTGTACACACACACACACACACACACACACACATATATATATATATATATATATATATATATATATATATATATATATATATATATATATATATATATATAAAATCTTTTATCAAAAATTTCAAAACGCCCTTTAATCATTTTATATAAAATTTAGAAAATATGTACTTCAGCCCTCCTATTGGTGAAATATAGAACTAGACAGTGGAAACCGAGCTACCTCCTGTTAGCTCCTAACTTCCTGGTAATATGTATATAAGAGCGTCACTCGTCTGTCCTCCAGCCCAAAAGCATATCTGTTAAAATAAATAAACAATATAAATTACATGGTATATATAAAAAGCAGTGTCGCCGGAAAAGCCTTCATCTATGAGGTTTTTTTTTGAAGGGGTGTTACGATCAGTAATTTTGTTTTACTATGAAGGCCATATACATATTAATTTGAAACTAAGCCCCCACCCCCCTCCACACTATAATTATCACCGCAATGCATTAAAACACTAAAATTAAACCCTTGTATTTGGTATGATATCTTCTAAAATAATATTAATTTCGGCCAAGACTAAAGAAGAAAAGAAGGGAAATTGAGCTCAGACCGATTTTATGATGTTACAAAAGTTAATACTTAGGAAAGGGCTTATCTTTAGGATGTTGGCATATATATAAATAAACCATAGTTCCAATTTTAACTATGGATGCGATAACAGAGGGGGGAGGATGTATACTTACCGTAGGAAAACACCTTTGCTTTTTCCGGAAGGTTATTTAAAGCTGGTTCCTCAGTAGTTTCAGTTTTATATTTAATTATATTATATATATTTCATGAATCACCTTTATTGTGGTTAGTTATACTAATGGATTGTATACGTCAATGATCTAAATCAATTATATTTTTAAATAAACTTTTAAGTGAGTGACTCACGTATGATGTTCGTCAATTGCTTGTTGTATATTTTCAAGTATATTTTATGGAATACATATATAAAAAAAAAATAAAAAAATACATGTATAAAACAAATTAACTAAAATTTATGGCGAAGTGAACCTGAGAATTCTTAGAAATGACGTCGGGGAATTATCTCGAATTTCTAAAAGCTGTGGAACCTGTATTTTATATGTTATACAGAAATTCTCATGCGCTGTGTCAGATTCTTTACTTCGGTATTTATAAGAATATTATGTTATTGAGTATTTAATAATTTCTGTTAGATAATCAGTTAGATAGTGCAGTACGCGTTAAGGAAATTTAAACGTAACATATAGATAACGCTTCAGGGAAATTACGTAAATAATTACAAATATAAATGACGAGGAATATAAATACAGCAAAACCTGGATAAGGTGACCACCGAAGGGACCGACCAGAAGTGGTCACCTTAGGCAGGTGGTCAACATACCCAAAATAAGTTTAAAAAAATGCGCTCGTTCTTGGTTTTTCTATAATGTTACACACAGTTTATAGAAAAGAGTCAAAAAAATTGTCATTGGACTAAAAAAAAAAAACCTTTCTGAAGTATGATTAGCTAATTTTTTACAATTTAGGGCAAAACGAGGTGAGACTTTTTTTTTATAAAAATATGAAAAAAAACATGTCTGTATTGAATGTACTTACGTGCAATTGTAAAATCTAAAACTTTTTCGAGGTAATTTCAGCTCAAAATACACAATGCACGTAATAACATTAATAATAGTTACACCTTTCTTCTTTTAAATCAACTAACAACTGAACAAGAAATAAAATCAGCTAACAGACAAAAAGAAGCTATTCCAAAGAAATGAGGATGAAGTGAAAAAAAAAAAAATAAATAAATAAATAAAAAAAAAAAAAAAAAAAAAATACAGAGAAATGTTATACTATTTATGGTTAAACTCTTTAAGAACCAACAAGAATTATTTCATTTTACAAATTTCTTTGAAATCCTTCTAAATAGATCTTATAAATCAGGAAGAAAGTAAAGTGGGTTTTATTCATATTGCAACAACTAGTATATGAGTTCTAAGAAATTAAATTAAAACCAAATGTTTTAAAATTATTATAGGTACTCTAAAATATTATTATTTATTTTATTTTTTTTTATCGTATTTTTACTTTGGTCACTTTAACCGAAATAAATTTTCTTCAAGGGACCAGAAGAAGGTGGTCACTGGTCAAAATAGGCAGATGGTCACAATAAGCAGAACAATTTGTACATTAAGTATTGAATTTCTGAAAGGACCATGAAAAAGTGGTCACATTCACATTGACCAGGTGGTCAATATACACGGGTGGTCACTTTAGCAGGTTTTACTGTAGTTAAAATAATTATTCAAACGATAAGAACAGGGAAATTTTAGAACAAAATTATTACATACTCGTATTTTTATATATTTTTTAATCTCGTCTACATGTGTTTTACAGGAATACATATATTTATTTAGCGATAATAATGATTGAAATTTTAACTAATGCCTTAAAGAACAAAAATTCCAAAATTTGTTGAGAAATTACTAAAATAAATTATTTAAGTATGAGCTGTCAGCTCAGACAAAGGTTGCGAAGGTAAAATTTAACAAATTTGGTGAGTTCATTGACCATTGCAATCGGCACAGCCATATCAAGATGGCGGCGTAATATAGTTTTTTCTATAGCATAACTTTTGAACCATTTATTATAGTGACGAGAAACAAACTCCTTTTACATGCATTTTTATTGTACAAACGTTTATAACGTACACAACAAAAAGTTCAATCCTTTACTTATAGAGAATAAATTGTTAAAATTTATTTTCTTTGGGGGAGGGAATAATTTTTCCACTCAAAATATGTGACGTATTAAAAATCCCTTAAACCCGTTTTTTGACAAAGAATAACGGATAGGGGAGACACTAAAAGCACAATTTTTAAATTATGTAAATCCCTGCCAAATAATTTCGAGCTTTTGAGACCATCCTTTTGGGATACGCCCATTGCAGTTTGCTTGAGATTGGACTCTCATTCAGCAGTATCTTCTATTTTTCTCGACGCTGCATTTTATTGAGGATTCTGTATACAGTGTTCTGGATTTTGTATGCAGTGATTTAGTAATACTTGAATTAGCAGCAAGTGATAGTATGTTTATTGGTCGGGTAATTGGTTCCTTTGATAGTTGACCGGCCTTTTCATTTCCATTGATCAAGACGAGACTGGTGATTGGGTATTCATTGCAAAAAGAAGTTGTGGGGACTAGTAAATTATCTAGAGTTTCGCGGAAGGAAAGGGTGTGATAGCAGTCAGTTAGTTCATTTTGTGGCCGCAATTATTGCTGACTGAGAGACAACCAGGAGAGTAGGAGTAGAATGATTTAGTGACTTCATGCCATTTTTATAGCTTTCTAGGGACCTCTAAAATACCAGCGATTTCCATTGGGGAAAGCAAGGATCTAATGAAATATTTTCTTCCTACAATTCTGACTTTTATATCCGACATAACTTACAGACTTTTAGGTCGACAAATTCACTAAACTATAGGCTGGTAAAAAGGATGGGATTTTATTCCATTATTATATGGCTAATTGTTAAGTGTGGCAATAACCAAAGGAATGAATAGATTTATATACATGTTGTTTGCTATTAGTTGAAGGGGTGGTGAGATTTACAGAGGAATGAGGGTTGAAGTGTCAGATGCAGTGCTTGCAGGCAGTACAGCCACGAAGGACCCTTCTAAAGACTCCTGCACGCTCCTCCACCACGCCACATGTCCTTATCCTTCGTCCTTCATCCTTGACAACAAATCCTATGTTGGATCCTTTACATCTAGATCTATCTGCACAATCTATACAATAATACTTCTTATTAATTCCTTATCTATTTATATTGTGGGTCCTACATTAGAGTTCTGAAGAGGAACCATTTATCCGGTTTTCGAGACAAATTGATTCTATATAAAAACTCCTTTTTGATCTTGCGACAACTAACAATAATTTATTTTTGAAGAGGGTGATCAATTTATTGAAAACTTAAAAAAATAGTCTTCCAATTAGTGCGTGACACATGGCTTCCTCGCGTACTATTACAAACTTACATAATATTATGGTTTTACAAACCATTATTATCTAATTTATTGCTTCCGAGCTAGCGTTTTAAGCTATTTCCTAAGGAACTAGATTTTTCCCGGGAAAACGGCTTATATCGTTAGATTCGTATTTAAATTTACTACATTTTAGAATTTTTTAATCAAAATCGTCGGAACCGTTTTCGAGAAATAATTTTTTTTCAGAGTTTTTGGGGGTGGCGCCCCCAAATTTAGAGCTAAAATTCATTTCTCGATTTCGCCTCGGGGTATGATTTTTCTGAACATGTATGCCAAATTTCGTCAAAATCGGCCCAGTAGTTTAGGCTCCAGGCGTCTGCACAGACAGACGACGGACAGACATTTTTTAAAAACCACTTTTTTGGACTCAGGGGACCTCAAAACGTGTAAATCCATCAAAATCTCAAAATCGAATTTTCGCGCCATCACAATACTTTCTCTTTATATGAGAAAGTAAAAAACAAAAAAAACGAAATAAAATTAAAATTAATAATAACACAGAATATATTACACCTATTAAAATAATAGCTCATAAATTAAATAATTATTTTAGTTAGATAGGGGCCCAACTAGCTGGTGACATAAAAACAGATATACGAAGAGAAAAAACATACAATAATCACAAACATACGGAGTTTTAAGCAATCATTATATATATATATATTTGACATGATATAGTTATGTGTTTATTTCAGAGAAGGAAATAAACACACACAAATCTAGTTTAAAAATTGATATTGATACACCCCCTGGGATACGAGCAGAGCACGGCATTAGAGCTCAGTACCTTAAATCATCCAAAGATAATAAAACCTATGACATTTATTAGGAATCTGTTTACTTCAATGAATATTCCCTGATGTTTTAAAAAGAAGCAGTTATTGTACCATTGCATAAACAAGGAGATAAGACGGATCCCTCCAACTATAGACCAATATCTTATCTTATCAAATGTAAGTAAAATACTAGAAAAATGTTTAAAGGTTATATTAACACATTATCTTGAAAAAAAACAAAAACAGTATTATTCCAGAAAATCAATACGGATGTATAAAAAACAAAAGTACATCGGACGCTTTTTATCAACTAAGTCAACACGTCATTACCTTATAGGCCTCGGGTACGATAAGAGCGGTGAGCGGTGGGCTGGAGAGCGGCAGAACGGTGAATGGCCTGGCTACGGTCAAGAGTATTTCATTTCACCTTGGGCTACGGTAAGAGCGGAATGAATAAGTTGGGCGGAATTTTTCATCAGTTCCCTGCCTTGTTTACTTGTCGAGAGTCCCTGTTTCTAATCATCTGAAAAACTGAGCGGTGAGCGAAAATTAATGTCTAGGCTCAGCAGTGCTTTTCATAGCCATCCTCTACTTCCATTGTACTCAATGTAAACATAAACGTAAGCGATACCGCTCTGCTGCCCACAACAATAAAAAGTCATCAACAATATTTTATCGACCTATAAAAAGCTTTTAACACTGATGTGTGCCATTAGGTTTTTATTGCAGAGATTGCATTAATACGGATTCGAGGTACTTGTTTCAAACTGTTTGCTAAGAGAATGTGAGTACTTTTGAAGATATAGCGTAAATATAAGTATATTTGTGCGCATAGGGAAGGAAAAAGATGGGCGCAGAAGGTTGAAAATTAAATGGGACCAACAAACCATGACCCATCAACCAAATTTCATTAAAATTAGGCGAGTAGTTTTTAGCGACAGAGAGAAAGACACGGAACCAAAACGTTTTCTGTCTTTTGATATGGGAGACATAATAATTGTTCGTTCTTTAGAACGATCATACATAGCTTCCGTTACTTTCTGTAGACTAGGAAGCAAAATGATGGCTATCCAAATTTCATTAAAATCGGACGAATAGTTTTTAAGATAATTGTAGTCTGTCAAACAGACACGAGACCAAAAATGAAGCGGATATAAAAAATATAATTGCATTTAAATTCAGTCTTATTATGTATATGAGAAATTTTTGTTTGAGTTCGTCTTACCAATTTTTACTTTCTCGTATAAAGAGAAAATATTGTGATAGCGTGAAAATTCTATTTTGACATTTTGATGGATTTACAAGTTTTGAGGTCTCCTGAGTCACAAAAAGTGGTTTTTAAAAAAATTTTTGTTGTTTGTCGCGTGCAGACGCATGGAGCCTAAACTAGTGGGCCGATTTTGACTAAATTTGACATTTATGTTCAAAAAAATCATACCCCGAGGCGAAATCGAGAAATGAATTTTAGTTCCAACTTTGGGGGCGTTACGCCTAAAAACTCTGAATAACGTGAAAAAAAAAAAAAATAAAATAAAAAATGGACCCGATGATTTTGATTAAAAATGTAGTCCTTTTGAATACAAATCTGATGATAAAGGCAGTTTTCCCGGGAAAAATCTAGTTCCAGAGAAAATAGCTTTAAACGCGGATGGAGAGAAGGCCGGGTTCGATACCCTGCCGAGGAGAAGTTATTTTTATGATATATTTTGGAATAATTTTCAATAAAATAATTAATTTTATGTACGAAAACTCGAAAACAAATAAATGGAAATCACTGGGCTAAGAAATTATAAACTCGTACATGAGAAAGTTTGTCTGAGTTGTCTCGGACCGATTTTTTACTCTTGTCTGATCCTTGTTGTTTTAGATATTTTATTGTTCTGTCAAAAGTTTTAGGCGAATGAGTTAAACTATTCGGCTTCTCCGATCCCATTCCCATCATTTGCTCAACAGAAGACAAAAAAAGACCACTATAATAATTGTCACATTATTGAATTTTGAATTAACCTAATTTGAAAAGGATAAAAATGGTTTGAATAAATCTTCCCTGACCAATAGTAAAATGTCTCACCTCTCTGGGAATTGAAGTGATATTATTGTTGGTTTTTCAACATTGTTTGTTGCAACTGTTAAAAAAAGGCCTTAAACCTTTTTAGATTGATCTAGTTTATTCAATTTCAATATTATTCTTTCCTAAGTAGGTTTACTTAAAAAGGTTTTAATTTTGAAGTATTTATCATTTTTTTTAAATTAGAAAATATAAAATTCTTTAACTAAAAAAGCTTAACAAAAATATCACTTGAAAATAGAAGGAACTTTCTAAAACATATACAAATATAAAAAATTCAAAAAAATATCTAAAGAATTGTATTTTAAGGGGGAAAGCATAGCTACAATACTCAAAAGCTAGGGAAAATAATACCCGTAGGGGGGGGGGGGGGGGGGGGGGGGGGGGAGTTTTCAAGAGCCTGTGGGAGGAAAAAACCAATGTTAAGAGTGTCAAACCTTGCCATGTTAGAGGGGTGGGAAAAATGACAGGTGCCCTTTGCTAGGTGTCGTGATGTTTAGGCACACACAACCTAAATCTAGAAAAGGGAGCGACCTACGTTATTTCCCTTTGATAACTTGAAGTGGGCCCTTACCACAACAACAACAAAATATACCACCTACAATACCACTTCTCTCTCTTAACACATCGTTCACAAATACCATTTTTTGGGGGGAATTTTTTTTTTTGTGTATGTCACATAAACACAGAGAAGGGCTGTATTTTTGTTTAAAAAAGAAAACTAGGAATTTAAGTTTACATTAAGTTTTTTTTATCATAATATCGAACTTATACTTCAAATACTCATTTTTATATTTTTGGAGATAAAAATGGGTTATTTTTTTTTACCACGAAATGAAAGTTGTTTTTTTATTTCATAATTTTTTTTTAATTCAGGACCTCTCTAAAGACTTATAGAGAATTAGCTTGATCCTTTTTGAAGTAGGCATTGATGAAAGGTATATTATTTCACCTTTTTTTACTTTTTTTTACTTTTTTTTTACCCAAACGAAAAGTATTACCTAATCTTATTGATAGTAGGGTCTAAAGGATAAAAATAAAAGCTCACTTTTGCAATATTTCGACCCCTCTTTGGGTCACCTACAAAGCTGACTATAGAAGATTACTATTCCATTCTGTTCTTCCTATAAATTCTTCTATTCCAACCTTGGTGGTTATTGTCAATCTAATTTGGAATAATTTCTCTAAAATTTCATAGTTATTTAAGGCTTTACCGCCCTTTGAGGTTAGAAAAAACAGTAAAATTAAAATTTTATTGGTTCTAAGCAAGATATCAAAAATCTAAGTACAGGCTTCATTCCCAATTTTAATTCTGCATAATTTGAGCCCTATATTTCAACATCCTATGATAAATAGTACAGGCGCCATTTCAATACAACGATAATACTCTTTGTATTGAAATAGTTGTATTATTTATTGTAGTAGGGAGTTGAAATAGGGCTCAAATTGTGCAGAATTAAAATTAGGAATGAAACCTGTACTTAGATTTTTGATAACTTGCTTAGAACCAATAAAATGTTCATTTTAATGATTTTTCTAACCTCAAAGGGCGGTATAGAGCCTTAGGTAACTTAACCCAATCTAACTATTACAAGGCATGTCTATCTAGAGTAACTTTTTAAAAAAATTAAAGTCTTATACACATATTTGTAGAATACAACCAATAGTGACAGTCATAAAAATAACTATTTCCCTATCACGGAATTTAATATCGTTTTCTTTTTTCACGACCTATTATTGTCTAATTTTTTTATTTTTCCCTCCTTTTTTAAAAATTCTGTCATAATGAAATTAATATGAGATCAAAAATTGGCTAATTATGTCCTATCATCCAAATTTCAATAAGAACGGACTAGTTTTTCAAGATAATATGGTGGTTTATTAAGAGAAACTGTTTTAATTATGCTTCATAAAAATATGACTTAAAAAAAAAAAAAAAAAAAAAAAATCAATAACACCATAAATTAATTTTAGCCTAATTTGATTTTATGATTTATTACTTTAAATTCACAATTCAATTAAATAGCTTCACTTGACGATAAAAAAAACTAATTATAAAAAATTCCGTAATAACATCTTATAAGTAATTAATTAAATAAAAAGTAAAAAAATATATATTAATTGTAATTTACAATCAAATATCAAAGAAATTCCTTTCGCGTGCCGTAATATTTTAAGAAATTAGTTCATTGACGATCGATATAATGCTTTTAAGTTGTTGATTCGAGGTATCGATTTTATTTCTGTTCGAGTTAAAATAAGCTGTGAGATTCGTGGCCTTGGATGGAAGTTGGAGGATTTTCGAGAGATCTGTTTCTTTTTTTCGTTTTTTTTTATTTGTTGTCTGTCAGTTTGATGTTTTTTTTTCAATGTGTGGATGGGGAAGACAAGTTAAAGCAAAGGGGAATTTATTATCAAGGTCTTCAGTTATAGTCCTGAGTGGGAGCTTTCGGAATACACTGCGGGTGTGTCATACCTATTTTTGTATCGCTGTCACGTCCCAACAAAAACCTTCTCATTTTATTATGTTTAAAAAATTACTTTTTAACGAGAATTTTAGCATTTTCCCCCCTTTAAAGTAAACTATATTATCTTATCATTAAAAACCTTTCAATAATATAAACACTTGAACGAATTCTGATGGTATTTATTTAAAAAAAAAAAATCGCCATTCTCCCACTCAAACTAATCGATATATCGTTCGTTCTTTATTTTAAATCGATTATTTAATTGTACTATCTCGTAGACTTGTGTGTAAAGTTTATATTATATTTTCAGTCGTTCATTTACTGTCGTAGTGTTTCGTTCGGAGCTCCGGCCTAAATCTTTTGTCTTTGTACTTTTTTATAAATAATAACTATTATTCTTTTTATGTGTTATAATTTTGGATTATTTTGTTCAAATTCTAATTGTGTTTTGTTTAGTAATTTTTTTGTTGAAAAATCGGTGTTTCCATTTCTGTTGTCGAAATTTGTAAAGAAATAAACATATATAGAGGTAAGATTATTATTATTTATTATTTATTTTTTTATTCTTTTTTTAAAAAGAAACAAACCTATATAATATTTAGTTTCTAACGTTCAATTCCTACCAGAATCGAACCCAACCTCTTTAGGATGATTCACATTACACTGTGTCGTGCCCGTGCGGGTTGTTTCCGCCGGGTGCCGACCGATCTAGTCATACATATTACACTGGGCGGTTAACGAGTAATTTTTGAATGACCGTGTCCGCGTCACTATATTTTGTCGTCGATTGCCCGCCAATGCAATTCACGTTACGACGTGCCGTGGCCGAGTCGAGCCGGAGCCGGGAAAGAATACTCACCGACATTTTGACACCGTGCCCCGGTCGGAAGACGGCCGGGGCACGGACTCGGCCCTGTCAAACATGCGAATGCTTTCAATACAAAGTATACTAGTATTCTTAGACCGTGACTGGCCCGGCCACGACACGGTGTAATGTGAATCATCCTTTTTATCATTAACTATCATTAACTTTTATCATTCCATTTATCATTAACTACCACTATTTCCTGATAAACTAGATTTTTCCCGGCAAAACAACTTATATGATTAAATTCTCATTTAAATGGACCATATTTGGGACTTTTTTCTTCTGCTCCGATTGCTTTCTCTTCACACCTATAACTTTGAAAGTACTAACCGATTTTGAAACAACAGCCTGATGTTTTTGTCTGATATTAAATAAAAATAAGGGTGACCCCTCTTAGAATCGAAACAGACCCAACCAAACCACACTTTTTATTTCCCCTGTGATTCCCACATATTAACAGGACACATGGAAACTTTGTGCCACACTAATTGATAAACCAATTATAAGATGTAATTACAAGATCCAAGATCTATTATTCTATTATCAATACTATTTTATAAATACAATATGACTATATTATAGAACATCTTACAATCCTATATAGTATTTTGAGGTGTCAATGAAATTCAAATAATGTAGCAAACTGTGTTAAATGAATATTCATTATGAATAATATTACCATTACCCCATTTATTTTTATAAGGAAATTAATAGAGTAAATAAATTATTTATTCTAATGCGTTGAAATGTTACAATAATTAGTACTCTGGATAGTACTATTCTCGTGCAACAGAATAAATTATTCTAATCTTATATTACGGTCCAAATGTTGAATATATTTCTTTATACACATAAAAAGTAGTATAAATATATGTGTAAGAGAAGAGTCCAATAAAGTTGATATTAAAACTCGTCTGTATTTATAGTCTTACAGGGCTATGGAATCTAAACTACGATACATGAGTTAAAGTACCAATTTAGCAAAAGTTGAAGAGCACAAAAGGTTGAAATTAATCTGGGCCATCTGCAGGGTACTTTCGACAAACTATCCAAATTTCATAAAAATCAGATAAGTGCTTTTGATGATATAGATGTAAATAAATTTATGTTTGTGGGCATGTGCGGAAGAGAAACAAATAGGCGTAGAAGGTTGAAACTCATATCTACAGAACTAAGAATGGGCTAATTATGACCTACCATCCAAATTTCATATAAATCAGATGAGTAATGTTGGTTCGCAAAAATTGTGTGACAGACCGACAGGAACCAAAAATGTTCCTTATATCTATATCTAAAACGGCTTTCTGTCGTTGAATTTTTGAAATGGGAGACCTAAAAAATGTTCGTTCTCCGAAACAATTACTAGGTTCACACATCGTTTTGGAAACGGTTTTGAAAACGATCCGCTAGTTCAAAACGCTGTACGAACGGAGATCGACGGATCGTATCGGTTTAGATCCGATCCACCAAAAATACGTGATCGGAACGGGGGATCGAATTCAAAACGCTCGTGTGAACAGGTCGTGGAGGGGATCGAGGTTTCAGGTTATTTTACTCTTTTCCACTTTTTAAGTTCTTTGTTTTCGTGAGCTTCCGTTTCTTTTTTTTAACTGCAAAAAGTTTTTAAACAAAAGTTAAAACTATAAAGAACCTGTAAAAACTTTAAATAACTTGTAAATAAAATGTAAAAATTCGCGGACATATTGGGTAACAAGAAAGAAGGTTTCACTCATGACGTCACCATTACGAGATTTCGAAAACAAATATTTCGATCACCTGTATTTTTTGTTGTATGAACGCGTATCGTTTTGAAAACGAATTGGATCCGAAACGCTTTCAAAACGATGTGTGAACGTAGTAAATGACATAGCTTCCGTTCCGAAGCAAAATCTAAAATGTAGCCTATTTATACGAATATAACCATATAAGTCGTTCCTCTGGAAAAACATAAAACATATAGTGTCTGGGATATTGATTAAAAATAAATTTAATTGTATTGGACGTTAGGTCAGGTTTGATTTCCCGCAAGAAATGAATTATTATAATAGCATATTTTGATAAAATGTTGAATAATAAATAAATGTAAGCGTGTGCAAACCTGGAAACAGATAACAGATGGTGTTTACCATAGTTAAAGAAATTACATAGAAGACAAAGGTTAGTCAGAGTTGCATCGGACTGAATTTTTTTTATTAAAAAAACTTTGTGATATATTATAACAATTGCGGTTGCTCATCACACTCTTTTATTTAACTCATCTTGTTTATATTTTTTTCTATGTCTCCAAAACTTGTAATTTAAAATTGACCCACTTCCTGACATCGTAAAAAGCTGAAACTTACACAGATAATGTATTTCCCATGACAGTACAATAATTAGTCATTAGTTATGTGCCACTCCAATGTGTGATAGTTTCAGCTTTGTAGGTAGTCAGAAACTGGTTTCAAAATGTATTAAAAATAGACTGCCAATTGACATAGCTTCCTCGTATCCTATCACGTACTTTATTGATTTTATACTTTTACAAGCCATTATTGTCTAATTTATCTAATTGTTTCCCCCGTTTTTTTTTATAAATCTGTCAAAATTGTTAGGATTTATTACATGAATTAAAGTATCAATTTTGCAAAAGTTAAAGAACGCAGACGGTTCAAATTAATCTAGGGCTATCTGCGGACTACTTTCAATAAACTATAAAAGTTTCATACAAATCAGATAGGTACTTTTGAAGCTATAGGTCAAAAAATGTATGTTTGTGCGCATGTGAAAGAAAAACAAATTAGCGCAGAAGGTTGAAACTTATATGGGACCAACAATGAGCTAATTATGATCTACCATCCAAATTTTAATAAATCAGACGTGTAGTTTTTAAGATATGTTGGTTCGCAAAAATTGACCGACAGCCAGACACGTAACCAAAAATGTTCCCTGATGCCTGAAACGGATTTCTGTCTTGGAATTTTTGAAATCGGAGACCTACATTTTTTTCATTCTTCAGAACGATCACATAGTTTCCATTACCTTCGGTAACTTCGAAAGCAAAATATCAATACGTCATACACAATTATTGAAGTACCTAATGTGATTGCGTAAAAAAAATTGAATTTAACGATTTTTAAAATTAAACTAGATGGATGTTATATGAGTTTTATTTCCTGGCTGCTAGAATAATATAATTATCATTAAGTCAATGTTTAATCAAATCAAATCCAAGTGTTTTTCCTGTTATCAGTATAACATGACGCGATTATAACTCGAACTCTTTGCTAATTCTTTTAGTTCGAATTGATTTGGGAGGTAACATTTTTTCTCACTAAATATGCGACGCATAAAAAACCCTTATACTGAAACATCTTTGTCAAAATACTAATGACGGAGTTATTAGTATTTTGACAAAGATGTTTCAATTTTTTTTTTTTTTTTTTTTTTAAATTGATGTTAAACAATTAATAGTTTGGATATTGATCTATATGAAGTATAAATTTTGTCCGAATTCATCTGCATTGTAATATTTAGTATAGTCTTTTTTTACTATCTCATATATTATGTCGTATACTAAAGAGGACATATTGTTATGGCACAAAAATTTCTTTTGGACAGTTTGATACAATAAAGTTAGTCTGTCGTTTTAAGTCTGGTGTATTAATGTCTATAGTCTATGCAGACGTTTGCAGCCTAGAATTCTAAAATAATTTGGATAAAACTTGGCGTATATGTTCAGCAAAAATCATACCCCAGGAGCCAAATTAAGAACTGAATGTCAGCTCGAAATGTATGTACGCAACAGACCCCCATAAACACCAAAAAAGAATAAAGAATTTCTCATCATAATCGTTTTGTACGATTTTGATGAAAAAAAAAATCTGATGTAGTTCTACTTAAATGAGTTATTAGTCTTTTTCCGGGAAATATCTCATTTTTGAGATATTGATAAAAATAAATTTATTCCTGCTGGTTATCGAAACCAAAATGTTAACAACCAAAGACTTGATACATTTGTTTAATAATTAATTAATTAAATTAGATAATGCGGGATTTAAATGCAGTTTTACTATGTAGATGAAAAGTTTTTAATCGAATTAGTCGATTTTTTCTATTTCATAATATTTTAAAAATTATGATCATGTATTACCATTTTTTTCCATCTTTCATTCTCTTATAGATGTTAAGAATAATAAAAAAAAGTTGAGTTCGTGCGGAGAAGACCACTGTCTAAAGTTACGTCTTTATAAAATTAGATTTTGTGCGGGACTCTTAGTCATAGAGAATAAATAAAGACCGAAAAATCATGTGTTTGGTTTCCATAACTAAATTAGTGAAACCTGTCTCTGTACATAAAAATGAGCTATTTTTTATTTTCTTTGGATTTAAATTGATTCATTTTTTTCACTGTGACACAAAATTCCATTAAAGAAACGTTTAATTTTGCCCATTGTTCTAATCACTGTGATTAAGTTTCACTGAAGAAACTACTTAATTTGCTATTTGAGTTTTATTAACTGTGGCGTAGCATTTCATTAAAGAAATGTCTAATTTTGCACATTGAGTTATAGTCACTGTGAAACTGTGATAAAGTTTCACAGAAGAAAATAATAAATTTGCTATTTGAGTTTTATTCATTGTGACAAAGTTTCACTAAAGAAAAATTTAAGTTTTCTTTTTGAGTTTCATTGAGTTCATTTTTTTGTGTTTCATTTTATTCACTGTAACACGAAATTTTATTAAAGAAAAATCTAATTTTGCGCATTGAGTTTTAATCACTGTGCCACTGTGATAAAGAATCACTAAAGAAACGTCAAACTTTTCAGTAAGTAAGTAGTCATTATAGCTTCTCTAGTTTGTTAGAAATGAAAAAAATCATGACCGTAAATTTGTCTCCGCAATGACACTCAAGTGCCAGAGTATAGGAACAATAAATAAAAAAGGTTTCGAGGAAAATTAAAACAGTAAGAGTTCTTATGAAAATAGTTCTATACAAGTGTTTTAATTTAATACCAATCGACATGAGAGGAAATAAAAACAGAACAGATTACTTGTACAGTATTAATTCTGTAATTAATAGAAAATAAAAACAAAAATGACATAATATCGAGAACTGAGGTGACTTTATCATTCGTGTCACTCAATAATGCTATTAAATAAATTTAATTTGTCTCTTGAATCTAAAGGCATAAATAATTGTGATTTATTTCTACTGTATTGTAATTTCTACAATATTTTATATTTTATAAAGCTGAGTTTTGACCATCTAAGTTCATCATTATCAGTAAAAACTGATGTTATCATCAAGTTTATTATCAACTCTTTAATAACAACTACTCATTTCAGACTCTATATAGACTAACAGTATACTTGATTGCAATTCTTCTGTTCAGCTCTTCTGCACTTTAAGTTTCCTCTTATTAGAGGAGTCAAGACTATACTGTGTCATTTATGTTATGGTTTCTAAATGTATATATAATTATAGTGGATCTCAAGGTTAGAAAAAAACACAGAAGATGCGTTTATATCGTAGTTTGAGGTAGGACTAGAGTCAAGGCTGTCAGTTCCTATACTACAATTTGCTGCCTTCAAAATAATCTCAATTTTTCACTCTGATAATATCAAATAACAACATAAAATACTAATAACATTGTATTGATAATACAAACTGTAAACAGTAAGCAGCAAAAATATTCGTTTAACTGAAATATCTGGCAATTTAGTGGCACATTGCCTCGCGTCCAATTCAGCATACTTTAATAATAACTTAATGTTATTTAAGTTATTTAATTGTCTCTTGCATTTTTACTTTCTCATGATATAGGTTGCATATAAAAGAAAAAATATTGTGATGCCGCGAAAATTTGATTTTGAGATTTTTTTGGCTTTGCACGTTTTGAGAACCGCTGAGAATGAATAATCAAAAGGTGGTTATTACGATGAAATACACCCTGCCGAGAAATTTTTAAATGAATTTTAGCTCCAAAATTGTGGGGGTTCTACCCACAAAAACCCAGTGGGGTGTTACTACAAAAGTCAAAACGAAAAACGTGGTAGTAAATTATTTATTTATAAAAAAAATGTTGATTTAAAAATTCTAAAATGCACTCCATATAAAAGTCATTCTCCGAGAAATAATCTAGTTTTCGAGATATTGATGGATATAAATCTGATTTTGTTTGAATCGAAAACATAAAGTACAACCTTTTGTTGAACACTTTTTTTTAAATAAGTAGGTGGTTCCTTTTAGTTATAATTTCTTGATTATTTGGGTCTTTTAAGGAAATGTAAACGCCTCACTTTTGCGATATTTCGATCCCTCCTTGGATTATTTTATAAATTATAATTACTGTACATGTACATTGCAATTTTACTGTTCATTTACTGGTATTAACTATAGACACTTGCATCTTTACTGACCTGATTGACTAGCTGCTTACATTGTCATGGTTATTGATGTATATATAGGTTCTTACTGCTATGTCAAATTACCCTATAATATTTAACATTGATTAAAATGATTGTTGATACCCAAATGTTATGCAGGTCATTAACATTATGAAGTATAAGATCAATAATTTTGATTGGATTTGTACTTACTGAAATCAGATACTGTTAATTGCACAATTAGTTAAAAATTCCAGAACATTCAGTTTTATATAATTATAAATAAAAATATAATTAAATACTTTTTTAAAAATATTTTTTAAAATAAATCAATTGAACAGATATAAAACAATAGATGTAAACGGATATAAATACGTTATCAATATTTATGTATGAAAGTTTTGTTCGATTTATTGGACCAATTTTTACTTTTAATATAAAGGGAAAGTATTGTGATGTCGCGAGAATTCGATTTTGATGGATTTACACTTTTTGTGGCCCCTAAACATAATCCCTTAAGCTTGGGGGTGCCATTACCATTTTTCTTCCGAGCTTACCGAAGGTAACGGAAGCAATGTGCTCGTTCTGAAGAGCGAACACTCTTCTGTTTCACACATCAGGGAATATGTTTGGTTCCGTGTCTGTCAGTCGGTCTGTTTCTCGCTTAATTTTTGCGAACTAACATATCTTAAAAACTACACGTCCAATTTTAATTAAATTTGTTTGGTAGGTCATTATTAGCCCAATGTTGGTCTCATATAAGTTTTTAAGCCTCTGCGCTCATATGTTTCTCTTCCATTTGTGCACAAACTTTTCATCTATATCTTCAAAAATACTCATCTGATTTTTATGAAATTTTAATGGTTTGTCAAAAGTATAGCCCGCAAAGAGCCCCAGATTAATTTCAACCGTCTTGCGCTCCTTAAATGTGCTAAATTGATACTTTAATACATGTAAAGAATAAAACAATTTTGACCGTTTTAAAAAATTTGGGAGGATACTTAAATGAATTCGACAATAATGGGCTTTGAAAGCATAAAATCATTAAAGTGTATGAAATATGACGTGAGGAAGCTGTGTGTCACACTAATTGGCAGTCTAGTTTGTCATTTTTGTTAAAATTTTGATTTCGCCCAAGTAAAATAAGTGGATTTAATGCAAGGTTCAGGGTTTTACAAAGATTATTTTTAGTTTTTTTCTTTTATTTTTAGTGGCATGCATATACACTGGGAACGAACGCTCGTAGTATACAGAAGCCGTTTAAATAATAATAATAATTTAAATCAAATTATAATTATCATTAACTACGGGAGACATACAGAGAAAAATACATCATTATAATTTGATTTAAATTAAAATTTAATCTTTCCGTAGTATACTACCAAAAACTTAAAAATTTGAATAGTAATACTATTTTTTATCTTTTTAGTGCATTATATTCAAAAGCGATTTTCTTGATATATACAGGATGATTGGCGATAATGTATAAAAATAAATAGGGTGATTCTAAACCTCATTGCCTACAAATAACGCCATATAAACCATAGGTCTATTCTCAAACGTTTTCCCACAAGGTCAAATTTTATGATTTTTTAAAAATCTCATACCTTTGCTCATAAAAACACATTACTCTAAAAGTATAAAAGAAATAACTTATAAAATAAAAGATAAATAACTTATAAATTTAAGATAAATCATAAAAGAAAAAGTATAAATAACTTTTTAATTAACATGTAAAGAGAATTTCTGTTATTACAGTAGGATGACCTCCACAGATGTTGCCATAGGTATATATTTTAGATGGTTGAAGACTGTTGCTTTGAATTAATTATTGATCGATCTATTGTGCCCGAGAGTCTATTCAAGGCGTTGTTTACTCACGAGCATTGACTACCTGTCACATTATTAAAATCCTAAACGTGAAATTGATTGTATACCTACAACCTCAATCAATACGAAACAAATTGAGAAGTGATGAATAATTGATTGACTTAAACTCTTTTCATTTCTTGTTTACATATCAATCACTGTTCAATTCTAAACATTTATACTTTAATTTATTAAACATGAACATGATAATTAATCTGTTAGTTTGTTTGGATATAAGATATTAACATGTCAATATTTAGTTTGATTTCGATTTTTAAAAACAGCATTAGAGTTTCTAGGATGATTTCGAAACTCTAAAAACAAAATTATAACTATTTTAAAAAATTAGAAATTAGATTATTATTATTACTTTACTTTTAGATTCCTCTCATCCTATCACTCACTATATTGAATTATGCTTTCATTACAACCCATTATTGCCTCATTTATTTAATTGTTTCCCCATTTTGCTTCTGAACTTACCGAAGGCAACGGAAGCTATGTGATCGTTCTGAGGAACGAAAATTTGTTATAACTCCGATTTCAATAATTCCAAGACAGTAATCTGCGGGGCTATCTGCGAGTTACGACAACCATCCACATTTTTTAAAAAATCAGATGAGAAATTTTGAAAATATAGGTTTTAACACTAGGCATCGCGTGGCTCTATCATTGAAATATGTATTGAATATTGAAAAAATAGATAATCATGAATCATGATGAGTTGATAGATATAGGGTATGAAAGTAGTACAGCAGCTAGTAGTAAGGTAACCACCCTGCATTCTTACTATACCTCTAACCACACGTCTTAAATCGTTTAGGTCCGTTTTAATAGTTTAAACGATCTTTATTAATTCATAGCGGTGTCACTGTTGGTTTTACTGAAAAATGTTATTTGAAAAAAATGTTCGTCTCATCGAATAGATAATGTTAGATTTTTTCCCCGTGCAAAAATTCTAATTTTAATTTTAAAGCGCACGTTTACGCGAGCAAAAATGAACATGTGTACCAAATTTCATCGAAATCGGTCAATATGTACTCAATTTATCGTCGTACGTTTCAGACACACAGACAGATACACAGACACGGAGCATATTTCGTTGAATGTAGGAAAGCTTTATTGTATATTCCAGTCTATTATTTTCTGTATAATTTATAAATTTTGTTTGTATTGTCAGCAATATAATTATATATTTGTATAATCTCCGTTTGGTAATGATTACAATAAATGAAAGGTAGTGCAGGAAAATGATCAGTAGAGCGTGACAAAAAGAAAAATAGATTAAGGTCGCATCGCTTAAATCTATAAAACATTGGTACAAATAACACAGTGAATATTCATCACAGATGAGTTAATTTTTACTTACTGGTACTGGTTACTATGGACAAGTTAATTAATTTAGCAATAATGCGATATATATATATTATAGTCAACTGATTTAATATGAAGGAGTTTTTATACATGGGTATAATTTATGTGTGGTTTATAAAGAACCATATATTTTATTTACTTGTACTACAAATAAAATAAAATAAAATTTAATTTAAGAATCAGGTCTAACCTTGGATATTGGAAGTTAATGTGATTCTCTACAAGGTTTCACTCTAGCAGAATAATAAAATTAGGGAATTAAAATAAATTAAAAAACCCACACACACACACAAAAAAAAAACATTTAGAGAAGACATGATGAATATCGCAGGCACTAAATGATGTTACCTTCCTTGGGCTAATTTTGGCACTTTTTCAACCACAGTTTAACAATTGTCCAAAATAAAGATAATAAAGTGACCATACGCATACAATATTATAGCACAATATATCGCTTCTCCACTGGAACAACAATTGCAAAAGTTTCTTAAATTAACAATAGTAATGTGTCAGAAAAACCTAATACTTTGTCAAAAGGAACAACGCTGGAATCATAGTTAGCATCTTGACCTGAACAAACACAACTTTATTTTTGTCCAATTTTATTTTATTTTATTTTTGTCCTTTCTACTAAATTTTAAATCCAGTTTCCAACTTCCTAATAAAACAAACTATCACAGATTCTGTGTTTCCTATATTAACCCACAGATAATAATCAATAACACGCACGTAAATCTACATAAATCGCATCTACTTTAAAAGTTGTTTAGTAAAATAATTCAGTTTTATGTAATAAATTGCAATTATGATTTTTAAAAAATTCCAAGACAGAGATCCGTTTTTGGCACCAGGGAAGATTTTAGGTTCCGTATCTGTTTGTCTGTCAGTCTGTCGCTCAAATTTTGCGAACCAACATATCTTAAAATCTATTCATCTGATTTTATTGAAATTGAGGTGGTAGGTCATAATTAGCCCATTTTTGGTCCCATATAGGTTTCAACCTTCTGCGCCTATTCGTTTCGCTTCCACATGCGCATAAACATACCTATATCTTTAAAAGTACTTTTCTGATTTTTATGAAAATTTGATGGTTCGTCGAAATCAGCCTGAAGATAGCCCCAGATTAACTTCAACAGTCTGCGCTCTATAAATTTTGCTAAATTGATACTTTAGGTAATATATGTAAAAAATCAAAACAATTTTGACAGATTTAAAAAACGGGGTAAAAATTAAATAAATTTGATAATAATAAGTTTTAAAAGCGCATAAAATCAATAAGTTTACGAAATAGGACGTGATGAAGCTATGTGCCACACTATTTAGCAGAGTATTTTTTAAATCTTTTATTTAATAACTCAAATAACGCTAAATAGTTTTCGATGAAACAACTTCCCCCCATGCTTTCAAAGAACTCTAATTGGAGAAGACTTTTGGAAAATAATTTCTATTGGTGGCTGTGTTTTCTGTTCGGATCTATTAAAAGATCTTGAAGTAATACAAAACATCCTTTTCTAATTCAAGGCCAAATATAATTAATAACTGTTTTGCCTTTCTCTTCCTTTTAATTTAGTTCTTATTTCATCAAGATGTTTATACGCTTACAAAACAGATGTGTTTTGGAGCTGTTATGAGTTTTTATATAAACATTTATCTAACAATGTTAATACAAAGTAATCTAATTACAACAATGTAGAACTAGTAATCCTAACAACTACATACTAACTGCTTATCTTATTAATTCTTTCACCATTTATGCTTCCGAAAATACATTTTTAAGAACAACATTTTTTATGTCTCCGAATTTAAAAATTCCGTGACAAAATACCGTTTTAGACATCAATAGAAGAGAATTTGTCTAGATGTTTATAAAAGGACAAAAATATAAGTGTGTCCGTGTGTTGAAGATTGAATGACATCATCTCTGGCCCTGAACCAAATTTACACAAGTTCTTCGTGCTAAGACAGACACACGTCTTTGTGTCCTTGGTTGTTTCAGATCTGTCTAAGACTTGTTACATTGCTTCACTGATGCACTCACTATAACACTGTTACACTAATATACACGGATCACTGCTACACTTGTCTGATTCAACTCAACACAGATATAGAGATACGGCTCTACCATTAGAAACGTTATCAGCGTTGTAAACTAACATCTTCGTTGAGTGAATGAAACATGAAACTATTAACTTACTAATTACTTATGTGATGTAGGCCTTTATTATCATTTTTTGCTGACGCACATGCGCTTATTCAATATTCAATTATGATAACATTTGAAAGCTACGTCTAAATTATTAAACATATGGTTAAATTAGATGGTAAACCATAAATTTTTTCCTTCTTCGAACATAATATTTCTTCCAATCTCACCGAAGATAACGGAAGCATAAATTTTATCAATAATTTTTCCCCTTCTCTAAAACTAATGTATTAATGATTTAAATTTCTAGCTATGGATTGCCTTTAATGTCAATGTTTATAAACTTCAGTGTTTGCTGAGAGTTACACAATAGATGAGTTGTTGAAAAATTTACATTGAACATTTAAATAGACGACATTATCATTTATTAATTAGATAATGACTGAATTCCGAAAATCCCCAATTGCAAAATAACAACACAATTATCTTAAGGGTTTATTAAGAAATAAATTTCTAAATTACAATACGATACGAAACAAACTAAGTTTTTACCTATCGCGGTGTTGTTTAATTCAATCACTTTCCTTATATAAACATCGTAATTAGTTTTAACCAATTAAAAGTTTGCTTTTAGGTTTCTGTACGAAGTACGAAAAGAAACCTTATATATAACAGCTCTGTCTGTCTGTCCGTTGGCATGTTTCAATTCATTAACTTCTATAGCTAGGAACATGAAATTCGGCACTCAGGTGCATCTCGGAATTTGTGACAACTTTACATTTTTTGGAGTTTCACTCAATATTTCCAAGATGGCTGCCAAAATGGCAGGCGACTAAATAAAAAGTTTTTAATCACCATGACATGTTATACATTAATTTAAAGATCTTGAAGTGTTGAAAAAGAATATGCAACTATTAAAATTTCACACTTATAATTTTACTAAATCGTACAGAAACCGGCGATTATCGCCTCACTTACTTACGTGAGCGCGCCTTACTTTATAATATTCTTTCATTGCCAATTATTCAATCCATTGAAGGCCAGAAGATGAAGATACCATTGTTTAAAAATGAGTTAAGCCTAAATATAATCTTCTATATTATATATATTTTATCATTGACTAATCGTAAATACGTATGTTTTTATGCAGGTATAATATTTATATGGTTAAAAACCTTTTCTGGTTTTGGTAAATATGATTTGTGAGTTAAAGCAACCGTTGATACGATTTTAAGCTGTATACCCTTTGAATTAAAAATGAAATTTCTTAGTGTAGGTTTACATCATTAAAGCAAGCTTAGTGGCAAATTTTGTGATTCCAGGTTTAGCGGTTTCCAAGATTTAGTGATTAATAGTTAATAAAATAGAATTTGGCTTTAAGATGGACATAAATGGCTGCTATTATATATATCACACACACACACACACACACATATATATATATATATATATATATATATATATATATATATATATATATGTCAATATGTCAGATGTCAGTGAGGTGTTAAACTTGTTTACAATTGTCTTAACTATGTGTTAATATGTATAAATATATTCTAATTCTTAAACTATATAATTGCGTACAATTAATATATCAATGGCGACGAGTGTATTTATATATATATATATATATATATATATATATATATATATATATATATATATATATATATATATATATATATATATATATATTATATATATATATATATATATGTATATATATATGTATATATATATATATATATATATATATATATATATATATATATATATATATATATATATATATATATATATATATATATATATATATATATACATATATAGGTATATATATATATATATATATACATATATAGGTAGATACATAAATGATCTCACTCGGCCAAGAGAAGGATGTTAGATACACTGTATATATATATATATGGCCTATGTTTACCCTACTTATTCTGAAAGGTCGACTTAATTCGGCCGACAAAAATAACCTTTTAATATAGACTCAATTTATCCATCATTTAAACTTTGGTTAAGAAGCAAACCAACGAAAAACACGTGATTAACTAAAGAAAAATCGACCCCTGACTCATCCAGATAAACTAGCCTTAATTACACTGACCTCAAAAACCTACAGCGTCGCTTACTTCAATTATTTTAACCTATATAATTAAGATTCATTTGATTTCTTAAATGATGTGAAGTACATCTGAGTTTGATGAACAATTACATAGTTTAGTTTATATTTCTATTCAATTACATAGTCTATAGTTTATAACTGTACAATTACATTGTTTAGTACTATACTTTTCAGTGACATAGTTCAGTTTATAATTCTACACTTAGCTGTTTTAACATTTTGGGGGTTTACCGAAACCTACTCCTTCTAATACAAATTTTAATTAGTAGGTATATTAAAAAAAAATTGGTGTGACAAACTCAAAACTTTCTTATATACATTCTGCTACTCAATTTAAATCCAATATCTAATTTAATCAATTTATTAAACATATAAGTTTTCAACAGATGAAATACAGTTTAAAAAATCTATATAATTATAAAATTGTATGAACTTGATTGAAAAATATTTAAAAATAATTAACACGCACTGTCACAATAGAATAGAAAGTTGTAGCTTTTCATGCGGAAAAAGCTAAACCTTGCCATGGATAAGCAAGCCTCTTTAGCTCAGTGGCAGAGCACTGGTCTTGTAAACCAGGGGTCGTGAGTTCGATCCTCACAGGAGGCACAGACCATTTTTAAACAAAACTAATGTTAGACATTATCCACATTGTTATTACTAATGTTAAACAAAAACAAGTACATAATAAGTAATATCACATACAATCAAGAACTTGTTATCACATAGAAAATAAATAATAATTAGTAAATCTATCATTGAAATCCCAGGTGAATACAGTGTAACATGTTTTGGTGTAGCCTCTGTTGAAAATGTTTTTATAATTCCTCGGAAAAAATTTGTAATTTATTAATTTCGGTAAGGTGGATGCATTTGATAAGTGCCTTGGTTGGAAAACGTTTCCGACGATTATTACATAACAGATTCGAAAATGTATTCCATTTAAAAACGAATCTAACTATATGGGGTCGGGTTCGAATCCCTCCTGGGAAGAAGTTATATTTATTGTAAATTTTAATAAAATGTTGTAATAAAACCACGGAAACTCGAAACAATTAATAAATGGAAAACACTTGACCAAGTAATTATGTACTCCTAAATGAGAAAGTTTATCTTTTTGAGAAAGATTTATCTTTTTGAGAAAGATTTATCTTTTTCTTTTGTAAAAAAAATTGTTATTTCAAGCCTAATTGACTAGGTAAAACTGGAGAATTTTAAGGAATTATTTCTATAGTAGGTACAATGAAATTAATGCATGTTTGTGTGCATAATCTCTGAAATATATTCCACCCAAACTTGATCACATTGCGTCTGGGGGAGGTTATAAATCAAACAGTGTTATGCTCTTTCAAATGCAATAACGATTATTTTTATCCGGTAGTATAGGACAACGCCCTTTAATCCATACCCAATTATATTAAGTGACTAACGTCAGAGCATCACGTGACCCTCGTGACCTCGTGACATATATATCCCATCCCCCTCTTTCCGGAAAAACACCCCTCGTGTTCATTACTTACTAGTGTCTAGAGCTGGAAAATGTTCAAAACCAGATTATTCCAAGTCTAGACAAAGAGCATGCGTGTATTGACCCGTTGCCTCTTATCAACGATTCACATCTAGACGGACTTTATACAAATTTAGTAAACATTCAAACACTACTTTTGCGTTTTCTTTTTTTGCAAATAATACATTTAAAATTCAGTTCAATTTTTTGACATTATTAGTAATTTATATTATCATTTTAAAAGTAACAAAATTTGTATTGCTATCGCAAAATATCCCTAAAATATTCAATTATTTCTTTAAAATAAAAAATTAAAGTTATTCAATTTTTACATTCTGTTAGCTGTAATAAAGTGCACTTAAGTTCTTAATTTCCTACTTTTTATTCATAACAGGTATGTTTTTTTAGTAATTAATATTCATTATTTAATATTAATTATTCAATATTTAATATTTACTATCCATCATTTAATATTTATTATTCATTATTTAATTAATTTTAATAATACTTTATAATTTCACTTATCAATAATTAACTGTTACTTAATTAATTTATTGAAACGATATTTATCATTGATGAAATATTGCGGAATTAGGCTCTTAAAAATTATGATAACATAATATTGCTTCATTTGTCATTATTTTTGTATTCTTTGTTAAACAAATATTGCTTTATTTTAATTTAATTTTAATTTATTTAATTAATTCGGTTTTTAGTGACAAACATTACTTTATTTTAATTAATTTGGGTTTAGTGATAGCTATAAGACTAATAATTTCTCAAGTAAAATTTGTTTTTAGTTACCATAACAAAAAACCTCTCTCAATACGATCAAGCTTGGGCAAAATTAATCCAGGTGCATACAACAGGACAGACTAGCTAAAGCTTTGTTATTATTTCATTATCTTTACTTTTAATTCAAATACCCCCTCCCCCCCCCCCCCCCCCTCACTTTAATATTTTGTTCTGAATGAACTATAGGAGGTTGAGGCTAAATAATATTGATTAAAAAAGAAAATTATTAAAAGCTTTTAAGTCCAATATAAATAATGAATAACGTGAAAATGAAAATATTTTTAATTAAAATTTTTAAAAGGGTAATTACTATAATGAGTGAAATTTTCGTCAACATAAAACATAAAAGTAATTAGATTTCGTTGGCTTTAGTTTAATTTCCTGAGCTTTGTTTTATTTGAAACAGCAAAGTTCCTTTTATTTGAAGCTTTGTACCAATTTTATTTTTAAAAGTAGGAAATCAAAAGACTAACTTTTTCATTGTTGCTATTCCTATTTATATTTGTTCTTTTTTACTCTCTCTCTGTCTCTCTATCTCTCCCTCTCTCTCTCTCATTTTTAATTATTATTCTTATATATATATATATTTATTTTTTTTATCTGACTTTATTAGGTACATAAAAAGGGTTTAATTATTGAAAATTATACTTTTTACAAATAAAAGGTATTTTAACTTGGCAAAAAAGAAAGAAAATAACATCTTAATGCTGTTATTAAAATATAATTTAATTATTTTAAACCGAATACATCCTATTTCAGCATATCGTGAACTATAATGAATTTATTTAAATATTTACAACAATAACCTTATAATTTATGCCAATCAAATCCTGTCTGTCAAGTCATGTCAGTAAGTAAACACGACGCTATTAACCATTTGGAATATTTTAGGTATGGCAATAGGGTAGGCAATATATTGCAGATACATTTATCTGAAAGGTAAGTGAGACCAAACAAGTGGTGATATTCCATAATATACTCATATTAATATAAAATTTAATTTATACCTGACATCTAATCGCAAATCTTTTCTGATAAGAAAAATGACTTGCTAATTAAAAGCCAACAATTTTTTTAGGATCCATAGGCAAAATCGAGGGCCCTTGTGATCACCCTGTATCACCGAAAGTACTCAACTTAAAAATTTTAAACTTTGCCATTATGTTTACGTAATAACAAAAACACAAACATATGAAATATATATAAGCTAGCCCAAAAAATCATCCCTCAATGAAATGGTTAAAATTAAAGAAGTTAAAAACTTTGAATAACGGAAATGCGTCATGAGGGGGGGGGGGGGGGGTAAATGAAAGAGAAGAACACCCTGAGTACATATACTTAATTACTTATACAGGGTGGTCCAAAAGTCTCCCCCCCCCTCTTAAATTTTGAACGGTTTGAGATAAATTAATGAAACTTGGGGGATCTCTACCATGCAAAGGGAAGTTTGTTTTCATGCAATCACCCACTAGGGGCAACCACCCACTTTGCCCCCAGGCCACCTAACTTCAAAATTTCAAATTGGAGTGTATATTTTTGATAGCAGATTTATATTCTACTGTGAAAAATAATAAACTTTTACTTGAAACTATTTTTTCTATCTCCAATATTTTGCCTCCTGTAGAGGAGCAAAGATAGCAAAATATACCTTCCAAAATAGTAAGAAAATAACACTTAGATCGTTATAAATTCTAAACGGTTTGAAATAAAGTAATGAAACTGGGGGGATCTGTACCATGTAAAGGGAAGTGCGTAATCATCCACTCGCGTACTAGGGGCAACCACCATTTTGCCCCCAGGCGCTGAAATCTACCCTTTTTATAGCTTTGCCCCCCTATGGGAGGCAAAATATTGGAGACAGAAAAAAGCGTTTGAAGTAAAATATAATATAAATATGCTATCAAAAATATACATTCCAGGTTAAAATATTGATGTTAGGTGGTCTGGGGGCAAAATGGGAGGTTGCCCCTACTGCGCGATTGCATAAAAACAAACTTCCCTTTTCATGGTACGGATCCCTTAAGTTTCATTAATTTATCTCTAACCGTTTAGATTTTACAAAGTATGATAGTAAGGGTTATTTTGCTATCTTTGCCCTCCTATAGGCATAGGGGGCAAAATATTGGAAATAAAAAAAAAAGTTTCAAGTAAAAGTTTATTATTTTTCACTGTAGAATCCAAATATGCTATCAAAAATATACACTCCAATTTGAAATTTTGAAGTTGGGTGGCCTGGGGGCAAAGTGGGTGGTTGCCCCTAGTGGGTGATTGCATGAAAACAAACTTCCCTTTGCATGGTAAAGATCCCCCAAGTTTCATTAATTTATCTCACACCGTTCAAAATTTAAGAGGGGGGGGGGAGACTTTTGGACCACCCTGTACATATTATGTACTTACGAATTTGACAGTTACAAAAAGAAAATTAAAAGTGTCTGCTGGAGGCTGGCATTTTATATTTTTAAATAAATAAATATAAAATTAATATCTACTTCTGCATAGTATAAAAGATAAAATTTATAAGAAATATACAAATTAAAAAATACTTATTTAAGGAGATAGTATGCTGCTACATAAAATAGCGCCTGTTTTAACAAAGCGTATTACTGACATTACATCTGTAGAAAGACGATCTACTATAAAATGACCGCATATATGAGCGTTTCCAAAACAAAGTAGACGAAGTTGGTGGTAGGCAGAACACTCCGTAAAGGCCCCCATAGGCGGTTAAAATGTTTGGGCAAATATTTTGACCGTGTACGGGGCTGTTTGATGTTGGCGCAAACATGTTGTTTGACGTGTATGGCCTAAATTTGCCTGACATCAGGTTTGTGCAAAATGTTTGATCGTGTATGGGGGCCTTAAGGATGTGCAACACCTTGAGTACATATTCATATATTATATGATTGGTCTCTTGTTTGTTAAGTGTCAGTATGATAATCGGAATCAATCTCATAACATTCAATGTATTATATTGACAAATATTTTTCGAACGTACTCGGCCAAACAATTTACGTCTTCAAACTTTTTCAATGATCATTTTTGCACTTAATTATATTTTTAAGATCACTAATGAAATATAATATTTTAATGGCAATATAATAAAATTAGAGTTTTAATAAGTTAATTATATACATATTTTTGTTTCAGGATTGAGCCTAGAAGAGTGCACCAGACTAAGGACTCGTCTTCAAATCAAATCAAATACATTTTCATCCTTAGTTAACAACTTCTAAAACTAGAAATGGCAACCCGTGAGTTTTTATTTTATTTTTATAATATATTTTATTGTTTTTACATTAAAAATATATTCCCATTATTTTGAAGATTTTTTTTTTTTATATATATTATAATATAATTATTATTTATATTTTATTTAATTCTTCATGTGTGTTGGTGTCTATGTTGTTGGTTACTTGTCTTATAAATTCTTTTTTATCTTTACATTTTTTATCACCTGTTACTTTTTGCTTTGCTTAAAAAACAAGTCCTCTGCTTGAATTCGAAACTTAAGGTACTTGATTCGTTTTAATGATTAAACTTTTATTTCAGAAAGAATTAGTTTAAATTTTAAAGCAGTTTTTTTACTCTTTCATTTTCAAGCTCTGTGAGGTTCTTGATTTCCACGGATCTTTGAGCATACATCCTTGTTCTCTTCTCGTGTAATATCTAAAATGAAGAATCAATTTGATCTGTCCGAATTGATATAATTAAATTAAGACTTTAGACTCATTCGATCATGACTAAAAATTATAAATGTGTATAATATTATTATGTTTTAAAACATTTGTGGTAGGAGTAGAAAGAGTAGGACAGGGACTTAGACCACAGCAGGAGGTAGATCGCTTTTTCTACTTGCTAAATATCTTTTACATACATATAAAAATACATCTCTCAACCGAGACATAGTGCTATTCTTCCGCTGTAGCTTAGTGCGGTTAGAGCAGATAGAGCCTATTCCTCATCTGTAGCTCACTGGGAGAAATACGTAAAAAAAATATCCTCTGCTGTAGTTTAGTGTTTAGAACAGATAGACCCTATTCCTTATCGGTATCTCAGTGGAAGAAAGCGTATAAAAATACTTCCCACCATCGAGACTCAAACATTGATCCATTGTTTGCATCGTAGTGCAACCTGTTCCTCTGCTGTAGTTTAGTGTTTAGAACAGATAGACCCTATTCCTTCTCGGTTGTTCAGTGGAAGAAAGCGTATAAAAATACTTTCCACCACCGAGCGTCGAACATTGATCCTTTGTTTGCATCATAGTGCAACCTAAACCTCTGCTGTAGTATAGTGTTTAGAACAGATAGACCCTATTCCTTCTCGGTTGTTCAGTGGAAGAAAGCGTATAAAAATACTTTCCACCACCGAGCGTCGAACATTGATCCTTTGTTTGCATCATAGTGCAACCTAGTCCTCTGCTGTAGTATAGTGTTTAGAATATAAACAGACCTTATTCCTTCTCGGTAGGCCAGTAGAAGAAAGCATAAAAAAATACATCCCACCACCGAGATTCGAACACTGACCCTACGTTCACTCCGCAATTTCAAAAAGGTGTAAAAGAATACTTTAGTTTACGCTGCAGAGCTATTTCTTTACTGTAGAAAGTTGTTACAGCGCTGCAGTGCTATTCATCAGCTTCAGAAAGTTGTTAGAACGCTAAAGTGCTATTCCTCCTCTATGAAAGTGTTTAGAATACTGCAGCTTAGAAGAAGGGATCCCTCTTATTAGTTTAAAAAAAAACACATTTTTTTTTTTTTACTAAATTCGTTCGTTTTTTTATTTTGTCAAATTAATAAATGTTTAACAACACAACCTGGGCTTAGCCAAAGCGGAGTTTGATTAAAATAACAACCGTTTTGAAGTTGCCTAAAATGAAACAAGGAACGACTAACGAGGAATAATAAGATGGTTTTTTAATCAGTTTAGTTAGTTAGGCCTGTTCGTTGAAATTAACTACTTTACCCATCCCTAACTCCACTTGCTTTAACCTTTCACTGTATTTTTATATTTATCTTCTAAGCTATATTATTGAATTACACGCTTTTTTAATTGTTATTATACGCTTTGTTTGCATTAATTATACACTGGTTCTGTTTTCTTTTTCTGTTTCTTTTTCTCAAGCTAATCTATTGATTTAAACAAAATAAGTCAATCCTCTGTTACAAGGACTCACTCAGACCTATACATATTGAGCAAATTGTGTTTAAAACACACACATACATATATATATATATATATATATATATATATATATAAACAAAATCAAAGAAAATTTTGATTCTGATAAGAGTAACATAATTTTTATTTTGAATAATCTGAAAAACCCAAAATTTGTTTTAATGAACTGTAGCTCTATTATTTTAATTTAATTTGTGTTTTTGAGCTGTTGATATTTATTATTTTTGTCTTTTACAATTTTTTTATTTTATTGTAAATTGATGCATAACTGAGTGAGCAATGCATGGAAAATGGCTTCGTTAACAAAATTAATGCTACGAGATGATATGACCAACATTATAATCTCATCATGATAACAAACTAAACTACTGTAAGTACACTAAAATTATTAATCATTAGTTATTAATTATTAAAATAATCATCATCAAAAAATCACCGTCATTAAAAATTAGTATTTATTAAATGATTAAAATAGTTTACTATGATAGAATATATTATTATTTTACTATTCAAACTTTCATTATTACAATATTATAAAATTAATTTGATGTGCTTAAAGTCTCACGTATAAAGGGTTTGTTGGTATGTGAACATGAAATTATAGTTAGTATAAGGGGGGGGGGGGCATGCCCTTTTTTACAAATTGGTATGAAAAATTAAATACTTTCCACAAGTGTTATATATTTTGGGTGGGGAGCATGCAACATTTTTATGTTTTTTGAAGAAAAGGTGCTAAAAATTGAACACTCTCCACTGGTGTTATATATTTCTGTAACCTAATCTTCAATATCTTTCATTTGATACCCCAAACAAAATTTAAAAAAACAATTCTCGGGACATGAATTATTCGCCATTTTGGATTGTAACAGCTGATAATTTTGAGTTCGCTATATTTTTCCTGTGAGCGCGTATACAGAATACAGAGTGATAGACAGACACAGGAACGAAGCTATAAAAGTTTCTTTATTTGGCTTTACCAACGAAACCCTAAGGAATATAAAATTAAATAATAATTCATCGTCTAGTTATAACTATGTTGATATAATATGGACTGGAAATTAAATAGAATTGGAGAATTGCGAGCATCAGTAAAGTAAGAGTTGGGTTGATAGTGTCAGTCAAAAATTAGAATTGAGGATCAGTCGAAAGTCAAAAATAAGAATTGAGGATAGCATGCATCAATCAAAAGACAATAAAAGTTTAAGCCATCGACGCGTCGATTGACATCGAAACGTCGCGACGTTTAAAAAAAAATTGCTGTATTATAACTTAAAGAAGGAAATCAATTATCTTGAAAAGTTTTAAAAAATCAAAATGTAACTATCTTTAGAAAGTTTTTAAATTAATTATAAATTTTTAACTTGTAAAATATGCCTACACAGGGGTCACCTAACACGATCCACTCAATATCTCCGGAATTTACTGCAGGAAGAAAGACGTGGTTTGCTGGGCTCTATGTTAACTTAAAATGAGCTTACAGAAAAAATGGTAAGCATTTTGAGCGTTAAAATGCTATGCAGCAGTACTTAAAATATGAAAATGGTAATAGAAGACATATTTTTAAACTTTTTACTCTTGGCATTTCTTCTCCAAGAATTAAAGTTTCAAAATATGAGTATTCAACTCAAGTTTAACAGCTAAAATAATGGATCTAAGAAAAAAATTTAAAATAAAGAGTTCTTATTTAGAGCCATAAACTCGAAATCCATTCTTTTGTATTAATTTCAAGGGCTCTTTTTTACTTTAGCACCCCCTTGGTTCTAAACAATAGTCTGCCCTACAAAAGTCAAAAAGGTTTGTGTGTTTGTCTCCCAAGACATTGAGACTCCTGGGGAAGTTCTATATTTAATATTCCTTTATCTTAATAGTGGATTAGACTAAGGGATATGATCACAATTATATACACAAGTGTGATATTCCTTTGTCCCAAGATACATTAGAATAAATATATCCCTTCGTCTTAACAGTAATTTAGTCTAAGGAATATATGCTACTCTGTATAATGTTCCTATGGCGAAATAACTATTAACACAAAGGGATATAGGGGGATGCTAAAGTAGAAAAGTACCATTGCAGGCAACTTTTTTGTTCATTTTCAAAACTTTTTTGTTCTTTTTACATTCCATATAAAGAGAAAGTATTGTAATAAAAAACAATCTTGCACACGGGCCTCAGCAGGTCTAGTTCCGTCTCTGATTAATTAATTATATTTGTTTATTACTTGTAGGATACCTTAGTAGGAGGGAATACCTAACGATGTCAGGGATTATTTCATCTTATTTTCAATGGTGACTGTTTTTAGCCAAAGTTTTAATATCCATATTTTTATTTCGGACTTAAGTTTAAAGAATACATAGACAATCATTTTTAAATTATTTCTGACTTAGTAAGCTGCCTCGAGTTATAATTGTTTTGATGACCATAATAATCAAAAACAAAGAGTAAAACAATATTATTTAATTTAATTGTTTTTAAAAGATTGCTTGACAGCTTGTCCATAAATATATATCAACCTATTTAGTTAATACAGAAATGTATTTTATATACACATTATATATTTAATCAAATAAAAAAGCAATAAATAACAATTACAATGTACTATTTGTTTGATTTCTTATCACTTCAATGAATACTTATGTTTTTATGATAAAGCCAGACAGTTAAAACATTCAAATTCTTATCATATCGCTCCCTCTCCACCTTCCCGCATAACTGATAAAGACAATTGTTTATTTTACCTTGAATTTTAGTGATAAGAGGCAAAACTCGAAGCTTCAAACAACACTACGTCAATCAATTGTCTTGTTATCTTTGAGTATTACGACTTTTAACAAGAAAACAAAAAACACATTGCTAGGTTATTGGGTATATATTTCTTTAATATGATTCTGATAATGTTAATAATAATAATTATAGGTACACAAAATTAAATAATATTTATTTTGAGTTCATGGTTATTTTTTATGGTATTAAATGGTTCATTGTATCTATTTTAAATACCTATTCTATTAGCACCTCAAAAGAAAACAGATTACGTTAAGTAGGAACTACAATACTAAAATATATTCAGAGTTAGTTGTCTCTCAAAAGAAATCAGATTACGTTGACTAGGAACTACAATACTAAAACATATTCAGAGTTTATTGTCTCTCAAAATAAATCTAATTACGGTAAGTAGGAACTACAATACTGAAACATATTCAGAGTTAGTTGTCTCTCAAATGAAAACAGATTATGTTAAGTAGGAATACAATAATAAAACATATTCAGAGTTAGTTGTCTCTCAAAAGAAAGATTATGTTAAGTAGGAACTACAATAATAAAACATATTCAGAGTTAGTTGTCTCTCAAAAGAAAGATTAAATTTAGGAGGAACTACAATACTAAAACATACATATACAGTAGGACCCCGTTAATCTGGACACGCGGTTATCCGGAAGCCTCGATAATCCGGACTGTCCTTCATGGAGAATGCAAATCCACAACAATGAAAATTGATTGCAAATCGCTTCTTACGAACATTCATGCTGACCCTGCGCATAATGACAACTTGGAAGATGCACTGAAATATGTAAATTTAAAAGACGTTGTGTTCAGTATAGTTAAGTATAGAGTATGTTGGACTCGAAACCAGTATTATTGAAATATTAATAGGTAAGATGGACCCTTTTAGGTGCGAAGAATACAAATTAAATCATTTTAATAGAGACGTTTCGACCCTTTCTTTTAAGGTCCTACTCTGTCGATCTTTATTTATTAAGAGTGTTTTAATGCGCAGAGTTGTCTTCATTCAGGTAATAATTTTTTAATAAAACTATTTAATAAAATTTGAAAAAAAAATAACATAAATTAGGATGCATAATTCAAAATAAAAATAGTTTAATGTTGGTACATAATAGGTTTGTTCCAACCACCAGTTCCGAATCAGTTTCGGATTAGTCCGTGATTGACGTAATGCGCATGCGCGATCACTGACCGTTGGGAATTGATTTGTGATTTCGTTTTTGTTGGAACGCTCCTTTCTCGAACCAAACGGTTTGCCGTGGAAGGTTTTAGCACTGTTATCAGAACAACTTTTTGAGTTGATCGTTTATGTGATTTTGCGTTCCTGTGCTATCGAAAATACCTGAACTTATTAATATTAAAGATATGGATGATGGATAAGTCAATAGTTGATGAAGATAAGTGCCAGTCGCTTAAATCAGGGCCTGATTTAGGCCGCCTAGGGGCTCGCACAACAAGGGGGGGGCCACACCACAAAAGTTTCATTTTCTAATGCTAATTAAGCTCGAAAGTTGGAAGTAAAACCTACATACTCATAGAGGATATGACGAAAATACATGCACACATTTTAGAAATGTTTATTTAATACATGAATTCACGATTTCATTTCGATTTGCGCAATTCACAATTTTCGGGCTTACTGAGGTGAGCCAGTTTTAGTAGACTCACGGCACACTCGTATTTTTATTGATAATATCCTAAATGCTCTTTTGTTTTAAAAAACAAATATTAATCTTAGTCCAGTTATAAGAAATATTGCGGAAATAAATCGGATTCTTTCGATATTTGTTTGAAAATGGAATAAGTATCAAAAGTCCATCTTGGAAAATAGATCCAATTTTTTCAGAAATATCTAGAAAATGCCATTATATGCACAAAAATGCATCGTCGCATTCGTACAAAAACATTTTAAAAAGAAGAGTTGATTCGCAAGAAAGGAGAATAATAGGCGAGCGAAATCAAAACAAAAACAATGAAGCGGAAGGTTACGTTTCTGTTTACCCAAACTCAATCCCAAACTACTAGTCCCTGCCGCCGATCGCTGACTGCTCTGACTGGTTCCAAACTAATCCGTGATTCAATCAGAGCGTGGTTGGAACAGCCGATTAACAGTCGGAGTCAGTCAGAGTTTGAGTTTGGGCTCGTTGGAACGCTTTTTTCCAAATGCGCATGCGTCGCACAGTTCCAAACCAGTTTGAAGAGTGGTTGGAACAAACCTAATATGTTCATTCATTCACATACCTACATTTGTAATTACATATCACGTTCTTGCTGCACATATGTACTTGTTAATACAAGTAACATAATTAACATACATACAATTTCTTTTTTAATGTGATGGATGTTATTTTATTTAAAAAAAAAACCTCGCTAATCCGGACAACTCTGTGACTAAATCAGTCCGGATTAACGAGGTCCTACTACAGAATTAGTTGTCCCTCAAAAGAAAACAGATTACATTGAGTAGTAACTACAATACTAAAACATATTCGGAGTAGGCTGTTTTAACCCATATTTTATTTATAGTTAAATTATATAATATTATATTAGTAATAAATATATAAAATTTAATAAATATAAAATATTAGTAATATAATATTATATTATATAATAGAACTATTTGTAGAAATGAACAATACAATATTGTGAAATCTAAAACACTATACATTTATAATAAAATAAAGACAGGTGGCTCCGACTTATTTAGTTTTTTTATCACCAAATCAACCGCTTTGTCAATTATTGATTAATTTATTACGAATTATTGTCTTCTCTGATTTAAAAAACATTCATATCATCAATCTTGCTCTTTGATTTTTTTATCTGACAAAAGATGTATTTAATAATAACAAATTTAATATTTATAGTCTTTGAGGTTCATTTATTTCGATACGATTTCATCGAAATCTTTGCTTAATCAAATTTATAGAAATTTAATATTTTAAGTGGTTTAATAACAATCAGGAGTTTTTATTATAATAATGACTCAACAATTAATAAATTTTTCCTCTTCAGTTATTCTATACTAGGACATATTGTAGGTATATCGTATATTGAAACTTATTGATCCATAAAATAAACAAAAAAGGACAATACAAAAGGTTAAAAGTATGTTGGCTCAAGCAAGTACCAACTATCTTTACTTGTATTTTAAAGTTACCTAAATATCATTATACATAAAAAAAACGAACATCTAAAAAAAAAATCGTATGCACAATAGAAAAAAGGGGGATTTTCTGACACAAAAATAACAAGGGTGTTAAAAAAAGAGGCTTTTTTGAAATAACAACCCCTCTTTTTGGCTTTTGAAGCCGTTTTCTTTTTTTTAACAAGGGGATGAAAGAGTAACCGGGGTCAACAATGAGACCATGTGCCCTAATTTTAAAATATGGACGCCCCTTATTTTTTTCCGGTAAATCCATTAAAATAAAGATAGGTCAGAATAAAATACCATAAAGAATAAATCATGGCAGCTCAAAAAATAAATCTCAATACAAAACGCCCCTTATTAATAAAATACAATATCAAAATTGTTTTGCGTTTTTTTTTATTATGTTAATTTATTAATTTTTTTATGGTGGTATTTATAATAGATTCTCTCTATCTCTATAGAAAATTTCACCCCACTTCTATTTTTTCTATAAAAAAGTACTACAATAATAATTATTATGTATATAGGAGATTGTCATGGTTTAGCTAATATGAAAATGTTTGGCTGTAAATATAAAAGGGGACAATGTTGTAAAGAAGGCTATTAACATGCTTTATATTAGTGATTTTTTTTATGATTTAATCTTTACATCATTAATATTTCATCATTGAAGAGAAAGAGAGAAGAAGCGCATAAATGTATACTTGTCTGACTGGAATCGAAATCAGGATCCCTGTTTTTACATTGTACTTAAAGCAGAGGAATGATTTATACCTGTTCGATAGGGTAAAGTTTCTAAGTTTTGTTCGCCGTTCACGAAACTTTTTGCTCTTCCACAAATAATGATTACATTTATTAATGAAACTCTAGTTCTTCCGTAATTAGCACTATGTTTGGCATTAGGCCTCATTTGCATTTGAATTCCAGAATCCTTGAGTGAATGCGATTTGTATGATATAAAATTCAAAAAGTATCAAGATTGAGTGGCTCGGCGGCTTGTTCCCCTCACTCTCCCCATCTTCTGCTCCTCGTCAGCTGTGGTGACTCTTAGACAGGCCTCCATCCTTGTAGTCAATTCAACCTCGTGTTTTAAGAATCGCATCAAACTTCTTGTTAGAAAAACTATGAAATATTGTAAGATTCAAATTTCGAAGGATTTGGAATCTATAGTCTGAACGAGCCTATATTAAAAAATGTAACATCAACCCCTCATTCTTAAACAAAATAATCATGTAATAAACAAAATAATCGTGTAATAAACAAAATAATCGTGTAATAAACAAAATAATCGAGGCAGCCGACCATGCCTAGCGGCTTGATTTTCATACGATTCGCCAAACAAAATCGTAATCTCAACGCCACTTGCCTCTTTGTTTCGTTTATCCTTCATACGCAAATCGCATCCTGGAATTGTAAGTGTGAAAGTGGCTTTAAAATGGGTGAAGCATGACAGTTTTGTTCCAAATACTTAAGCTAATATGGTTTTTCTTGTTTGGTTTAGTTCCCCGATCAATTTAGTCTTTTGAGGATCATAACATAGATCTTCAACATAGTATTATTTCAACAAAATAACAATAGAATCAAGTGAGCTCATACAAAGGGAAAAAATAGTTAAATAGAAAAATTTAGTTTTTGATGAAAAAGCAAAATCGATATAGTTTTTTACATTAGATTTAACTTATTTAGTTAATCATTGAAAAACAAACGATGTAGAAGTAATCAAACAGTATTCAGACATGTTTTTCAGTACAAATAAATATGTTCTACTCTACTAATATTATTTTATGATATCAACTAACAGCATGTTCGGAAAAGAGAAATTCATAAAATTAATGTTATTGTTATTTATTGAGTTGTGTAATTATTTGCATGAGATTACAACAACTAACGTGACTAACAGCATGATGCTAATTGGTTAAATGTTTACTTTATTATTCTTTAAGAGGTAATTATGTTTATCGTTTATTAATATGCGCATTTCTTGTGTTTCTTTATTTATGCTACATTTTATGAGAGTTTTTATTTTAATATTAACTTATTTCATTATATAATCCAAATATTTATCTTACATATAGTTAAGAAATCCCTTCATGTCATTTGAAATTTTATCAACTGCATACTTTTAAAGACTAAACAAATAATTTGAGTATTTTTTTATGTAAAATGATTGCTAAAGAGATTATTAATTATCCTGTTAATTGGATATAATTATTATTTGGAAAAAAAATACATTTCTGGTTTTATCAAATGATTAGACACACGGAATAAGTTAAATCATTGACATGATCTTATAATATATATATATATATATATATATATATATATATATATATATATATATATATATAATATGTATATATATATATATATATATATATATATATATTTATATATATATATATATATATTTATATATATATATATATATATTATAAGTTATATAATCATTATATTATATGTGTGTATCTTTATCAAGATTATTTAAACACGTTTTGTATTTGAAAAAAAAAACAAAAACAAGTTTACCGATAAAACTCATAAATATTTTACATAACAAAAATTTTTTAATTTAATTTAATTTTTAATAAGTTTGAAATTAAATTTTTAGATGGACATATACATTTCTACATGGTACAGTAAATGTTAAGATTACGCGTGTAATACATACCCTAACATAATATTTCGTCTTTTTATGTATAAAAATATACGAGTATGTCAAAGAAATAGAAAACTTTGAACCATTAAGTTTCTTATGAAGGCCCGTAAATTAATTTTATTTTTGCCATATTTATCAATTGTTTTAAATAAAAATTATGTTAAATTTCAGTAACAAATAAAAGTCCATAAGCAATATTAAAAATAGGGTAAAAGTTCTGAACTCCCCAAAAGAAGTTTCTCTTATACATTTTTTTAATGTGGTAGTCCCCACTTTGTACTTTTCAATTAATTAATTAATTAATTTCATTAGTATTGCTAGTGTAGAATGGCGAATATCGTATAAAACGACGTGAAAACGGAATATACAAAATATTAGGCAAATCTAGTAGGGTAGTCAAATTTTATTATTACGTATATTAAACAAGGTCATATATTTATTCATCTGAAGTAATAATGATTATTTATCTATATCGTGTTGTTTATTAGTAATTGTTATTAGGATACGATGTGTTTTATGTTTTTAGGTGTGGTTATGAATCAGGTGGGACCTAATCCTCAGCCCTGTGTTTGTCCCCAATGTAACTCTCAGATGGTTACCAAGGTTGAAAAGAAATCTTCAACCAAGACTCATCTCATCGCGTTACTTCTCTGCCTATGCTTGTCAGTATTAATTCTTAACTTTTTCGTGCTAATATACATTATGTTCGGGAGCAACGAACAAATGTGTAGTTCTAATATGAGCGATAGATATGTAATGGGAAGCTATGTTAGTAAAACTCACTTAGTGGTTAATTACTACTTCTTATAGGATAGAGTGGTGGCCTAGCCCTTTCACGGAGTTAGTTAGTATTTTATTTATTTATTTTTTTTAGTAAAAAGTGGCATGCTTTTGATAAAATCCACTTAGAGGAGGGCAAAGCTGTTTTTTTTTTTTAATAAAATTATCCACTTAGAGGGGTAGAGACATTTATATTTATAGTCCAGGAGATAGCGTGCAAAAAAATGTCTGACTAACTTCAAGTTAGAATTTTGTATATAAGTTAATCTTTTAGTGCCATTTGAAAAAACAAACCGGTGGAGAGCTGCCATGTACTGCCCTTTTTGGTGGACAACGAGATTTTCATGATCCTGAGTACGAAATAAGTTAGTAGACCAAAAATCAAGTTAATGGTAGTTTGACAGTTAATAGGTGACCCCTTTTATTTGTAGTAGTATTTGACTAACTAACCTATTTATAAGTGACAAACTACCATCAACTTGACTATTGGTATACTAACTAAGTTCGTAATCAGGATTATAAAAATCACACTGTCCACCAATAAGGGCGGGACATGACCGTTCTCCTCCGGTTTGTTTTTTTCAAATGCCTATTGCTAAGCTATGTCCGCAGACGAACTTAGCCGGCCACATATTCTTAAAAGACACTAAAAGATTTACTTATTCAAAAAATTCTAGCTTTATGTTAGTCAGCCACTTTTTTGCACGCTATCTCCTGGACTATTAGCTGTGGTTAGTGCTTTGGGAATCCACTTTGATAAGGGGATAATGGCATGGTTTGGATAAAACTGACATACAGCTGTAGTAGAGATGTTTATGTTTAAAAATTGTTAGAGTATTGAGTAAAATCCACTAAGAGAAATGGAAGTTGCATGTCTTGGGTAAAATCCAATTTGAGGAATGGAAAGTGACATGATTTGGATAAAAACCTCCCCTTAGTGGAGAAGGGACATTTATATGTTTAGCTGCTGTTAAAGTTTTGGGGAAAATTCACTTAGACATAGACAGGGGTAAGTGGCATGGCTTGGGATAAATCAACTTATAGGAGTAGAAAGTGGTACAGTTTGGATAATATAATATTAGAAAAAGGAAGAATAGCATTGTTTGGGTAAAATACTCTTGGAAGAGTAAGTAGAATGAGGCTTGATTTAGGTAAAAAGGAATCTAAAATTATAAGAAATTGTTGGAGCACATTCTACCTCATATGTTTGGAATAAGGAATCATATTTGTTGAAGACTAAATTGTTAACATTTAGAACACAATAGTACTGGATGACAATGGTCAAAGATACTAGAAGGATTAAAAGAGATATTGATTTGTCAAGCAGTCGTACTTCACTATGACCATAACAAATATATCCTGAAAGAGAATTACTTAAAAGTTAATAATATACTGGTTATTCTGGATATAGTGTCACAACCATCCACTGGCTAAATAAAACAATACAGTCTCTTTACCTTGTGATACCTTTAATTGGGACCTCAGGCTAAATTTAGTGTACTTTATCCACCCATTTACCTATTCTATTGACTCCTTAAATTAGGGCAGGCTAGATTAAGTGCAGTACAGCCTCTCATTTACCTTGTGATACCTTTAATTGGCACAACAGGCTAAATTTAGTGTACTTTATCCTCTCATTTACCTATTGGCTCCTTAAATTAGGGCAACAGGCTAGATCAAAATGAAGTACAGCCTCTCATATACCTTGTGATTACCTAAATGGAAGCAACAGGTTAAATAAAATGCTCCATTGTTCTTTCTTTACATTACTGTCACCATTTCTTTAAATGGTGGGGAGGGGGTGGGGGATTGATTAGTAAATATTCTATAAAATTATTTTATTAATTAAAACATTTAAATTAATAACATCATATTATGTTATTTACTTTAAATTATTTCAATTTTTTAAACAACAATTTATTGATTAAAGATATATTATTTAATTATTAATTATTTTTTGTTCTATTGCAGATGTTGGCCGTGTATTTGTGTGCCTTACTGCGTCGATTCCTGTCTTGTTACAAATCACTATTGTCCTAGCTGTGGGGCGTTTATTGGCACTTATAATCAATAATTCTATTTTTTAATTATAAATCAATGGATAACTATTTGCAATAGTTACCCATTGTTTTGTTTTTTTAATGTTCACCTGGTATTCTTTAATTAAAAAAAATCGTTCAATATTATACATTATTTTTCTTTAAGCTTAAGTTATAATTATATGCACTTCATTATTATAATGTAATTCATAAAGTGTAATAATCAGTTTTATATATTATATACATATACATTCTTTTTTATTATAAAGTATATATTTTATTTTCACCTTTTTATTTTAATTATTATTAAAAGCAAAATTTGGAGAAAAAAATTTCGTCTAAAATTAATATTTGATTTTTTATTTATTACTTCCAATTATTAAATTAACGATGACAATTTAAGTTCATTATTATAAAATATTATTTTTAAAATTTCAAAAGAAATAAAAGAGAATTTACTGTTATTAATTACTCTGCATTTAAAAATATAAAAATAATAGAATAAAAAATAATATTACATTTATTTTTAATTACATTTATTCTACAAATAAAAAAATTAATTTCTATAAAAATAATTAATTATATAATTATTATAATAATTATATAATTTTTATAATTTATTATTAATTATTTTTTAATTTTCTATAATGTGTAGTTTTGAACCCTTTAGATATAATTTTAATAAAATATTTTCTCTTCTTGAAATTTCTTTTTTTATTTTAGTGTTTTATCTATATTTTTTTTATTCTCAGGGATATTATACTTTCCCAATGATTTTATTTACTTATTTCAATTTGTATTATTTTTTTTATTTTAAAAATATTAATTTGCACTTCAATGATTTGCAGCTTAAATCTTGATGTCTATCTATAAAAATAAATATATTGTGTAATAAAATTAAGTAATACAGAAAAAAGGATTGGATTATTTCACACTAACTCCTGTCGTGACAGTAATTTGTGACACTTACAAGTTAATAAATTAAATAAAAATTGGAGCTGCATTTAGAAACTGAACTAGAAAATTATTATTATTATTATTGTTTTTTTAAAAACTCTTTTGGCCAGTCTAATTCAAGTTGACAATGAGAAGCCAGCATTAAGCCAAACACACTCGTTTTATGTTTAGTAAAAAATATTATTTATTTGGCAACCTTAAAAATCATTTTCTTTAAATTATTTTTGAAAAATTAGCTTTAAATGAGTGAAATGATTTCCGTATTAAACAAATTATAAAAAATATAATAATTTGAAAAGTATTTTATATCGTTATAATTTCATAAATGATTTAATATTATACACATATTTCACAAATAAAAAAATAATGTAACACAATTAGTTGGTTTACAATTTGTTTAATTGTTAAATATATTAAAATAATATACTCTATTATTATTAAAATATTGAAATTTTAATTATTATGTTAATTTAAAAATATATAAGTTGCTTTAAATTGGAGTTATAATTTGCTAATTTGTGAATTACAAATAATCCGTTTCGAGTGGAATAGATCTCACTCAGAGTGGAACATATCGCACTCAGAGTAGAACAGATCGCGCTCAGAATGGAAAAGATCTCACTCAGAGTAGAACAGATCACACTCAGAGTGGAACAACTAGCATTCATAGTAAAGAGGTCACACTCGGAGTGAAACAACTAGCATTCATAGTAGAACAGATCACACTCAGAGTGGAACAACTAGCATTCATAGTAAAGAGGTCACAGTCGGAGTGAAACAACTAGCATTCATAGTAGAACAGATCACACTCAGAGTGGAACAACTAGCATTCATAGTAAAGATGTCACACTCGGAGTGAAACAACTAGCATTCATAGTAAAAGAGATCACACTCAGAGTGGAACAACTAGCATTCATAGTAGAACAGATCACACTCAGAGTGGAACAACTAGCATTCATAGTAGAACAGATCACACTCAGAGTAGAACAACTAGCATTCATAGTAGAACAGATCACACTCAGAGTGCGGAACAACTAGCATTCATAGTAGAACAGATCACACTCAGAGTGCGGAACAACTAGCATTCATAGAAGAACAGATCACACTCAGAGTAGAACAACTAGCATTCATAGTAGAACAGATCACACTCAGAGTGGAACAACTAGCATTCATAGTAGAACAGATCACACTTAGAGTGCGGAAGAACTAGCATTCATAGTAGAACAGATCACACTCAGAGTGCGGAACAACTAGCATTCATAGTAGAACAGATCACACTCAGAGTGCGGAACAACTAGCATTCATAGTAGAACAGATCACACTCAGAGTGCGGAACAACTAGCATTCATAGTAGAACAGATCACACTCAGAGTGCGGAACAACTAGCATTCATAGTAGAACAGATCACACTCAGAGTGCGGAACAACTAGCATTCATAGAAGAAGAGATCACACTCGGAGTGGAACAGACCCACTCAGAGTGGTACAGATTCAATCAGAGTGGAACAGATCACATAATAGTACATTAGTAGATTAGTATGGTTTTATTAAAAACGTAAGATAGCTTATATCAGATTTAATGCACTTAACTATTTCTTACACTTCATAGCGGTGTCGTTTTTGGTTTTACTAATTAATTTATCTGTAAAAAATATTTGTCTCTTCGAATATATGCATGCGTGGAATTCTTTTCCTTTATAATATTCCAATTATAAATTTAAAGCTTACAATTCTTAAAAAGTTGGGTCTATTAAGTAAATGAAAGCTCACTTTTGCAATATTTCGATACCCCCTTGGATCACTCTCAAGCTGACCAACTAGACGATTACATCGTGGTGGTTATTATTAAAAATTCTTGTTTAAATCGTTACGATTCTCGTAAATTCACCTGAATTCGAGTACTGTTTATTGCACTTGTACTTATAAATTAATAAATGATTAAAATACCGCATTTCCAATTCTTATTTCAACTCTTTTATATACCATTTGAACTTAACCACCACAGCTAATATTTAATTGAGCTCAAGTTAGGCTTTTATTTCCTTAATAGACCAAAAATCTCAAGAATAGAAAACCACATGGAACACATTCTACTTATTGTTATAGCTTACACGAGAGTTATGCACGAACGCTTACCTGTCCAAAGTGCTTAGCTTGAGCAGGATCTGTTCCGAATTTCAAATAAATCAGTCAATTTTTACTCAAGTTATCGCCGCACGCGTAAACGTTACTGTTAAACAGGCAGACAGACAGGATTATCTTTTTTTTAATTTAAGAAGAGCGGTTTCGCTCGCTTTAATCAAAGGATGATTATAAGAATTATCCTAACAATAGTCCTGGAGATAGCGTGCAAAAAAGTGTCTGACTAACTTCAAGCTAGAATTTTGTGTACAAGTTATATGTAGTCGGCTAAGTTCGTCTGCGGTACAAACCGTTGGAGAGCAGTCACGCCCCACCAATTATAGTGGAAAATGTGACTTTCATGATGATGATTTTGAGTACAAAATTAGTTAGTAGACAAAAAAGATCAAGTCTATGTTAGTTTGCCACTTGATATACTTGATGTATTGTATAAAAGTATAAACAATACAAACCACATCAACAACCTGCTCTTTAGTAACTTCTAACTGTTAAAACTACAATTATATTTATATCAGGTGTTTGTTTATCTTGTCTTCTTTTTATATTCTTTATATTAATCTTTGGTGGGCTGATTCCCCCCCCCCCCTCTCTCTTTTTTTTAAAAAAATGCTTTCTTCTCTGTTGAACCACATCTAAAAAAAAATGATCATCCAATTTTAATTAAATTTGGAAGGTTGGTCATAACGAGCCTATTGTTGAAATGAACATTTAAGAGTAGTCTATTTATCTCTTTGAGATTTATGGATTGCTTTTAAAATATGAATATATAAATATTAGAGATATTGATGAAGAATAACAAATAAAAAAACAACAATAATATCAGAGATTAAATAATAATATAATATTTTGCATCGAACATAATTATGATTGTAGATAATAATCATGTACCTTTACTTATTAGTTTGTTTTTCTTCGAGCAAGTTATGCATTGTTTCAAAACAGGTTCATTGTTTGCAAATGTACCAAAACTTAGTTTCTTTTTAGTTTTGGCTTAATTCCTCGAATGGAATGGGGGATGAATATTAAAAATAAAAATACAAATGACGTTGCACTTTAGATTGGTGTTATTAAGCTGCTTATTCAGGTTTTAATATTATGCTTTTGCGATGATGTTAAGAAGTCTTAAAAGGCCAAGGTCGAAACTAAAAACCATTAATGTTTTGTGTGGGATGAATTATTATTATTAAATAAGTTCACCTTCTAAATGCTTAACTACAATTGTGGGTTCTTTACAAAACAAATTTGCTTTAATGTTGTTTATTGTTGTTACATTATTACAAATAAAATGTTTCATGTTGTTCATTTAAGCAACAAATATGTTAGATTATAATACATGTAAGCTAGCTTGTTCAGTGATAGAACTTACTGAATTATACAAAATTAAAATCAATCTTTTGAGAAAATGTAATAAAATAATGTAATATATAGTATGTGAGATATGTAATGAAAATTAAAATAAGTTTTTAATTAAGGCACGCCAAATGGCGAGATGCACTTGTGTGCCGAATTTCATGTTCCTAGCTATAGTAGTTTATGAATTGAAACATGCCAACGGACTAACAGACAGACAGAGCCTTTATATAAGATGTCTTTTTTCGTACAGAAACCTAAAAATCAGTTCGTGCTTACCAAAGGTAGCAGAATGATTGTGATCATTCTAAAGAAAGATTTAATGCAAGAAATGTTGCTTGCACATCTTCTGTTCATTATCCTAGTTATTTACTATTAATAAACACTAAAAAAGAAAAAAAAAAATTAAATAAAGTCAGTATTGGTATAAGGGCCCTATATACACTTCAACTTGTTTACAACTTGGTTGTGTAGTAGTTGAAGTTGGACAGTGTATGGACAGCTGGAGAAACCAAATCACTTGATGAACTCAAATGATGTCTTCAACCATTGTTGAAGACGTCAAATCCTTTCGATATTTTTGGGCGGAGTCTAATGTTGTGCCAGTCAGTTGGAGTATATACTAGTGTAAGTTGTTCAACCAGGATGAAAGACACAGTAGGGCTAGTTGAAGAGTGTTTGGGGCCCTTTAGGTATAAACGCACTTTTAATTGTTCTATTTCAAACAAACCTGTATAACCATTTAAGTCAGGGGTTCCCAACCTTTTTCTTTTATCGACCCCTTTTAAAAAAACGATTTTCTTCATCGACCACCTTACATTTTTCTATTAATATACATCATACAACGTTAGCAGAATACTAATAATTGCACTTAAAAATCTTAAAGATAACAATTCATGCTAGGAACTTGGACAAAAAATTAGAAAAAGTTGTTTATATAAAATTTTAGAAAACAGGTATGAACTTGATTTCAGATATATCGATATTTAGCTCAGTCAATAAAGGCCAAAAACAGGCTGTACCCGCAACTAATTAGGGGAAATCTGGATTTTTTCCTAATGATAGACCATGATAAGAGGTACATTCTCTCAAAAGTTCCCACTTCTCCCCCTTGTGCTTCCCCCCCTACCCCCTCTTAAAGTTCAAAATTTACTTATTTTCACTTTTTACGCAAAACTGTTTATTTTTTGAAGAGAAGTGTTATTAACAAAAATATTTCTCACATAATTCTGCACAAAAAAGGTCCTATGCATGTTTGAAGTGGGACATACCGTTTTCGAGATATTGTTGATAAAAATTCCAATTTTTCATTTTTTCGAACCAAGATGTGTTAAAAACAACACTTAAATATAATATGTTCACCTGTAGTGCACATTTGTAACAGTTCGCTGAAAGAAATTCTTCTGTAATTTCTCTTAATCTGGTGTGCTGTAATAACTACATCAAAATACTATTTCTACAAAAAGTGGATTCATCCAACTGCACAGAAAATTTACTGTTTTGCAATTCACAAATTATAAGTATCTTTTGAAAGGATTTTTTAGTACCTTCTGACATCTCATCCATACGAAGTTGTACGGATTAATTACTGTGTGGAATACTTGTTAAAACTGGTTCAGGGTTCATTTTCATAACAGTTTTTATTACCTTTTTTTTATTGCTAGTGGGTGATATTATTTTTCCCCAGTGGTATGTGGATATCCTGCTTTAACAATTAACAAAGAAATATTGTAAGAGGCTTCTAATCCACCAGCATTATTTACAGAAGTTGAAGGCTTAAGAAATTATTTCATTTCTGCTTTAAAGCGATACGCAAATTTTTCTATTAGATTCTTGAAATAATCAATATTCAAACCTTTTAAATTAATCAAAGACCCTCAACAGACACTGGAATACTATGGAGCCCTTTTAAATTTTCATAGATCCCCAAGTTTATCTGACTCCATTTGAAAATTAAGAATATTTATAATAATCCAAGATCAAATAAGTTTTTATTTCTTTTTTCGATTTTAAGCGAGGTCAATTCAGTCGTGAAGGACCTTGGCCTAATGTATCTCCACTTGCATTGACCATGAATGATTTTCGCTTCATTTACCATGTCCATGACCATGAATTCCCCCAGGACAAAATGTATAGTTTAAAAGTTCAACTTGTAATTTCAACCTTTTCACATAGTTAGAGCTGCTAAAACTAATCTATGAAAAGGTCACTTCCAAGGAAAAGGGGATTTTCGCTTTATATTTATCCTGCTGAATAAATAGAGTAAATGAGTGTTCGAATGTGCTTAGGATTGAGCAATATTTCACACTACACTAAAGACTAAAATAAAAAAAAGCATCGATTCCTAAATTTTCCGCTTAAAAATTTGTTGTATTATATAATTAAAAATAAATTGGCTTTATTGAACTGACGCCGGGTTAAAAGTTCTTAAAATGCAATAATCTATCATCATCATTTATATAATGGAGTAGTGTCCCGGCGATGACTCAAATCGAAATGTTATGCTATTGCTAAGCTAAGGCAACCAAATTTATTTCAATAAAAATAAATTGTTTTGATTTGTTGGTCTTTAAATAGATATAATAACTTATATTAATTAAAATAGAAATTAATTTACTTAATTTTTCAATTGCATTTGTTTATTTTTTACATAAAAGTATTTTTAAGATTTTTTTGAGTTGGAGAACTTATTTCTATAAAACACTATTATAAAAACATATCTGCGGATTTTTTATTTTTTACATTACAATAATGTAATATTCAACTACTATACCATGAAATATTTTATTATTATCATGTCAACTTTATTTATTTTGACAGAAGTAGAATGACATTGATTATGTACATGAAATTTGAAGCCGTTTAATTTAAGAAATCTCATTAATATGTATATTCATGGGGATTATGATAAGCTTCAAGTTTTCACACTTGACACATTTAGAAGATGATAAAGATGTTTGTATTTGATTGACACGTCAAGAAACAAGAAGACAAGAAACATTAACAAAATTAACATGGGTGAATTGGAGATAATGGAGAAGGTGGAGAAGCGAAGAGGACAGAGGAGTGAAGAGGGGGTTGGAAAAGAGTAAAACACGTGACTGAGTGCCATCAGAATTAAAGATGAAAAGAGAAAGTAAGACACTGTTATCAAAATTTGTTAGGTAGAATGGTCATGGTCATGTGATAAGTGAGTCGCTAAAGGGTATGGAAACTGAATATGGGGGAAAGGTGAAAACAAAACCGTTTTCAAAACGTTTTTGAAAACTTATGGAAACGTAGTAATTGAGACAGATCGTCACTAATGGCGTGAACATACCCATGTTGTGGAGGTGACCATTTTTTCAATTTTGTTAATTTGGTAATAATAATGTCGACACAGCTCGTACTATTTAGTTAATCTCTAAAACTGGGACTTTATTCCCCCTAAACCTCCTTTCCTCAGTAATATTAAGCAAAGTTTAATCAGTAAAGTGATTTTCGTCCCAACCATACACTGTATCTTTAGGCCACTTCACTGGAAATTTCTCCTCTCAGAACGGATGTCCATTGTAGGGTTAGGACATGGATATCTAAGCATCGATATTTTAGATGTTTTACATCAAACCAAACCGACTTCGATGTCCCAATCTTATCCATTGTGTTCATTTTCTACAGTGTTGTTGGATAATCCATTAGATTTTACACACCACGCCAAGCTTACCAACAAACGGTACGTTCTTGGACCAACACCGAACCATTTGGATGATTGTGATGTAGAACCACCTCTGACCTTTATTTGTTTGTGGTTAAAATATTAAAATAACAAACTGAAGTATTGAAATATATAATTTTTTGATTTGTGGTGAATGTTACAGGAATAGTTATAATGTCAGTGGGACCTGAACCCCAGCCTTGTACCTGTCCGACGTGTGGAGCTCATATAATAACCCGGGTCAACAAGGAATCATCCACTAAAACCCATCTCTTCGCTTTACTTCTCTGTCTCATTGGGTTAGACTTATATAACTTTACTAATCCTTGACATTATATTATTATCTATATATGATAATACGCTATTCTCATTTAAATTGGCCATTTAATTTCAACATCCTGGGGCTTGATTTTGAGAAAAAATTATCGCCTAATTAATTTAAAATGAAGTAATATACTATTTATCATGGTGTGTAGCTTTCGCGGTTTGCCTGATAAATAACTTAGTTTTCTTGTGAAATCCGCGTCACGAATGGATTAACGTCAGACATTTTGCTTCAACAACAGGAAGCATCTTTAGGGGTGTGGTGCATCGTGGTGATAACTGAAAACAACAGATAGATACACTGAAGACTGGCAAGAGAAGCTGTCTATTTAAATTGGATTTCTGGAACATAGATAGCCAGGGTTTCCCGGTTTTCCTCAGTCTGCGGTTAATCCTTTGTTGGGATGATGAAATCGGGCAGGTGCTGTCTTCTTCGTTATCACTCCTCGACTTCTAACAACACTAGGTTATCAAATATCACCTGATAAATTCAGCACCTGCCCGATTACATCCCCCTGCCAAAGGGGTTTCCCGACTGAGGAAACCCCTGGGAGGTCCGATTCAGTGGCGTAACTATGGGACCGCATTGCGGGCGGGCCTCCGGCGCCAGGGGTCCTGATATCCAAAATATTTACATGATATTAATACTTTTGGCCGTAGCTACGCCACTGTTCCGATTTTTCTTTTCTAGGGTCCTTAGACAAAACTAGGACCCATATGCATTCCTGCGCTTGTTTGTCAGTCTATATCTGTCGGTAACGCACCTGATCTCCTAAAGTAACCAACACAAAATTTGAATCTTTATGTTATATTATGTGACGTAAGTTATGACTCATAACCCAAAATTACATCTCCTCAAAAACAAGGGGTTAAAACAAGGGGTTAAAAAAATGTTTAGTGGAAATGTGTCATGGGGGTGTTAAATGAAAGAGAAGGACGCCCTGAATACATATATATATTTGGTTTAATTTTTGTAACAATTAATCTTTTTTTAAATGTGTCCTTAAAAAATAAAATTTTTTCTTCCCACAAATCTATTTTTTCATCAAATCAACAAAAAAATCATAGTTTTTCTGTTACAAAAAAGAAAAATCGTTTTTAAAGGAATTTTTTATAGTACGTGACATTTTGTAAGAAAAATGTTGCTCACATACCACAAACAGTTGCTCTCAAAATCTTCCATCGACACATATGAGATTGTGTTACAGTGGGGGCACAGCAAATGCACAATTTAAATGAGAATACCTCTCTTACACTAATAAGTGTATCGTGTATTTACATAGACCAATCATCGTGATATCTTTGAATTTAATTTTTAAACATTTTCATGAAGTTTACCTTTATTATATTACTTATTATGGCCGTTGTGCTAAAATGGCGACCACTTAAAACCCTCTCCTTGTCATTTACTTCGTATATTATGTACCTACGGAGTATATACGGACGCAAAATCTCATAATTGGCTATACTTTACCTAAATATTCTCCAATTTTTAACTACTGACTACCGTTATTACGTATTCTTTATGTATGTATATACATGCATAAATTATTTTAAATATTTATAATTATTATGTTTTATCAATTGTTAACAGTTGCTGGCCCTGCGTATGTGTTCCCTACTGTATGGACTCGTGCCTGATTACAAATCACTACTGTCCTAATTGTGGTGCTTTCCTTGGAACTTTTGAAACCTAACGCGCTGATACAAACGGAAACATTTCAACCTTTAAATCTATAACTTTTTAAACTTTTACTTATATTTATTTTACTTTTAAATATGCCATTAAAAGAAAGCTCATGGTTATTTTCACATTTTTGTTATTTTAACATTAGTTGTGTTTCATTATTTAAATTAATTATGTTTTATATCGCAACGTGTATGGCCGGGTTTAAACTTAAATCAGCACATATCTGTAGAATGAAAGGACCTGTCCTCAAACTGATAACAGCTACCTTAGGTCTTCCGTAACTAAGGTATCTAGGACGAACTAAGGTATCTAGGAAGAACTAAGGTATCTATCTTATCCTTGACAGATTGGGATATGCGCTGTAGACCTCTCCACCTCAGTTCAAACTAAATTCAGTATGTACCAAACTACCCCATGTAACAACCAGCCCCGGTCTCCCCTGCATAGTTATCCCTCAAAAAGTTGTCTCCCTTACAAAAGTATTATTAAATTAAATGGTGTCGACAAAAAACCGGAAAATTATAAATATTCAAAATTCAGTTTTAAACAGCTATATCTACAAATTTATACAACTATTATTTTACACATATGCACTTACAACGTAAAAGCTACAGAGATTCAGTTAAGTTAGGTTCAGTCAAGTTTAAGTTACGAATTTTATTTGTAAAACAAAACGAGTCATTTGCAAATTACTCATCATGCAATCAAGGGATTCACAAAATCTTTAAATCTATATTTATTAAAATATCTGTTCGCAATTGAATAATAGAATTCATTTCTGTTGTGTAGAATAACTGGTTTTCTATTAAATTGTATATTTAATTTTTAAATTATTTGAAAAAAATATTGTTTAAAAACTAAACTTTTATTATTTAAAAGCTGGATTTTCACTTGTTATTAATTTGGATATCCCTAGATATCACTAATTAATTTTAATTTTATACAAATATTGTTATGATTAAGTCGTGATTTTTTTAATAATATTTAAATACATATATTTTGGTTTCATAAGAAATTTCATAAATGACCTTACCCGAAGAATATGTTTTCAATAATAAATAAAATATATTTTTGTTATATGCAAGATTATTTTGATTAAATTGTATGATTGTATAGGTAAGTATATAAAGAATTACCATTTAATGATAATGTATAATACATTTTTTTTTTCTTTTTCTTCTTTTTTCAGTCATAGTTTAATGTCTTATACCACCGAAACATTTTTCTTTCCTCCGATTTTTTAAAAAATTGTACCATTTTACTTTCTGAGTAAGTATTAAGTCAATTATTTAAAAAATAATATCCCTTGGTCTATATAACTATATTAATACAAAGGGATATTAATTGACATTTTCTAAACTCCAAAAAAGTAATGTTCCTTTGTCCTAAAGTTCCTTCGACTTAAGAACACCTTTCTTTCAAAGTGTAAATTCACCAAGAATTAAATATTTAGAAGTGTTTTTTGGTTTTAATAGCTAACCACCTTATTCCAGCATTTTCTGTAAGAGCGTGAGAGGATATTTCATAAATTGTTTAAAAAGCTATTGACTATTGCAAAATCAAGTGGCCGACGTTCCCATAATGTAAAAACGAACAATTTAAAATAGTTATTTGTGCAACTGGTGCGCAAAGTGGCACTTTGCTGCACTCGAGAGAAGTAATTACGCACGAGCCGCAGGCGAGGGCAGAAAGGTTTCTCTAGTGCAGTAAAGACACTTTAAGCTCGAGTTGCACATTAAATATTTCCTACAGTTAGTTTTTACTCTGTAAATAAAATATAACATAATAGAGCGTTCATCTACATGTAAAAGGTTTTAAAATATCAACTAAACCAGCTGTTCTGTTTTGAGCCAGTGTTGCCTTTATTTTGCCTGATTCAGCAAACCTGACCAAGCGCTGTTTTTTTTCATCATAATACTTACTCATTAGATTTGATTCTTTTTTTTAGATTATCTATCTTTACTTTTTTATATTTTTTTCATTTTTATATATATATATATATATATATATATATATATATATATATATATATATATATATATATATATATATATATATCATTAGTTGTCATTGTTATTATTATTATAATTTGGATTATTTAATCTTTGTTTAGATTTAAGTTCGTAAATTGGAACACTGTAAAATAAAACGAGTGCGGTAAAGTAGTAAGTGCAGGAATCTTCTGTTTTGCGGACTATTTTGAGTGCGATAACAACTACTTATTATTGGTCAACTGTTGGAAAAATGTATTATAAACAATCAAAATTAGTTAAAACAAATCCGACGAAACGTACGTTTTTAAAAAGTTCTCTAGTTAGTTTTTGCTCCCGAGCTTTTTGAAGTATATGTCTTGATGTTATATAAAGAAACAAACTTACTTTTTGTTAGTATTTTAACAAACGGCATTCTATTATATAAGGGGTTACTTCTAAAAAAAAATGTAATACGACTTTAAAACATAAATGAAAACATCTTTATTATAAAATAAATAAAAAATGTTTAAAGCAGCTTGGGTGGGATCTTAAATTTAAAAAAATCTCATCTTACTGGGCGGGATCTACTTAAAAACTTGTAAAAAATAGAAAAAACTTTCAACTACAACAAATACAATGAAACTAAAAAGTAAAAAGGAAGTATAGGTTTAAAGAATAAGTGGCGAAGACACGCGTCAGTGGTGTACAATAGGTTTTAATTGTTGAACCAGTGTAAACATAAAAAACAGCTGTTGTGTTTCGGATCCTATTGCACGGCTCACAAGACTTAACTTACCCACTCTTTACCCACAAAGTATAGTACCCACAGAGAGGGTGATGTGTGTTCTACAAACTACCCCTTAACTAATCCCTTCTGTTGTACAGTAAAAATAACAGTTCTACAATTGGTTTGGAATATTTTTCTTTTTTATTCTGAACTAGTTATATTGTTTTATGTTGATACACTTGTGGTAGGTCTTCAATTGATTGGAAACGGTCCGACCAACATGGAAAATAAAAAAATCCTTACACAAGTTTAAAGTATATATAATAGTGACTCTTTAAATGTAAAAAAATATTTATTTCTTGCAGTAAGTCAGCAGTCCTGTAAGCAAGTAAGCAGGAGAATAGTTGTTTTATGGACTCTTGAATGATTCCATGTTTCTGATTTTTGTCTGAAGCAAGTTTTGATGTGCAATAAACTCCATATATTGTGATCACTTTGGGACACAGACTATAATGATAACATCAACTACCTAATAATAATAAGCAAAAGGTACCATAGGAGGAAGTAAAAATCAAAACAAAACAAAATTATATACAAGACTGTACACCGTGATGAGATGACACTTTAGAAAAAAAATTGAATTGCAATGTACATAATTTTTTCATAAAATTTTAGTTTTTTTAGTTTTTTATTATAGTTAATCTCTAGGGACAAAACTAATACATACATTTATGCATGTAAATAAATGTACATGACGACGACGTTTTGAAGGGCTCATTCATCATTTAAAAAATAAACTTAAATATAAAACAAATCATCTTCGAACTTATGTAAATTTTTTGGTTTAAGAATACGAATTAATAAAAGACCAAAACACACTGAGTTCTCAGATCTGACTGCAGTCCTCTGTAGTAATTAATAGGGAGAGGTGAGGTGAGGTTTCCTTTATTATAAAAAGTTATTTTCATCGAATCACCAGTGTCTCAGCTCGTCGTTTTCCCGAAAATGATTAAAAAAGAATACTTTTCCTACCATAGGTAGTGAGGAAAAGTAAAAAAAATCCGACATGATCTTGACTTTGATCACTATAAACGGAAAATATTTTGTGCATTGATATTGGGTAGGCCCGTTCCAAGCTATTTTAATAATACTATAGGCAGTTGATAATATTAACCGTGATTACATTAAGCGGAGTAAAAAATGGTCTACAAATTAAATGTAACTTTTTATAAGTCAAAGGCTGTTTACATAGTTATATAGTAACTGATGTAATATTCACCACATATATTTATAAAAATAAAAGCCAAATACCCCTCACTTAGCCCCGCCCCCTTAGGTGCTCACAAAGTTATCATTTTATTATTCGCCGTCTTCAATCAAGATGGTGGCCATTTATAAGCAGAAATCGATATAAGCAAGTATAAATAAAATATAATAATTCCAAATAATTAGTAGTTTTGACTGAGATTTTGTGTATTAATTCCAATTTAAACCCAAGGTTGTGATATAACGCCGGGGGGGGGGGGGATACAGATGGAAAACATTGTGGTTCTTCCTGAAAAATTAACTTTCAATGGTAAGAAGTAAAAAGAAATAATGGAAGTGGGAATTCCGAAGATTGTGGCATCTAGATATTCTCACTTAATAAAACTTTGAATACTTTCAAAACCCATTAAATTAAAATGATAATAAAACACTCCGTAGCGAAGCATGGGATTGCAGCTAGTATAAGTATATATTATGCAAATATGTACTATATAAATAGTAATAAAGTAATGTAGAAGGAAAATATTATCTATTTGTTTGAAACGAGATATTTCAAGAAGTAAGTCTTGGACTCTTCAAGCCTAAATTGTTTATTTTATTTAACATTTTAAATATAATTAGTTTTAGTTTTCAAATACAACGTACCTATAATATTTCATATTTTTAGTGAGGGTTTTATTTTTATGATTAAATTTAATGATTGAACTAAATATTATTTATCTAGAGAGAGATTACCTTGGAATTTAATACCTCTTCCTCGAATCAAGACTTGCAGCAATAATTCAATGTTCAGTCCAATTTTCTTTATCAAAGAGTAGTTTGTAGGAGTCCAGTTAAAAACGGAAACATATCTCTACCTCAAAGGTAAATTAATTGTAAATCCGATTAAAACAGAAACCTACTTTTTCGGGATGTAGTGCGTACCGCTGGCAGACAATATGAGAAACTCAATCTTTTTAAAGGTTTTTATACTTTTTGACGAGTAGAAAATAGCTCTTAAATAATTAATAAAAAGTTACGCAATAACTTTACTCTGAGGGACAGGTATTATTAGGCAATTTTAATATTTTACTTTAATAAGAATGGAAAAATATAAAGATTGAATATTTAAGACAGAATAATTTATAGAAAAATGAGTTTAACGCTCTTGGTGTAACATTTTTATCTTTAACGTACTAAACTCTTAAATTAAAAAAAAAGATAAACCACTATTTTTAGATTTATGATGAGTTAATTCGTGAAAGATTAAGCATGCATTTTTTTTATCTTTTTATTATATTTGGTTTTTATCTATCTACTAGCTGGATGCCCGTGCTTTGCCACGGAGTGTTATTTAAATTCATTAAACATTACTAAAATTATAACTATACATAACGAAATTTAACAATCATTTAATAACTTAGATCTTAAAATTCTAATATTCACTTATGTAACCTTTAAAATTGAAAAGACTACCTTCACATGAAGAGTTGTTTTTCATTAATTTTTCCTACTAATTATTTGGTATGGTCACAATTGTTTTATGTTTCATTACTTCTATATAAAAATATTTTTTTCCCTTTGATTTCTTTTTCTATAATTACTACTTCTTATAAAGTAATTAGTTTTAAGTCCCCTTGGGGATAATATTGTATGAAATAATAATTCAATAAATAAAGTTTACAGAAGTTAAAAGTTGCTGGGAGGGGGAAATTCGTATTGGGAAGTACAGCAGCTGAAACTAAGGCGGCGTTCCGCAGGGTGTTACATTACACCCTACTCTCTTCATCATATACACACCAAAATATATGTACACACACACACACAGATAATATATATATATATATATATATATATATATATATATATATATATATATATATATATATATATATATATATATCATGTAAGGTGCAGTAATCTTGTGAGTGTGGTTGCTACGCAGTTGTATCGTGTTGACTGCTGCGTTAAGTGCCGGCCTACAATCCCCTACTCCCCTGGTCAGTATATATATACAGATATAGAAGGGCTGTTACCACTATATTGCTCTGGAAAGCTGAGGGTCCCATACAGTCGTTGTTCCTATTTGTTATATCGTATGTCACATGAGGACTGTTTGCTGTCTATGTACTCATACTGGCAAGCAATTCCTGTGTAAATATATATGTAGCGGATATTTTTTTCCCTCTAAAAGCTCTTGGTATAAAGGCTATATAGTGATTAAACACAGGGTATAACATTTATTTTAGTTCCCTAATTCATCTGAAGGGGTTTTTGTTCTAGAGCATAGTTTTAAAACTTCGACAACATGAAGTATATTTGGTTTCTTTTTTGTGTGATGAAAAAAATATGATGGAAGATTAAATATTATGACAGAATTAAATGATAGAAAGTTAGTTGTAACAACGTCAAAACTGTTCAAATATATCGTTATTTTTTCCTACGAAGAATTAACAAACTCAATAATAAATAAAATTTAAAGAGCAAAGAGAGTTTTTTTTTAAACCGGTTCACATCACAAGGGTTATTAGTGGTTTAAAGACATTGTTATTTATTACTATTATTGTTGTTATTCTATTTATTTTCATTATTAAATACCTATTTCTCCATTTCTTTCTACCTTTATTTTATAAGTATGTATTTGGTACAATTGGTCATATTTTCCTTGTCACTTCTTATTGCTATGATAAATCCTTTATATTAACTTTGATTTTGTTTGTTTAAGCTAAATTTTTGGTGGGCTAATTAGCTAATTAACACCCTTCCAGTCATCCAACCAAGCAGAAGCACATAGACTCTATCATAAATTCTATCTAATTAATTCGAAATTAACAAATAATCAAATATATTTAAAAAATAATTAACATACCGACACATCCAAATTGCATAAATATAAAGAATTATAGTGTAGAAGTAATTCACTAATTGATAGAGACTAATAGAGAACTATCCTATTTTCTTAAATTTTAGTTTTTTTTAATGAAAATTAAAAAGCTAATGTTTAATGCAGACCGATTTTACAACTTTAGGTGTTAAACATTAGTCAAAAAAATACCTTCAACAACCTCTAAACAACAATACAAATACCTCTACAACAGTCCTCTTCATCTTCTGACTTATTTCTGCTTCTCTGAGGAAACCTCTGATTAATGCATGGAAAAGTCTTTCTGTAGCCGCTATTACTACTTTTAACTTTTCCTTACACTTGCTGCTTGCACTCACCATCACTCCTAGGTATTAAAAGATATTGGGGCTTATGCTTTTGTCTCAAAATTACCATGTTCTTGTGCTTTTGTCTTGAAATTACAATTTTCTTCGTTTTAGCAGCGTTCATTTTGAGACCACTAGTTTCTGGAGCTTCTCTGTTGACTCTCCTGCCAGAACAAGGTCATCAGCAAAAGGAATCGCCGATAATATGACTGCGTGCCTGCAGCATCCAATTACCAAGGGTGTAACCTCTGGTTTTAGTTTTACAAGACAGAATAAGAGAGGTAACACTGTATACCCTTGAATATACACAAAAATCCCTGGGCATCCAAATAGTAGGTGTAAAGTGTCGGGATCCATCTACCTCTCAAAATATTTGTCTGCCATCACACTATATCCTCTTTATATATATGTTCGTTGCAAGAAAACGGTAAGACAAAGTATTAATTTTATTTAACTTCTCAATTAATGTGGTATAACAATAAATTCTCAAAGTTGTTGTGGTTTATATTGTCGTAATAGAGTGAAATTATAGAGTAGAGAGTGAGGAGGGTTAGTAACAATCAATTCTTATAAGAAACCATTGTAACCGTTTATGTGATCCAATCTATTTCATGAATTCAGTTTCCTTCTTTTCTTCTCTTGCAGTCTTTTCAACTCAATCTAACATCTTGGAGTTGGGTGGGTCGGAGGGTGGGGGGGGGGGGTGATCGATTCAATCCCTAAAGGGGGGGGGGGGGTTGGATACAGATGAAAATTGAACTGTCCGAGTGGGATGAAAGCGGAGGAGAAAGGGGGAAGAAAGAGGAAAAATAGACGAAAATGGAGTCTGTGAGTAAAGTAGAGTTGGGCCTCGTAATATTGCGGTTTGGTAAAGGAATGAAGTGAGAGCTCGGGCCACCGAAAACATCTGCCGTCAGTGACCGAAAGACCGGTGTGATTGATTATCCTTGCCGGGGCAAGCAACCAACTTGCACCGAGTTGACAAATTGCCCGGTCCCAACCCTAAAACTTGTTCGATTGACCCCCCCTCATATATTGGTCTGGCAAGTCTAAGTTGATACTGTATTCCATTTATGTATTTTGCTGCGGAGGCCACTCTCCACCCCCATCTAGGGACTATTACCCGTCTACTCGGGAAACAATATGTTACCCGACCGTTTAGACCCTATCCAGTTATTAAAGGAGTGATGAAAAGAAATAAAAAAGAGAGTGCTATATCTGGGTATTGAACACTGACATCTACAGTTTTTCCTTTGTCCTATAAAATCAAGTTAAAGATCTATCGACTCCGTGACCAAATCAAATAGCTTCTTCTTATTAAATCTGTTAAACTTATCTATACCTTTATCCTTACTAATCTGTTTATACTACTGTTACTATATCAGTTATTAACAAATTACATTATATATTTCTCAACAACTTGAATGCACATACTGATTGAAGCAAGCGTACCAATATATATATTGTTGTACTCACACGCGCACATATTTTATATATCTATTACTTTTTTGACACTATAAGTAAATTCCCCAATACATATTCACAAAGCTTGTTCACTGTGTTCATAAAGTTTTGACTTATTTTAATTTTAGGATATTTTCAAATCAAAATCATCAGGTCCATTTTTTATAAATAATATTTCTTTTACGAGGTTATAGATTTAGTAGTTCTGGCGACGAAAAAACTTAACACTTCTAACTGAACGAACTTAATGCATTTAAAACTGCACACTCATACTACAAAATCATATTATACCTACTGTATTAATGCGTGTTTGCATAATGTATGACTGTATGTGTATCTGATGTACTAAGTTACGTACATCAGAATTTATAAAATCAAAAACACTCATGTGAAAGTTTTTACTTTTTGTAGCACCCTTTTTGATCCGATCATATCAGTCTACCTTTCTTTTTTTAATTTTCACAGTTGAACGATCAATAATATTGTTCGAAAGAACAAATTACTTCCACCTTTAAAACTATCAGTAGCGGAACTAAAAAACTTAAAAAAGATTTCTTCTTCTTTTGTATTGAAAAATGATATTAGACAATATGTGACAGTGACAAAACATCATTAGTCTTAGCTTCTAAATAAAGACTAGTTTCTAAATTAGATTCGCTCTAGATTTCCTTTAACTTTACTTTTGTACAAATCACAGCAACATCAATAACGTTATCACTTTCAATCATACATCTTAGTACGCTTATCAAAAATTCGACTTCTGAATATCCATTAGACTTTTTTTTTTTTTGCTTTTACAAATGACATTGAAATATTTCCCTAAATATAATGTTTAGTCCGACCTAACGCCTCGTTATTTCTCATCTCCCCCATTCAATTTTTTTTACACAAAATAGTTCTTTTTTTGTCCATAAAAATGTCCCTATTAATACGACCCTAAATGTCTGTAAGAATCGACTCACGTCCACAATTTTTTTAGCACCTCTTTTATGCTTTATTATTATTATTTTTTTCCTTTCCTCCTGAATCATAGTTGCGTTTAACTATTAATGCTATTTTTCCCCCAAATCACGGAAAAAAAATGAATGAACTTTGGTTTATATTTTTCCTCCCTTTTCTTTTCTTTTTTCATTATTTATACTTTTCTAAAAAAATCGCACATTTTTGTGGTATTTTTTCCTTTTTACTCCCATATATATGTATATATTTTTTTATTATTATACTAACAGGATAATTTTATTATAGATATATTTATGATTATATATATATATATATACACATGGTTCTTTTTATATAAACATCATATATATATGGTATATATATTTATGGTTCTTTTTTTCCTCTAATAAATTATACAGTTAAAATAGAATCGTTTCTTTATATTGCTTTTTTACAAGTAAAAAAGCAAATGTACTGTAAACGTGTACCATATTATATGTATACTGGACAATAAAGTATAATTTGTAAACCAGTGTTTATTTATGACATCTATTAACATTTATATTTTCCCATAACATATAATGATTACCTACTGTATTTATGTTTATGTACATGGAAGCAATATATATATTACTCCCGAGCTGAAGAGAAAGCATTATACTCATTCAGAAGAACGATATTTTGTCTCAGTAATCCGTTTCAAACATCAGGGAATATTTGTGTGGTCTCATGTCTGTCTGACCGTTATCATTTTTGTGATTAAAAACTACTCATCAAATTTTAATTCATTTTAAAAAGTATATCATAATTAGCCCATTGTAGGTCTCATTTCTGATGACAAAGTGCATTTTGTCACTGTTTTCTTTAATTATTATATTACTAAAGTGCTTACAGAAATATTGTGATCGTTCTGAAGAAAGAATTATTTTTAGTCCTAATTAACCAAGTCATATTAGCCCATTATTAGTAATTTATTAATTCTAACCTTCTGTATGTGTACAATCTTAACAACTAGATCTTTAATAGAACTCATCCGATATTGAAGAAATTTAGATAGTAGATAATAATTAGCCCATTGTTTGTAGGTCTCATTTCAAACGACAAAGTTCATTCTGTCTTTATTTTCTTTTTTCTTTAATTATTATATTACTACAGAGTACAGAGCTTACAGAAACATTGTAATCGTTGTGAAGAAAGAAATATTTTTAGTTTTAGACCTAATTAGCCTAGGTCATATTAGCACTATATTAATGCCAACCTTCTGTGTGTGTACAATCTTAACAACTTTATCTTTAAAAGTACTCATTCGATTTGTTGAATGTAGGCTAAAGGTGGCCCTATGTGAATTTCAAGTTTTTACGCCCATTGCTTTCTCTTTCGTCTGCGCAAAACCTACACATACCTCTGCGTTGTGTTTATTATAATTATACAACAATTATATATGTCATATATATACAAAAGTATAGTTATTTGTTTTATGTATATGATAGAAATTTATAAAATACTTTTGAATAGATGGAATTAAGAAATAATAAAATATAATTTTAGGTTAGTATGGATCAGTCAAAATAAAAAATAGTCTCATTCTATCCCTATCACATACTTTATTGATTATATGCTTTTACAAGCCATGATTGTCTAATTTGTTTAATCATTTCCCCCGTTTTTTGAATCTGTCGAAACTGTTTTGATTTTCTACATGAACTAAAGTATCAATTAAGCAAAAGTTAAAGAGACGCAGACGGTTGAAATTAATCAGGTGCTATGCTATCAGTGAGCTATACTTTCGACAAACCATCCAAATTTCATAAAATTCAGATAAGTACTTTTGAAGAAGTCGGTGAAAATAAATGTATGTTTGTGCGCATGTTGAAGAGAAACAAATGGGCGCAGAAGGTTGAAACCTTAATGGGACCAACAATGAACTAATTATGACCTCCTACCATACAAAATCCGTTACCTTTGGTAAGCTCGGAAGCAAAAAAGAACAAAGTTTTAGCTTTCCCAACTTTAAGGTGTTAGACAATAAAATTTGCTTTTAATGCATTTAAAATTCAAGTGATATCTCTAGCATACATTTTTTTTTCGGACTTCACTCATGTAGAAAAACTACGTAGAATATAACTATTGGTATCAAAGGGAAGACTTAGCTAAGTATCAGGGGAAGGGAATTAGTTTTATAAAAAGGGAGAGAAGTTATATTTGAACGGGTTAAAAGGACAGATGTATGTATTTACATACAGACGAGTAGAGAAGAGAGGGGGATTTAGTATGTAAACAAAAAACCGAGTTTTGTTTACATTGAAAATATATATTATACATTATGACTTACAACTACTCTACATATTATTTGTTTGTTTGATTTATATAGACTTGTATTTACAAGGGAATGCATAGCAAGTGTTGCCTCATTTCTTTTCAAGCAGTTATTATTTGTAAATATTTACTGAAGCGTTATTAAAAATGATACTCTCTGTTGAATCTATTTAAAAATATCTAATATTTCTATCTGTTGTTATAACATCTGATGTAGCTACTATGAATAAACGTATCAAGGAATCAGTCGGTGCTTTATATGATTTATTAGTTTTGGTAAATATTAAAGCTAATGTACCGAGCTGCAGGATTATTCTTCTATGATAATATTCTCCATGTTATTTAAAATGTATAGTTTAACTAATATACAGGGTGTCCCGGGTCAGGACCGACAAACTTTGGGATGTAATAGTACAGTTAATTTGGAGTAAAAAAAGTTCTATAAACCATGGTCCTATTCTCATTTTTGAGATGGTCCTATCTTATTTTGAACTTTTTTTGTAAAACGTGACTTCGACTTAATAAATTGGCAATATCATTGGAAGTTTTCTTTTTTTGTTTTCTTTTTTCAAGGCCTTTCCAGATATGTATCACAGTATAGGGGTTCCAATTTGAAATTTTAAAGTTGAATCCAATAAAGCAGCAACCAAAATGGCGGGAAAATGGGTACCCACCAAAAAAAGTAGATTTTTATGCATGATGAAGATTGCAACAAACCGCAGTTTGATATCTCAAATATTAACGGAGATAATTAGCCGTTGCCGAACTTTTGCCACACCCTGTATATACCTATATGTACAGGGTGGCATGCATATCTCTGTCAATTCTCAACTGATTTTGTTGACTCAAGACTTTTTTTTCTTCAAAAGCAATCTAATTTTATAAAAAAATATAGGTTACCATTTAAGATTACAAAGTTGAGAGAGATAACGCCGAAACTATGAGATAAAAATATTTTTGGAAATCATATTATAAAACTACGCGAAAATCCAAGGTATATCTTCAAAAATAAAAGAGATAACTGGGTGAGCCAGTTTATCGTGGCCACCCTGTATATATGATCAAGACTAATAATTATATATAGCCATTATCTATATGTTACAATCCAAAACTATTAAAATTCTCGGCCAAAGGCCAAGCTATATATTATTTTTTATAACTCAATGTATGTCAATGAAATTTATATTTTTTTAATAAACATTATATCAAATATTATAAGATTATAAAGAGAAGTATCTTCACTAATGTTTTATTAAATTTATCGCATAAAAGCCAGTTCAATTGCTGGTCATATACTTAGAGCTAAAGACGACAGGTGGAGTAAATCTTTGATGAGTTGGTGCCCACGAAACATGAAAAGAAAAGTAGGAAGACCTCCTCATGGTTGGGATCATGAGATGTTTCAGTGCTGTGGAGGAGGAGTGTGGCATAGGATGGCATGGAACAGATTGGAATGGTGCAGAATGCAAGATATTTACATTGAAGAATGGCTGGATAAAAAAACTTACTAATACCAATACCCTCCATTTCGGGGACACCAACACATCATATTTAATCTAATATAAAAGTAATATCAATCTAAAATTATAATTAATATCAACCTAAAATTAACAAAACTATGTGTCATTTTATATACAAATTGTATGTATGTGTATGTGTGTGTGTGTATGTTTGTGTATGTATTTATGTGTATGTGTCCGTGTGTATGTATGTATATGTATGTATGCGTATGTGCGTATATGTATATATATATGTATGTATATGTATATATATAATATATATTGTTTCAGTTTTAAAAGTATATTATTATTTAAGTTTGTTTTAAATAGAAGGAATATTCAAATTATTTTTATTAATATGTTAAAATTTTAATTTCAAATTCACACAAAAATTAGATTATAGGCAATAAACATTGTATAACCTCTTTATCCTCTAGAAGGATGCCTCGGCATATGCCGATTTACCATGTAGAACTATACTGAAGTCTAACTATTAATTTTATGTACAATATTGGTAATAAAAAGGCTATTATTATTATTATTATTATTATTATTATTATTATTATAAGATTATAAAGAGAAGTATCTTCACTAATGTTTTATTAAATTTATCGCATAAAAGCCAGTTCAATTGCTAGACAGCATCTTATTTAGTACCAAGCCACAAAGATATATGTAGAAGAATAAAATAAACCTTGGTATCTGAAACGCATTTCTGTTTGGGAAATGTATATTTTGAAAAAATGTTGGTTCAGAATAATCAGGTATTATTCTTTAGAAAAATACCTGATTATTCTTCAAAACAATCAGGTGTAGAAAAATACCTGATTATTCTTCAGAACAATCAGGTTTATTCTTTAGAAAAATATTAAATGTTTGATAAATATTAACCCTTTCATGTAAATTAAAGCTAAAGTCATTTAAGATCCTCTTTGAACACTTTTTTAAAGTATGTTAAGCCCGTGTTTTCGCTTCTTCTGCTTGAAGCCTTGTTAACTCAAAATGATGTCATTGCAAAACCTCAAAGACACAAAGAAACTGAAATGTCCGCTGGAAATTTAAATTTAATGAAAACAGTGGTAAAAATCAAGCATGTTCAACTTCGACGTATTTCAATTTTCCTGAAAGAAAAACAAAAGCAAATTAAAAAAAAAACTCGTTCTTTCAATTAAAAAACTCGTTTTTGAACGATCAACAATGATTCCATAACCTTAGGTAAGCTCGGAAGCAAAAAAATGTTGGTTTTTTTACATCAAACTAAAAAAAAAAGGATAATAAAAGAATGGCCAAAAAGTCAATTCGGACATGATAAAGAACAATCTTCTTTTTTTAAAGGGAAAATCGTAATTTTCACATTTTCGAAATCGAGGAGTTACTCTTTTTCCCCCTTTTATTGAATCTTTAAATTATTTTTTTCTTTAACCTTTCCCTTTTTGAATTTTAAATGTCCAAACGTTATCTTTTACTGTTCTCTTAAAAGCAAACCTTGAAAAAAGACGGAGAGAAAATGATCTCCCTGGATTTCCCCTTTAAAAAAAAATAATAAAATTACCCTTAGCCATTTTGAATAAAATTCATTTATTCAGATTTTCCCTCCTCTCTCCCCTTCTTCTGGTTAATCAAAGATTCGACGATTTTTCACGATATCTAAAGCTTCCCCTAAAGCTAAAAAATGGGAATATTTATTTTAAACCCATTATTTCTCCCCCACTTTTTTCTCCTCTCTCAAGAGATCGCAAATTAAAAAGTTCAATTGGCGGAGGTTTTTTATTTCTCCGAATTAAAACGATATTGGGCAAAATAAACAAGAGATATCTATGGATTTTGTAGGCAATATTTATTCAATAGGAGTTATAGAATATTGTATCAATTAAAAATGTTGCAAACAAGAAACCAAAATTTTGTTGATTTAAGATGAACATTTGCTATTGTTTTGTCCTTACTGCCTGTATCTCTAATTTCTTTTCAAGATGTCGATTCTTTTAAGCAGGGCCGGCCCGAGGGTAAATTTTCACCCGTGCAAGTTGCCATTTTGGCGCCCCCCCCCCCCCCCCCAACAACCATCCCGGACCAATCACAGTACCTAAACACACATTGTAAAAAGGGAGGGTTAGTTTTCTTTCCTGTACTATTACTAATCTCTACCTGGGATTAAATAGAATTCGTTCAGACAACATTTCATGGTTAACTATGTCTGTCGGTCTGTCTGTCACTCTGTACGGTTCCAATAACTTTTGAATCAAAAGAGATAAGAACATGAAACTTTCGCCGTATTCAATATTTTTTTTGACGCGCATACAGGAAAAATATAGCGAACTCAAAATCTTAAGCCGTTCAAATCCAAAATGGCGGATAGTCCCGTGAACATTTTTTTTTAAATTTTGAGTGGGATATCAAATGAAAGGTATTAAAGAGAAGATTTCAAAACTATATAGCACTTAGGAAAATTGTTTAATTTTTTACGCCATTTTGTCAAAAAACATCAAAATTTGTGTCCCCCCCCCCCCCAAAAAAATACACATTTCTGCAGTTACATTTACTAAAAAAATATGCGGTCTGCTGGGCAAAAAAAAAACTAAGTATACAGCAATTTGATCTGGTTAACTGGGAATCCAAAATGGCGGATAATTCATAATACAATTTGGTCACGATATCAAATGAAAGGTATTAAAGAGTAGATTGCAAAAATGTATAAAATTTAAATTACCTTGTCGTTATAACCGATAAAAAACATTTTCACCCCTCTGGGGATCGAACCAGGGACCCCTAATTTTATTTAAATTCTTCCGATAAATATAATTTCGTGTTCAGAATACTAACGAAACCCTTTCAATGTGAGACTTCACGCACAACCATCTTATTTCGATATAACTCGGCTTGCACAAGGTTTTTTTTTTTTGCATTGGTCCCAACAACATATTCAAAAACTGTAGATACCCGATTTTTTGCAAGGAAATCCATATTTTTTGTACTTATTGACTGGACTATAACTATAAGGAATGGAAAATTTAATTTAAATTATCACAAATGTATGTCAGGAGAGATTTCCATTTTAAGAACTAATGAACTCGAGGGGGTTGGGGGAGGTCCGAGATTTTGGATGAGGAAAGGGGAAAATGGTCCACTTCGGAGGTTCACTTTCTGCGTAATATGATAAGATGTATGACACTAAAAAGCAGGGAGGGCTAGTTAAATAAAACTGAACAAAATTAAAAAGATTTTAAAAGGGTTTGATTTAATCTTATCTGGCCTGATGCTTATCTTAAGTAGATAACAAATCCAGGTGTCCTTACTATCTTTAGACAAAGTATTTCTATCACTCTTTATCTAGTAGAAGTCCTACTGCAGTCTTTCCTCCTCACTTATTTATTAACTTCTATTCTCTCACTCATTTGTAGATCTGCATATTCATCCCTCTTATCTCCCTTACCACACACCCCTCCGATTTATTTATTTATTTTTTTATTCGTTTTATTTCAAACTAGAAAATTCAATAATGTTTGAGTTATGATGTTGTTTTTTTTTAGTTCTATTAAAAAACAAAGGGCTATTTTTTTTGCTTTTTGCCACATTGGCGCCCCTGCCAATCCAGCGCCCTGTGCGGTTGCACGGCTTGCACGGCCCTCGGGCCGGCCCTGCTTTTAAGATATGGTGGTTTGAAATTTTTGAATTCGGAGACATGCTTCCGTTACCTTTGGTAAGCTCGGAAGCAAACATGTTTAATTGTTTGAAGAGTTATGTGTTTTAAATATATTTAATAAATTAAAAAATAATCAAATGTTAGGCTTGATTATACCCTAAGAGACGGTGAAAGATATCAAATGGAAGAGTTAGGTAATTAATATTTCTTTATCACTCTTAAGACAGATATAAAAGTGCTAGAATGTTGTGTAGAATCATTATTTCATATCTAGGCAACAATTGTGCAGCCATGTTTCATATGTAAACAGGTTTATTTAAATTCAACTTATTAGCATCTTTTAAAAATTAAAATTTCAAGATGAAATTAACTGGAAAAAAGGAAACAAGAATAGAGTTGTGTTGAATTATTGGATTTCCTCTGGTTTTATATGAAAGATTCTAATGGTTCTGATTCCAAAAGCTAGGGCGGGGAGAACCAGGGTATAAGTAATTGTATACAGAAGTGGTGACAAGACGTTATACTCTAACGGAGGGCAAAAATGATAAACGATGTCACCTATACGTGGTGTCGTAGCTAGGACAGGGTTAGGGATGGGTGCGACCAAGGCGTTCCACAAGCAGGCACAATGCAGCCCTCGGCCCCGTCCTATTTGTCATATTCAAACCCCTTTGGACAAATGATGCTGTGACAATTCCTTCGACAAAAACCTTTTTCCCCTCAATCCATTCTTTTGTTGAATAACAATTTTTTTCTTTTTTTTATTTCTCTCTCACTTCTTCTTCTTCTTCATACCCCATTAAATTTTCATTTACAAAAAAAAACTTTAATCGAAAGTACTTACCCCCTTTAAAAAAGTAGAGAGTTACACAAAACGAAGTCGTAATCGTAAGTAATATAATAATAGGGGGTTGGTTACCAGAAGGGGGTGCTAATGAGTCGAATCTAAACAGCTAAAGAGCGGAACAAGAAGAGCAAAGAGGGAAGTAATAATAATTACCCTTCAAATTCACAATTGGCATCGTCGCACCAAACAAATGACTATTTCCTCTTCCCCATATCAAAACCAGACGTTGTCCCATCTCTGCGATCATGTCACAACTCATTTTTCACTAACATTCAATGACTGTGTGTGTGTGTATTCAGGAACGCAGCAGCGTTCCGCCCCGCCAAGTCAAAAAGTTAAAATTTCACAAAAGCTGCCAGTGTATATATACTGTAGGTGACGAACTAGGGTTTTTGAGGGTCTGCAGCGTGGAATACATACAAGCTATCTAAATAATTTTTTAATATCTTTGAAGGCCGTGTCCTGTAGATCAAAATTAAAAAAAAAATGTCGAAATCGGTCAAGTAGAAGTAGAGAAAAATAGGTTTGAAAATGGTAGTTTTGATGACTTCTTATTCTTATTCTTATTCTTATTCTTATTCTTATTCTTCCTTCATTTTACGTTGACGCATCTACAGCCTAAACTGCTGAACCGATTTTAATGAATGAGGGCTTTTTGTATTCGTCTAGAGCCCTAGTGCACCCCCCCCCCAACTCATCCTCCCCCCCCCCCCCCCTCTACTACAATCAATCAACTTATTCCTATGCTGAATGTGGAGCGAGAAACCAAGCTAGCAAACAGTCTAAAATGGGTAGAAACCAAGTAAGCGTCATGCGAAGTAGTGAGCCTATATTATATTATTACATATCAAAAATAATTATTACATATATATATATATATATATATATATATATATATATATATATATATATATATATATATATATATATATATATATATATATATATATATATATATATAATGATAATAATAATAATAATCAACAATATATGTAATAATAATATATATTATTGTAATTATACCATTAGTTACTTTTAACATATATACTTTATAATTAAGACAATATTAAGGGGTCACTTCGTTACTTATATAAGGTCAGGATCCAGCTGGATATGCGCAAATGATAGCAACGTTAGTGTATAGCAACGTTAGTGTATAGCAACGTTAGTGTATAGTGGATAGCAACGCTAGGTGGCCAAATGCTGCTAAAAATCTTTATATTATGCTGGTACTATAAGAATGTTAAGTTCTTTCAATGTCAAAGGTCTCGTAGTTCTCCAATCTCCATGGGCCTTGTCCAGCTCTTAACTTCACTTTTATTTGACTCTAATGTGTGGGAATAAACAGTTTAGAGAATCCTTCCTTAGGGACCGTACAAAAAGTCATGAAATCTGACCAAAAACCACTTGTGTGGTAAAAAAAACACCCCACCAAGTCTGTGGTCCAAAAAAGTTGTGAAATCAACTTTCTGTCCCGCCAAGTAATGTTGGCACTTTCTCCTGACCCAACACTGTCAACTTAGATATTTATCAGCTTCTTCTCCTTGGCGGTGTGAGGAAAGCTTTCTAACAGTGTTGTTGAAGGCTCTTCTCGATGCCACAATGATCATTGCTGTAAATCTTTCCCATTATCAAAAAGCAAATAAAATAGAAATAAGTAATATACAAATTAAGCTTTCAAGGAATGACCCCATGCAACTACTACTTTCTTTGCAGAGGATGCGTGGAGTACAACCAGTTAACTTTGGGAAGTACTGCAGGAACACCGCCAAGGAGAAGAAGCTGATAAATATCTAAGTTGACTGTGTTGGGTCAGGAGAAAGTGCCAACATCACTTGGTGGGACAGAAAGTTGATTTCACAACTTTTTTGGACCACAGACTTGGCGGGGTGTTTTTTTTACCACACAAGTGGTTTTTGGTCAGATATATATACATACATTATATCAAGGCATACTACTCATTGGCTACTCATGCTCTCAACAAACTAATATATATACATTAGAAAGTTTAGCCATTCTACAAGCACTAGAATACATCAACACAATACAAAATAACTATTACAACACGATAGCATGTGACAACCAGGGAGTTCTTAAAAAACTAGATAACATTTCATACACTACACATTTGGATCACATCTTCATGAATATATTAAACATTATAGCAGAAATACGAAGAAACAATAAAGAAATAGACTTTATATGGATCAAATCACACCAAGGAATTAAAGGAAACGAGGAAGCAGACAAAC